>CM077224.1:4828038-5395538 GCA_039654775.1 Spinibarbus caldwelli | reverse complement strand
TCAATGTTATATATATATATATATATATATATATATATATATATATATATATATATATATATATAACATTGAAGTGTTATAACACTTAATTTCATTTATATATATATATATATATATAACATTTTTTACATTCTGAAATAAAAATGACAGAAGCATAATTATAAATTACAAATTAATTAAAAAACATAATTTACATTCAAGTATTTTGTAAAAAAAAATTAAAAATACATACATACATACATTATATATATATATATATATATATATATATATATATATATATATATATATATATATATATATATATATTCTTGATGTACTTTTTGTCTTATATAAAAAAAAAAAGTGGTTGAAAAAAACAGCAATAGAAAAATTGCCAAATTATAAAATGCAAATTTTATATTAATTTCACCAGTAACAAATAAAAAACTATTTGTTATTAATGTTATACTACATTTTTTATTAATTATATATATATATATATATATATATATATATATATATATATATGTATGTATGTATGTATATAAAACATATCGTAGCATTATATATAATGTTACTATTGGACTATTATGCATGATTGCCTGAAGCACTTTGATTTTGCTAGTAGAGAATTTCAATTTGAGTTATTCCACCTCTGACTCAGTCTTGAAGACAACACACTCTCTCTGGTTGCGAACTGTCAGGCTTTGACACCAGCAGCAGTTCTCTGGGCCTCAAGTGAGCTCAAGTGAGTTACTTGTTCCTTTACGGTGCATCCACCTGTAAATCTCTTTACTCTGAGGTTTATACAAGCCTCTCAGGTGGAGCATGAAAGAACACTTCTTCACACCCACATGGAGGAATACATTTCACAGCGTCTGTGATACACCAGTACTATGTATACAGAACAAAGAACATGTGTCACGTTAACATCATGTCCCTATGTGTGAATATTAAACATGCATGCCATGTGTTGTATTAGCAGGAGTCATACTATGACATGATGAATGTGTGTAGTTTTTGTAAAATTCCATTGCTTTGGGTTGCTCGGCCATTATCTGGACTAACGTGAGGCAACCTCATGAAAATGGTAATGAGCAGAGAGTAGACAGGCCAGCTGGTCCTTTTGGACAGCTTTTGTCATTTAATGGCCATTAGAGTAATGCAGGACCTTTTGCTGACTTTTGCACCAGCCATATTTGAGAAGAGAGAGCCCCAGATGCACAATGTTTTTCACTTTCATGTTGCATATGTTATTTTCCCAGTTACAAAGGTTAACAATTTTAGGACATAAACAGTATAAAAATTAAATCAACAATCAGAAGCTCTGTTAACACACCAACAGAATGAGAAAGATATTTTGTCTGTGGCTCACTTCACCATAAGAATTGGTAGTTGCATCTTTAACCCTCAGAGACCCATTGTGGCAAAATTGCAATGGTTATTTAAAGCAATTAAATAAAGGTTTTTTTTTTGTTGTTGTTGTTGTTTTTGTTTTTTTATACTCAACATGGGTTAAAAACCATATTGTATCACAGAATTTCACACTGTGAAATGTTTCATAACAACAATTTTGGCAGGAACATATTTACAATTTGAATCTGCCAAAATACTAATGTTATGCAACATTGAGTTTGGTAGCTGATTTAGATGAAATTTATTTTTCTTAAATTCCAAAAATATTTAGTGATATTTATTTTTTTATTATTATTTGCTTATATATTTAAGAACATAACAAAAAAAAAAAATGTTTTTCACATCCATTTAATTAGCAGTCTACAATTAAGATAAATATTGTAAATAAATTTTTTTTTGTTACCACATAATACATATATATATAAACAAAAATGTATATATTGATATGTTACTTCTTTTTGAAGCAAGTTCATTAAATGCTGTCCTTCTGCTGACAACAACAGCAGAAGGACAAAAGTTCAGGAACTTTTGTTGTCAAAAGTTCCTGACAACAGTAAATGCTTAAAAAAAAAAAAAATCCTTAAATAAAACTGAGATTAGGAGCTCTTATCATCCGCATCCACTGTCATTTATTGTTTTAACAACATATATGATATTTTCTCGCACACATACATCTGCTTATCTCTTGGCATGAATGGGTGTGCTGTATTGTGAATAAAACACAGCTGCTGACCAATCAGAATTGAGGACTGAAACTAACCGTTTTATAAGTGTATGTATGTAAAAAAAATGTTATTCATATCATAGATCAATATTCTTTTTTTATGTATTTTTGTAATATTTTTACTAGGGATGCACCAAAATGAAAATTCTTGGCCGAAGCTGAAGCTGAACAAAATGAAACACTGGGCCGAAGGCCGAATACCGAACATGTTTTTTTGCAGTTTTTTGCAAATATATTTTGCCAATTTTTTTTTTTTTTTTTTCACCACTGCATAAATTAAATATCCAAAATGTGCTTTTTACTGTTTTGTCTAGCTTTTCAAAGAAAAATTAATTACAAAATAACAATTTAAAATTGTTATTTAGGCCTACACAGCGAATTTAAAAGAGTGAGTTTAACTCCCTCAGAGTTAAAATTAACACTTACCCAGAGTATATATGGGAATCACTGCTAAAGTGTTAAATTAACACTTTTGAAAGAGTTAACATTTTTAACACTCTGACAGTGTTAACTAACAAACTCTTAAAATGTAAAATATTAACACCAGAATTGATAATGAGAACACCAAAGTTGGTGTTGAAAGTTAACACTTATGGATTAACTGGTCAACACTGCACCAGTGTTCAGGTGAAAATATTAAAAAAATAAACTCACAAAACAATACACGTTTACATTTATTTTATTGAAACATTGTAAATCTTTTCCCCTGCACCAAAAGTCTTCACACTCAATGTTTTCAATACACGTAAAGAACATGTTCTTACAACAATTAAACATCATAATGTAGAAGCAAATCAGTGCAAAGACACAAAAAACATTCTATTTGGTCCATGTACTCTTAAAGTCATAAGGTTTATAATGCTGACATTTAGGAGGTTAAACAACAGCATTCCATTCATTACCATAAAAGCTGAATGCATGTTAATGCTCACTAATCAAAGTCTGTGCTGGTGTTTGGACCTCCTTGGAGAGAATAGTCTCATTCTTTTTTTCAGCACGATGAAATGCGTTTCTCTGCAGTTTTCAGCCAAGCAAGATATCCACTCCTATTTGCAGCATCACAAAACTGCCCCTGTAAAATTGAAAAATAAATAAATATAAATACAAAACCAAAACAGGATCATTTCACATCCATATGTCAAAACTATTATCAGGTGAAATGTCAGAGACAAGTATGAATTGCAATACAAGAAGTTCACCCAAAACTGAAACTTCTGTCATTATTTATTTTTCCTCATGTGGTTCCAAACCTGTATGACGTTCTGTCTTCTGAGGAACACAAAAGGTTATATTTTGAATAATCTACAGAAGAAATACATGGGACCACTCTGATCCTTTTGCATCTTTTTTAAAAGCTTGATATCGATTGGCATATAGTGACATTATAAGGACAAAAAGAAGGTCCGAAAAAGAAAGAAGGGCATACCGCATTAGAACAACACAAGGGTGAGTAAATAATAACTTAAAGGGTTAGTTCACCTGAAAATTAAAATTACCCCATGATTTACTCACCTGCAAGGCATCCTAGGTGTATATGACTTTCTTCTTTCAGACAAATCCAATCGGAGTGATATTAAAAAATTTCCTGGCTAATCCAAACTTTATAATGGCAGTGGGTGGGTGTTTCTGTTCAACAATCCAAAAAAATTGCAATAAAGTGCATCCATCCATAATAAAACATGCCTCACGCGGCTCTGGGGGGTGAATAAAGGCTTCCTGTAGCGAATCCATGTGTTTTTGTAAGAAAAATATCCATATTTATAAACGTTTTATACTTTTCTCTAGCTTGCGCTAAATGTTGTACGTGTAAGCCCTTCCGGGCAGATGACGCAGGACGTCGGTGTAGTGCATGCACCGGTGAGAAGTGACGAACGCGGAAGAGCAGAGGAGAGAGCAAAATAAACGAATCATGAATTACAAATACAAAACAAGGATTTGTAAAGAGAAATGTCAGAGGATTTCGATGTAAGCCAAGAAGAGAGTGGTTTTTCTTTGCTAAAGTAAGGAAAATTTGCTTCCTTTGCTCCTGTAAACAAACGTTGGTTCTCGTGAGACTAGCATATTTCACTGGAGCCAAAACTTCACTAAAGTCCTACGTCATCCACCCGGAACGGTTTGCGCACACGACAGTTAGCGCAAGCTAGAGGAAAGTGTTTGTTTTAAATATGGATATTTTTCTTACAAAAACCCATTGATTCGCTACAGGAGGCCTTTATTTACCCCCCGTAGCCATATGAGGGACTGTTTATTATGGATGGATGCACTTTATTGCACTTCTTTTGGACTGTTGAACAGCAACACCCACCCACTGCTATTATAAAGCCCGGAAGTGCCAGGATAATTTTTAATAAAACTCAGATTGGATTCATCTGAAAGAAGAAAGTCATCTAGGATGCCTTGAGGGTGAGTAAAACATAATTTAAATTTTTGGATGAACTAACCGTTTAATTTTCTGTTTTCCGTTAATTTTCATTTTTGGGTGAACTATCCCTTTAAGGAAAAGGATTTAATTCACTGTAAATGTATTTTGTAAAAAGAAAGTCAATCTTACTAGAAAATGGGTCTTTTAACGACAATTCCAAGTGCATACTGATCTCTCTGCATTGAGGTTGGACGACTCCTATCAAAATTAATGCACATAAATGGGACAGCACATAAATAAATGACAGTCCAAGCATATCATATCATATTTATTTTTAGAAAGAAATCAGACTCTTTATTATTATTGTTTTTTTTGTTATTTTTTTTTTTTTTTTTTTTTAAATAAACATGAAAATCAATAATCTTAAAATGTGCAATTGTGGCTTACCCATGTATTGGTGGTTTCATACTCTTCAAGCACATCATCTCCTTTTGATTTTTCTGTTAAGCCAGCATGAACCATCTGTAACAATATTAAAGAACTAGTTTACTTAAAATTAAACTAAACACACACAAAAAAAATAAAAAATAAAAATTACACAATTTAATGCTTAAAGATTTACTCAGTATAAAGAGTTTGAGTTTACTGAAAGTGTTATTTTCAAATTAATTCAATGAAAACAGCACTCAAATCCAATATAAGGACACATCAGCATCATGACAACTCAATTCATGCTTAATGAAATCACAAAAATTGGTCATGAGACAAACAAGAACAAATGACTAATATTGCCATCTAGATTTGGGCAGTTTACAGTGGTTTGATTTGACAAAATGACGTTGCAATATACATACTGTATTATAAATGAGGTAAAACGCTTCCCTTCAAATTCAAATGTCATCTGTGAGAAACGTTTCGGATCGTTTAGGGGCGCACATCTATAGATACTATCATAAAGTAATATCATTTTATAAAATACATATCGTAAATGAAGTAAAACACTTACTTTTGGTGTTTTCCTCGTTAAATCCAACTTCCTCATCTGCTTCGGAGCATCACGACTGAACGAAAATATCTCTGAGAAAAAAAGTTTAAGAGGGCACAGCAGATAAATATCACCATAAATCAATATGATGTTATAAAATACATATTTTAAATGAGGTAAAACGCTTACTTCAGGTGTTTCTGTTAAAAGCGACCTCCGCGTCTGCACTGCACAGCGATATAATGTAAATCTGTTAGAAACGGTGAACGTTAGGCTCGTTTAGGTGCGCGCAGCAAATAAATATCGTCATAAAGTAATATTATCTTATAAATTACATATAATAAATGAGGTAAAACACTTACGGTGTTTTCCTTGTTAAAACCAACTTCCCCGTCTGCTCGCACCGTGAGAGAAAGAAAATATCTCTCTGAGGAAAAGTTTAGGAGAGCACAGCACATAAGTATCGCTATAAATTAATATGATGTTATAAAATACATATTTTAAATGAGATAAAAACACTCACTTTCGGATTTTCCCTTTTAGAAATGTCCTCTTGTTCCGCATCGCGAGTGAAAGAAAATGCCATTGATAAAAGTTTAGGCGGACACAACACATTACTATCATTACAAAACGATATAATATTACAAAACACACTTTTTGAGTAAGATTAAACACTTTATTTCGCTGTTTTCCGTCCTAATATGCTCCGCATCGCGAGCAAAGAAAATGGCGTCTGTGAAAAATATTTCAGACGGATTAGGCGCGCACACGAGAAACTATCCCGGATGTGATTAATAACACTCAGCAGTGTTAATAAGAGTAATTATCTGTATTTACTCCGGCCAGAGGGTGCTGTTCACACTAGCTAGAGTTAATCCTTTAATATTCAACACCACAACTTTAACTCTTTACTCTAAAAGTCCTTAACACCGGGATTTCAACACTGGAGATTTTACTGTGTACTTAACACTGAACACTTTTTAACATTCTAGCAGACACTATACCTACAAAGTGCAATTTTACTTAAAATTAATAAGTTAGTAAAGTAATAGTTTTTGGATATTTTTGGGTTACCCGTGCGACCGCACCAGTTGCACCGCCCAAAGGACGGCGGTGTGTGAATGTTATAACAACTGTATTAATAGAGCTGTTGTAATTATTATCATCATTATTATTGTCTTACTTTTCTTATTTTATTTTAAAAATGCATAAAAATGTTACTGAGCAGCTGACGAGTAACAGTTTCAGCGCAGATTTTCCTCGCGCGTTGGACTTTGAACCCTGCGCGCTGTTTGAATACATGCAATCCGTGCGTGTACTAGAAAACGTAAAATTATGGAGTTTATTTACTAATCGTTTGATGCCATTTCGCGATTTCAGTCATCATACAGTAACCAGCAACAACCACCCTTCCTCTTCTCATCGAAGATATGAGATGCAGCACTAAGCATGGCTCTCGCTGTCGGTGCTTATATAATGATTTTTGCGTCTTTCTCAGACAACTGCTTTCACACTGCCTACATTTGCATTAGCGCGCACCTCTATTTGATCACCTCATGTTAATGTTCGGTACAATTTATTCTCTCTTTTCGCTTATTCTCAGACAACTAATTTTGGTTGCCGAACATTCGGTGCATCCCTACTTTGTACTTCAATTGTGAATTTTTAGTGACCAAAAAATTGCCAATAAAATACATAAAAGTATGTATATTTATAAATTAATTAACTTTTTTTCTTTATTTTTTTTCTTTAATTTTTTTCTTCTATTTTGAACATTTAGTGATATAAATTTGTCCAAAAACAGCATAATAAAACTGTAGACAGTGCCAAAGAGCTGCTAGGAATGTGCAAATAAACTTGTGAGCATATGATCATTTGATTTGTCGTCTGTCAGTGGCAGCATGCAGGAGTTGGTACTCTGAAAATCCGGTATTTTAAATTTAATTTAGTATGGACTTGTGCCATAAGTAAACATAGCACAGACATTTAAGAATAACAATTGCACGCATCTCATTTGCATGAAACAACCAGTGGCCTCCTTAAAACACTTAATTGGAAAAAAGCAAATGCATCAACATTAACGCTCAGGCCTCTGAAGGCTAAACGTGCATCCATCTAATAAAACCAAAAACTGATGCTCATAATTCAACCAGCATTCAACCACAAACCCTCTTTCCCCAGCATGGCTCTCACCGCAGCGCTACGCTGATCCTCAGAGACAAACTTATATCGATGGAACATCATTAGCATGTCGCGCATCTCTTTGCAGCACAGCAGCAATGAGCGTGCTGATCGTCTGCTGGAAAATTGGCGAACTTTTTAAGCACACATTAGCAATGTGTTCTGTGGGCTCCGCGTGTAAAGAGCCTGCTAATTATCTGGCGGAGAGTGAAAGGGGGAATGAGGCATGCGAGAACCAGAGTGAGAGAAAGAGGAGGAGGAGTCTTTCGTCTTCCTTGTCCCGTTCTTTCCTTCTCCACCCACATTTGCTCATTAACTTGCATCGCTGATGTAGGAGAAACCTCTGGCGTCCCATGAGACATTTGATTGTGGAGCATTAGGGGAAAGAGCTGGAGCAGAGGGAGCGGAGAGCGTCTGCCCCAGCTTTATGCTCCCATGAGACGCACGATGGCGACGCATTTAGCCAGATGGACACTGGGGATTTTTTTTTTCTTTTCTTTTACTATGATTTTCTCGTCTGAGACAAATTTCAGGAATCTGTGTTCCCTTTGTGTTATGATCGTAACTGGTCATTTTAAATGTTGCAGTTGAAATTGACATTTTATCATAATTACATAATTTTTGTTTTTATCCTTCACTCTATAGGTCTGTGATACCATACTCTTACACACCATGCAACGGTTCTCCTTCACAAACCACCTTGTTAGTGCCACCTTGATGCAAGCAGACAGGTTTGAACAGCACACAGTGGCGTTTCCTGAAGATGCATTGAGCAGGACTTTGAAGGCCTATCCAGTGCTCAATGGGAGTAAGCTGAAGACAGAGCTTAGTCTCATCTACTGCAAGGAAGAGTTCAGAACCTGTCGTGGTGCTGTGGACCTACTCCAGCTGTTTAAGGAGAACAATCTTGAAGAAGTCTTTTCAGAGACTGTCACTCTCCTGAAGATCCTCATCACCACACCCATGACCACAGCAGAAGCTGAGAGGTGCTTCTCAACCTTGAAAAGGATTAAGACTTTTCTGAGAAATAGCATGACCCAGGAGAGGCTGAATGCATTGGCCATGCTGTCAATGGAAAAGAGACTGGTGACTGAGATGACTGATTTCAACCAGAAGGTCATTGAGAAATTTGCAAGCCAGAATGAAAGGAGAGCAAAATGTCTTTTCAAAGAGTGAAACTGGCCAGTGATTAGGCAACTTTACATTGTGCGTGTATGTGTGTTTTATGATTACCTTTATTACTTAATTACTGATAATAAACCCACATTGAAATCAAATTCACTGATTGATGGTACATTTATTGCATTATTTCACAGTTGACTTTATCATTTTCAATATTTTATCTAGCAGTAATGATAAATGCAAGGGAATGTTTTAGCACCAGCCGCCACTGATCCATATATAATTTGAAAAAAAAACTTCATTGTTATTTTGTGTAGAAAAAGAAAAACTGTATGTTATTGAACATTTTCATTGATAATTTTGAACTCAGCACCATGAAATTAGGTCATATTTGGCATTTTTTGCAAATCAGCAGAAAGATGTGCATGTAACTTATTAACACTGAAGAGTTTTTTTTTTTTTTTTTTTTTTTTTTTTTGTTATGGATTTACTATAAATGTAAGACTTTAAAAGGCCTTTTTATTTGACCATCTTCTTGACTACAGAGACACAAGCACAGGTGCTCAGTGCATGCTCTGGGACTTTGAGATCAGATCTTTGATGAATATAAAGTTCAAAAGAACAGCATTTATTGTACATACAAATAATTTGTAACATTATAAATGTCTTTACTGTCACTTTAATGCATAATGTTCATGCATCCTAATCTATTTAATGCATCCTTTCGAAATAAAATTATTTTAATTAAAAATAAATAAAAATAATCACCCCAAACATTTGAACAGCAATATAATATAATATAATGTATTTTGTGTGGGATTGGCATTAAAAAGATTAGCAAAAAAATAAAAATAAATAAATGGTGGCAGTAGCCCCTGCAAGGATTAAGATTATTTCCAATGAAGATTATGTTGGAATTTCATATAACCTTATATAATGCACTCTGACCTGCTGTGATGAACAATAGCCTTCATAGAAACAGCAGCTTGATTTCAAACACTTCATTTTCATTAAATTTGTATTAGTTTTAGCACAATCAGAATAAATTGAATGCTTTCTGTTGTTTCAAGCACTCGGTCATTCAAATAATGGTTTTGGATCACAAATGTTGCAAAATTAATACTGTCGTTACTGATGTATTAACTGTTGTTAAGTTTAATTTATGTATTTATTTTATTTTTATTTTTTTAGCCAGCACCAGCATTTTTGATAATTTTCACAAAATGGCATAGAATATTTTGAATATTAGAAAATTGTCTTGTATGAATCTCTGAACATACAATATATCAAAAGAAAGAACAGCCTCTGCTTTTAAACACAACAAAACATTCTAGCTTCATGATTTTATTTTTTTCACTTGTTTTAGGATCCAGAGATTCTGTACTATTTCAGAAAGTGCGTAATAGTGCTCCCTACTGTATAACAATAAAAACATGGCTTGCCGGGAAATTCTGTCAATGGCGGGGAATGAGTTAATCAACACAAAATCCCTGAATCCCTATATACCAAAAATCTCATCCGGGTTGTATTGTATAATCCGATTAGCAACAAAGAACAGAAAAAAAAATAAATAAATATTATATATATATATATATATATATATATATATATATATATATATATATATATATATATATATATATATATATATATAATTTATTTATTTATTTATTTGTTTATTTTTTATTTGCATAGTGAACATCCAACTTTAGACATGAGCTGATGATGACAGTTTCTGTCCTTCCTCACAGATCCAGGTAATTCCTCCTCGTTCTTGAGTCATCTGGGCCGCTTAGCAGCTGTCGTATGCCATGGGCTTCAGACAGCTGAGGCCTCCCCTTCTTTCTCCACCTACACACTGCATCCGTAAGCCTGCCATACGAATTTGTCTCGTCATTGGCGGATCACTGGGCCGGGTGACATCCCATCTCACGAGTGCGTTTCAGACCCCGGCGGAAATTAGCGAACGAAGCGTTCCCCATCACGCCATATTCCAGGCTTCAATTTTGGATGGAATCTAAAGCATTTGAACTCCCATGTCAAAAGACTCAATGTTAAATGTGCTTAAATTTGGTTTAACAAACTGAAAAGACTAGCACGTTGGTGCTCGATGCCCGGGCAGGTTGGCAGAGCAAAGGCCTGGCGGACGTTTGCTACGCCCGTGCCAGCTTTTAACAACCTCTGCTCAAACTCCTACCGCGGCGGCACAGGAAACCATCGTTGAGTTGAGTGAGCTCACCTGTTTTCCGTAAATTACAATTACACTGGCGCTTTGCGAATGCGGTACAACCAACGCTGGCTCATTTAATGCACATATGGGGAGCATCAATCAGGGAGAACTGCAAAAATCGACACACCTGCTGCTGGTGACTTCATCGCACTGTGTTGGATTGTCGTGTTGGGTGCGGTGGTTTGACAGACAGAGACCCAGGGGACGTACTTCCCGGCGAGGTGATTAGTCAGTTTATAATTGCTCATTATGCCACCTGCATGACAGATAATACGGCTAATTTATTGATGTAGTTAAATCAATTTCACATTTTGTCTGTAGAGTTCAACGTGTTAATTTACAGAATAACATATGCATAAGGGTGATTTAATGCAAGACAGAAGGCATCGTGTGCCATATCATACAGGGATTTTAATTAAACGTCTGCAGTCTAGTTTGAAAACGTGATAGAAATGTAAACAGAGATTTATGTCATCTGTGATGAAACTGCAAGACTATCAAGATGGTCACCATAAGGATCAAACACTGGCACTTTTTCATAGAGGTCTCTAATGGACCAATAGGGGGATGGATGGAACACTTTTTGCTTTATATCAAGTTTTGAGACCCAGATGTCAATGTTTCCACATTGATTTGCTACAAAGTTAATTTGAAATCTACGATGTAGAAAGTGTGATGTTGTTGGCATTGGACTGCCATTCGATCTATTAAAATTTTGGAAATGCTGATATAGAGCCATATTGAACTTCTGTTTATGAGATATACTTTTCTGCACCAGTGTTGTTATTGGTATTGGTAATTGAAAAAAAGCTGAAATAAAATACATTATAAATATTAGATGAAAATGTTGTCTTGGCAATTATCTAGAATAAATAAGTTTAAGTACTAAAATGACTAAAACAAAACAAAGTTACTTTATTTATTTATGCATTTATGTATGTATTTATTCATTCATTCATTTATTAGTAATACTAAAATAACATTTTTTCTGCACTCTTGAAACTTTTCATTGTGAGTATTGCTGATACAATTTGAGTGTTGTTCCTCATTTGTGACTCAACAGATAAACAAAAAACAACATCTTCTGAATGAACAAATATGATGTAAATGGTTAATCAACTGGACTACTAGTATCCAGGGCAAAGGTCGAACATGTCAAAGCGGGTGGGCCGTCTGGAAATGCACCAGCCACAGTATGTTAAATACAAACCTGACCTGTTTTTTTCCTGCAGGACTTTCCAGATAAGTGTCATATCTGCTCTGAAGTTTGACAGACATCCACCTCCAGCAAGTTCTCTCAGCTCAGTTGAAAATGTAGCAAGTGAGAAAGCATTGCTGACTGCAGCATTTGTCAATTACTGAAGAAGAAAAAAAGCGATTGCAAAGTCACCCTGAGGGCCAAACGATGGGAGGGCTGAAGTAGACCGGTCTACATAAAAAAAAAACAGCCTCTCGAAGTGTTACGGAGATGAAAGGGAAGAGACTGTAAGAGAGGAGAACAACAGAGAGAAGAGACACAAAGGCTCTTCAGCAGAGGACATTGATGGAGTGGACAGTGCAAGTGCCAGAACAATGAAACAATGAGTGAGTTAGTCCCTGTGCCGTCCACACTGTAGAGATGGTTTTTAATGGTAAAAGACCGTAATAGTTTAAAGGGATAGTTCACCAAGAAATGTAAATCCTGTCATCATTTATTCACCCTCAAGTTGTTCCAAAACTGTATGAGTTTCTTTCTTCTGTTGAGCACAAAAGAAGATATTTTGAAGAAATTTTGGTAACCAAACAGATGCTGGTAGCCATAAACTTCCATTTATTATTATTATTATTATTATTATTATTTATATTTATTTTTTTCCCCCATATTATGGAAGTCAATGGCTACCGACAACTGTATGATGACAGAATTTGCATATTTGGGTGAACTATCCCTTTAAGTTCCCTTTTATCCTCACATATTTGTTTAGAGCTGTTTTTGCTTGTAAACGGTGCTTGATTGGTTGCGTTATTCTCTCTTGATTCAGACCAGGCAACTTTTTCACTGGAGAAAGCAATATTATGGATCATGGACTCATATTTTTGACAGTTTGGTTTGAAGTTAAAAATGTCTTGATGGATTTGTTTCTTACAAACACACAGATGTTAACTGATGGACTGCAGTGGTGTGGATTACTTGTGGATTATTGTGATGTTTTTATCAGCTGTCTGGACTCTCATTCTGACGGCACCCATTCACTGTAGAGGAACCATTGGTGAACAATAATGTAATGCTACATTTCTCCAAAACTGTTCTAATGAAGAAACAAAAAGCTCTGGAAATTGAAATTTAAAAAATAAATAAATAAATAAATAAATAAAAATAAAAAGAAAAGATGCAACTTCTTTCCTTTGAATGCTATTACTTGTGCTGTTTTGGACGGGCCCAAGACTAAATCTCTGCTGCAGGGAAATGTTAATGAAACCAAAATGTTCTTGAACTCCTGCAGTCATACAGACTAACAGCAAAGGATATGAGATGAGATGCACAACAAGACCCTCCGTGTCAAGGGCACAGTACAACTAGACATCTCAATTCCCACGCGTGTCAAGAAACAGTGCCCTGCATGTTTGTTACTCCAACCTTGATTCAGTGAGTTCTGTATAGCACAATACTCCATCTCTATGGAATATATTCACTGCTGAACACAGTTCTTTGACTGCATTAAACCAGGAAAGACCTTGTAATTAAAAGTAGATTTTCTAATATGGTCACGTAACCTGCAGAGGCTCCTACATGTGCACTTAACAAAAGAATAACCCTCTGAAAGGACCCACCAGACTGCTGCAAGCGGACCACAAAGGAAAAGAGTGAATGAAATATGACTACTATATTGAGCCCTGCTTAAATATCTCTGTCCCTGCTTGTCAGATTAAGATGGATGATGGAGACTGTTATGTGACATGGTAATGCATCAGGAAAGAATATATGACTCCTGTGCTCTCTGGCACAGGACTGCATTATAGTTTTGCCAAATTCCATGTGTTCTGTCATCATCTCGCTGCAGTGGGGTGAAAAATTGCTGCATCTCAAGTGCAGTCGTTGGCTTTTTTAGATCTTGGCAGCGTTTATAATCAGAACTAGACATACACCATGGTGGTGAGAGAATAGCAACTGATCTTCTTCCCTTTCTACTTTTTGGCTTGCCTTTTTTTAGTGAAATATAACAAGCTCATACCCATGCTCAAACAATATCGAAAGACAAATTATTTTGGGATTATTAGGACATCAAACTTAAAAGAGGAAAGCAAAGTATGTCATATTGTAACAGTAATAGCTGAGAACTGCAAACGTAACTGTACTTCTAGAGAAGGTCCATGTTCTTACTGAAATTCAAAGGTATATTTTATTACTCTAATATGGCAATTATTGTATATATGAGTAAAAAGATATATATCAAAAGTCATGGTTTTCATTTTTCACATCAGATAAACAAGAAAAAACTGATAAAATAGCATAATAATAATAATAATAATAATAATAATAATAATAATAATAATTATTATTATTATTATTATTATTATTATTATTATTATAGTAATTCCAGTATTTACAGTAAAAAATATCTTAGCAAGATAAATGTAAGTTAGTTCTTAGTTTTTATTATTTATTTATTTGTTGTTTTGTTTTTATACATTTTTGCTTTCAGTTAAATGTATCTTATTTTATGGATGTAAATCAATACAAATACAATCAATACAAAAACACAAACGCAAATACTGAAAGCACTGGAAAACACCGATTAAGAAGCTATAACTACATAAAATGAATAAAAAAAAAACAATTGTTAAATCAATTATGTCTTGGAAAAACATTTAAGGGAAAAAAGTTGATATCTCTTACTTTTGACTGCAGGCTCTGGTATGTTGGCTCAGTTTGACATGTTATTGATCACTTTTTCATAATTAGACGTGCTAAAGATATTTCCTTTTTCCTATTCCTATGGTAACTGTAGAGTCTTAATTTATGCAATATGTTTCCACAACTAACATTTAATGTTAAAAGACAGCTTAAAGAGGACACTGGGGTAGCAGACTCAGCTCAGCTTTAAGTTCCATACAGTGATGGTCTCAGTATGAATGTGGTGATCAGCGTGACGCGAGCATTAGCTCTCCGCGGTGTTTCATTACGTGCTGCTCTGACACTCATCTCTCATCTGCTAACGTATCCCAGGGGGCTGTGCTCCTCGCATGCTTTTCCACACACGGCCCTAAATATCCCTCCCAACATTCATTTGTTCCTGAGAACTGTACTTAACTGGTGGTGATGTAGCTTACAAGAGTTAATGGGGTGCAAAACTAGAGCTATTGCTTTCCGAATCAACTCCAGTAGATGCTCCACGAGAACATGTTTCACACCACAAGTGTTTATGTTGGCAGATTTGCAGCAACTCTACATCTGGAGGGATTTTTGCTCTGTTCCAGCATCTAGTGTGCTGCTATGCTGTTCACTGCCATAGACTGCTGTCTTCCAAAGCAACAACTACAATGGAATTTCATTAGTGACCAATTCTGAATGCTCCAAGTATGCGTGAACTCATCCATCATACAAATACCACTCATGAGAAGCAAAATGAGACAAGTTCATCAATCTTTAACAAAACAGAGTTATTATTGTTTATTAAAACATCCTAGATTCTGGACTCAATGCAGAGATGATGAATGTGTCAGATAGGTTGAAAACGTTTTAGACCGACCCTTCCAGTATGATATGAAGCTCAGTTTAGATATGTACAGAGGCGAAGATATACTTTTGGTTTCATGAACATATTAAAGATCTAGTCTTGCATATAGCCAAACGTTTGACTTCAACTTAAGAATATCTATATTGTGGCTTATTCTGGCCAAGAACCGTCCACTTAGACCAGTGTTGTTATTGCTAACTAAAACTAAAACTATAAAAAACATTTTTACATTTAACAAAAAAGTTGAATTAAAATAAAATAAAATATAAATGTTAGATTAAAAAAAAAATTATGAACAAAATTGCATGAAGTATGAAAGTATGAAAACTATTAAACTAGAGGACTAAACTGGAAGGAATAAATAAATAAATAAATACACTAAAACTGAAATAAAAGTACATTAAAACTGCATCATAACATTTAAATGATTATAAAATATATATATATATATATATATATATATATATATATATATATATATATATATATATAGGATTCAATAAACGATACTGGATTTTTGCCGATATTCGATATGCCAATATTTTTCAACTCATTTTGGCCGATATCCACTGCCTATACCGATACCGACATGTATTTCCATTCAAGTCTCTCCTTTGCGGAAATTATAAGCAAATTATTTTTAATTTTGGTTAGTTTTTAACAAGAGCTTATTTAGAATTAAATAAAAAATAATGAAGTTATTTTATAATGACAGTATATTTTTAGTCAACAGTTGACTTATTTCATCTATCTTAGTTCAATTTTACACTGAGGTCATTGCAATGCATTGTGGGATTGCACTCCCAGGTGAAAAAGAAATATATTTAAATTGTGCTTTTTCAGACACACTTACTATATTTAAATTATACTATACTAAGTGCATATTAAATGTATTATTTTGAAACAACTTTAAGTATATTAAGTCTATTTCAAGATATGTTTAAATTCGATTTTAATCTATTTGTAATATACTTAATATATTGAAATTGTGTTAAACTGGAACCACTTTAAGTATATTTAGTGAAATTTAAGTGTATTTTTTAAAAATACATTTAAAATGTGCTTTTAATACTCCATGAACTACAGTTAGAGTATATTTGAAGCATCATTTTAATGTGCTTCAAGTATATTTCAATTGTATTTCAGCTCATTAGAAATGCATTAGCATTACACTACTAGTATATTATAAAGCTGCTTTTTTTCAGTATATACACACACGTAAACACTTTGATATCTAGAAAACTTTAATGTATTATATATTTACACCAGCATATATACTTTGGTGAAAAACAAAAAACATACTATTAAATGTATTAAAAATGCACTTGAAATACAAGTATGTTTATAGTAGATTTGTATTCCTACAAACATATTCAAGTGCATTTTAATACATTATACAAAAAAACATTATAATAAATGAAAAAAGACTGAAATGCTATGGCAGAGCTATCTTATCAATTTGTAGAACATTTCAGATATATCTGTATTACTAAAAAGTACCTAATTTTACATCAATGAATTAAAAAAAAAAATCAATGCAATTTTCAGAAGAAAAAAACATAAAAATATACTGAATAACAAAGTGCAGAAGTGAATAGATGAGTGTGTGTGTGCAAAGACTGAAGATGAAGAAGATAAAGTTCAAGCAACAGAATAGGAAGGGATGAAGGGGGTTTTGGAGGTGGATGAGGAGATGGCGTAGGGATGGTGAGAGGCATGATGCCCTGGCGGCTTAGATGGCATTTGTCACATGGCACAGACCCAGAGCATCCCTGTGCTGACAACACGGCAGAGTCGAGGGAGGGACATCTGGGGCCATCTGGGGCCGACCGATGGAGACAGAGCTGGTTGATCCGAAGGCGCAGACGGAGGGCCGATGGAGCGAAGTGTCGTCACAGGTTCTGGAGACCTGGGAACAGCCTAGTCGTCCTGGCATACAATATTTTGCACAGCTACCTTGCAGCTTTACAAAAAAAGAAAAAAACAATTAAATAACAGATTTTTTACATGAATGACTGAAAGGAAGCACAAATTAGCCACCTGGAATGGACATATTGCTAACGTTGTTCTTCCAAGATTGACCAAGATTGACCGAATCACCCTCCATTATTCAAAAATCTCTATAACAGGGGTGATACAACATTTAAATATACTTACTATTCCTTTGCTTGTCTCTGCACTCAGATTTCAGTTCATCTTCTATAGCAGCTGATCTGAAAAACAACAAATGTTAATATTTCACACACAAACAAAAAGGCAAATGATGATTGATGATTTTTTTTCTTTTTAAGAATGACAGTATGCTGAGAACAATGTACCTGGTAATATAGTCAAAAACCTTCCCAGCCTCAGCAGTTTCAGATATGCTCTCTTATAAGCAACCCTTCTAACAATTTAATCTTTGTTCTTATCTGTAATGAGAATTATATATTAGAAAATAAAGGCAATAAGGTTGTCAAACTTGAACAAATATAAACAGCAATCAACGAACACTACCACAGTTGGCTAATCAGCTCAAGACAAAGTAGTATGTTCATTCTCATAGTTTTTCAAAGATCATTAACCTCATTACAATGAAGCCAAATTGTTCAGGAAATCAGAAATAAATTCACTTCATTTTTCAAATGACTCATTTTATTTTATTTATTTATTTTTTTATCTGCCGATGCAAGTGTCAAAAACACGACGGGCAGAGACAAATAATGTTAATTAAATACAAAATTTACCTGAAGTCACAGTGAGGTTCCAAAAGCCAGACACCATACACGCTTGTAGAAGCTGGTAAAAATAAGAACATACCACTATTTTTACTAATTACTTTCATAGTTCCCCCAAAATAATTTGAATTCTGTCATCACTCACCCAGATTTATGTCCCTCCGATGAAAGAAGATTCACCAAAGATGTTCATGTTTCAAAAAACATCGCCAAAGTAATCCATATGAATTGTGTGGTTTCCTTCAAGTGCCCTAAAGAGACACGATCGCTTTATATAATACTGTTTAAATTTAGACTTATATTCACATTCAAGGGACATTTGCACGCACATCATATTTGATATACGAAGCTTTCTGGCGCGAGCTCATTATCATACAAACCAATCAGAGCCATACAATGGCTCTGATTTTTTTTAAGCATTTCAGATATGATGTTGAAATCCTTGTGGGAATTTCAGTAGTAGCTTATTACAATTAATGTATCATATAATGGACAACAGCCTAATCAACCAAAGTAGCGTAACCTTATAAGTAAAACTGAACAACATATTTTAAGTATTGCAATGCTTAATAATAGTTGACAAACGTTTGCACATTGTAAATGTTGTAAGGATCCACCTGCCAGCCCAAAAGCGGAATCAAGCGGCCTGGTTGAAGGTTTAACGCATGTTCGGTGTTTTACTTGCGCTTCTGAATTTATCAGGATTTAGGTTTAATTTTAGTCTAGCTCCGTGTTCAATCTGACTCCAATTTCACGTGATTATTGAATTTAGGCAATATTCTTAATTAAAAAAACTGATCACAGATATCGATTGCATATTTATTTAGATATTTGATTATTCTAGAAATCCCATACTTTCAATTATTCGTTCACTGGGGACCTAATGTCTCTTTTAAGCCTCACGTTGGCCTTACGTGGATCTTACGATCACAAACTCGCCAGTCTGATGCTAGTCAGAAGGTATAGGTAGACTAATACCTGTTTTGCCTGCCGCCTACTGCTTGCTTATGACAAAAAGTGTAGTTTACTTAGTCTTTCCCCGTACAACTTGTTAACACCAGTGATAGACAGAAATCAGAAGGTCTCCGATGACGTGCCTACTGCTCCTATCATTCATGAGCCTTCAGTTTGACCTATCCTGGACGTAGATTTGTGGTAACAAAGGCCTCCTCACAGTCTACATAATGATTTCAGGAGAGATCAGAATAAATCAAATATAACAATTTATTATTAGTCAGGTAAAATTGTATCATGCCAATTACATAATGAAACAATTAGAAGCCAATTTAGAAAGGATAATGCAATTGTGAATCACACTGTAACCGCGTGGCAACCCTGCTCCTGTACATAGATACTGTAGCTATATGGAAAATAGCCAAGTGATCTACGCAGGAGTAACACATGTAACAGTTATCCTAATTTAACACAAGACACACAGTCTAAAATGCATAGCAACAACTATACAGTGTGCTCTATGGGCACAAGGTGTTTAACACAATAACATTTTTGAATAAAAACTAAATGTATACCTGACTTCAGGAAGATACATAGTATGGAGCATATGAAATACACTCCACACTACGGGCTGATCTGGCTACAGAATCGCAATGACTGATTAGCAACTTTCCCTTAAATACTACCAGAACAAAAGCAAAGAAATCTTTAAATCAGTTGTAAAAAGATAAAAGTTGTAAAACATGTTTTTGGTTCTCGTGCTCCAGAGTTGCACCTGGATGAAAATGGATAAATATTCCCACAGACCCCTAAAGGGGGACACACCCCCTCCTCAGCAGAACACAATTCTACAAAAGTTTTCAATATTTCTCATAATACATGTGACTACTGTGAAATTGAGACCAGTTTACCAATCGCACAGAGACCTTTAGAACAATACCAAACATGAAGGGGAAAAACAACAGGTTCACAAGATACATGATATGTGGTATATACCTATTCCTAATGAACTTTGAGTGAAGCCTTTTGGGGGAAAAGAAGGAGAGGCAGAGAGGGCAGGGGGAAGAAGGGGGTCGTAAATGAGCAAGGAGAGAGGTGTTTGCTCTCTTTGGAGATCCCTTCCCCAGATTAGTCTTATGGTTTTATTGCATGGTATCTGTTTTGTGTGAGTTTTTGAGTTTTGGCTTCACGAGGAATTAATTTCATTGGGAAATAATTTCACTCCTTTCAATGTTAACATTGTAAACGTACTTTTCCAAATATTAAAATTAGCCTATAAATACATAAATATTTAAAATATATTGCAGTAGGCCTACACATGGTTATAAGGTAGCCTACATTAAAATCCCACTAAAAGTTTAATCATTTTGTTATGGTCTTACACAAAGTATACATAAAATATACTTTAAGTAAGGGTAACATAAGTTTGTTTTCTGTAATTAAACTAAAACGTCACCAAAAGTATGCTTGTGTTTAGTATATTGCTTAAAAGTGTAACTAAGAATATATTTATTAACATAGTATTTATACTATACTTTTTAGGAATATACTAATAGTGTGCTTATGTTTAGCATATTCCTTAAAATTATAACTAAGCATATATTTATTACCAAAGTATTTCTAGTATACTTTTTAGAAATACATTAAAAGTATGCTTGTGTTTAGCATATTTCTTAGAAGTATAACTAAGCATATATTTAATACAAAAGTACTTCTAGTATACTTTTTAGAAATATATTAAAATGCAATTCAATATATTTGTAATGCACTTCAAATAAGCATGTTGGGAATACAAATGTATTATAAACATACTACTTGAATTTCAAGTATATTTTTAATACATTTAATATTATATCTTTTCCACCTGGGCTTCCACATACATATATGCTCTTCCATTTACAATTTAATAAAAAATGCACAACAAAACATGAATGTATATGAATATACTAGATTTGTTAAGACCAATTAGACAAATATAGTCCATATTTGTCTAATTACTCTAACAATCTAGGTTTTTTTTTTTTTTCATGTGTTTTATAATGGATGAGGGCGTTTATTTAGGAACACACAATGCAAAAATTTGCCATATAGGCTATATAAACATTGTATTATAATGTGGCATTGAGTGAACCCTTTTCTGGTCAAGACTTCTACATTTCTCAAGTTCCTTGGATTGTGATTATGCCAGAAATCCTGCATCTTCCACAAGCTGAACTGTGACACAAAAGCTTCCGTCGCCATCTAAAGTCGATGAAAGTTTTGTTTGTCCAAATCATTTTTTACTGTGTCTGAATAATCGAGGAAAGAAACCAATAGTTTGCCTCTCATTTGGTTAAGATGTTTGTGCAGTGCTCTAGTTGCCAGCAGCAATGATGGTTGGCATTAGAGAACAAGAAATGTGCATGAATGCGTTCCCAGAGGAAGAGATTGGCTGCCATATCCCTGTTGATAAGATTAATGGGGCGTGAGATGCATCAGAGTGAGTTTATGGAACTCCTTCCGAACACCTAATGAGACAGCTACTTCTGAAAAAGCTTTTAGTGCACTTGAGCTCTGGGTTGTGACCTCTGCAAAAGAAGCGTCACGTTTTTTTGTTCTTGTGTTTTGGCACAGAACCTCAGCATCTGGAGGACAATAATGAATTGGCTTCTTCTCTGAACTTACAAGCAGCTGTGACAGTCAACATTAAGACCTCTGAAAGCATTGTGTGCACATTCAACAATTAAAAAGACTGCTTTTGATGGATCTGAAGGTCACTTGTTTTGAAAGGAACCTGCAAGTTATTATTGTGTTTGGTTTTACTGTAATCTCAGCTTCAGAATGCAGAACTGGAAAGAACCTCACAATCTGGCAAACTTTAATCTAATTGGCTGATATACAGTTTTTTTTTTTTGTTTGTTTTTTTTTTTTCAGTCCGCCAAGAAACAAAATTGTGTTTAAAAGCTACTGGGTTGATAAAATTGAGCGCTTTTGTGTTTAACTGCCATCAAACCTTTAAAAGAAACTGTTTTATTTGAGACACTAAACATATCTTGCAGAACTGTACAACAAAAAATAAGAACAAATCCATTTATTAATGTTATTAATATATTTAATATGAAAAAAATAAGAAAAAATATTGCAATTTAAAATAACTCTTTTTAGTTTGAATGTCTTAAAATGTAATTTACTCCTGTGATCAAAACTGAATTCTCAGCATCATTACTCCAGTCTTCAGTGTCACATGATCCTTTGAGAAATCATTGTAATATGCTGATATGTTGTACATTTCTGATTATTATCAATGTTGAAAACAGTTGTGCTGTTTTATTTATTTATTTATTTATTTGTGTGTGTGTGTGTGTGTGTGTGTGGTACATTTATTTTCAGGATTCTTTGATGAATAGAAAGTTGCTAACTGAAATAGAAATATTTTGTAATGTTATACATGTCTTTACTGACACTTTTGATCAATTTAATGCATCCTTATAAAATTAAAGTATTCATTTCTTAAAAAAAAAAAAAAAAAAAATCTTAATGCCCCCAAACTTTTGAACAATTGCATATATTGTTGTATCTATATGCATTGCATTTCGATAAACAAAAAGTCTGCTACATACTAAGTCAACACATTTTCCACACTGTAAAAAAAAAAAACAAAACAAAAAAAAACTAACTCAAAAAACAGCATCAGCAGTATAAATTAAGCCAGTAAAATGTAAAACAATGGTAATATTTTAATAATAATTAAAGTGTTTTCAAGCTGCAATGCATGCTGGAAACTTGTGCAGTATTGTTCAATGTAAAAGTGTTTGTTCAGATGACTCCATTTGAAAAGTTGGGAGAACATGCTGTGAACAAATACTTGAGTATCTAAGTAAAATCAACAAAACTTTTGCAAGCCACATGTTTAGAGTATTATTGTTTGATTCACACAAAAAAAATTAAACCGACTTATACTAAAAATTCTTTGTCAGGCTACTTTTTTATATTTGTAAGTAGAACTTTTCAAAAGTTGGATTTTTTTATAGTGCATGATTTTCTGGTGTTTTCTTTTCAAACATTCAGAGATATTTGTGCCATTACTTGAATTCATTTTCCCAACTGTTTTATCTACTGTTTCAGATACATAAAAACAAGATAAACTGTGGTTGGACACTTCATATGTCAGTCAGACTTCCTCTCCTCTTCCTCGATTCATTGAAAAGTGAGTCATTGATGCAGTGCTTTAAGAACTGCAGGAATTCTCTTAAAGCAATTACCAAAGCCTGCGGCGACGGCCTGGACACATGCAAGGTGAGATCACAGAGGGTCTAATGTTTAGTCAAACGGACTACGACAACACAATCAATAGGCAGTAGCACACTGAGATGATCGAATACAAGCTCAACACCTCTCACATACACACCTCTTGAAACATGGAGAGACAATCATTACCGGGGCTGATGTCAGTATTGATTACTTCCTCTGTGTCATCAAGCGAACACTATTGCCATTCCTCTCGCTCTGACTTTCTTCCCACCAAAAATACAAAGCATTCTACCTTTCTGTTTGGCTGTGGAAGGTATTACATTATGGAAGCATATGTGTAGCAAAATTCAATTTGAAATGTAATATGCAAAATGGCAATGCAATATGTAAAATGGCAATGTATTTCTGTATTTAAATATACATTTTCCAATTCATATGTGCAAAATTGAAAATTAAAATTCAATTATATAATTTAAATTTGCCATTTTCTACACTAGCTTTAATATGCAAATTAAAAACATATTTTAAAGCTTTATAAGTTGCAAAATTAAAATGAAAATATATCACCCAAATTGATTAGATGTTTAACATGTCCGAGCAAAAACTGTAGCAAAATTATCATTTAAATGCTGTTTTTTTTTTTTTTTTTCTAAAGACATTTAGACTTAGGGGTAGGACACTTGGGGATTGCATTTTCATCGTGATACCACGTGATAATTATAGCAAAATGCAATGAGAATTTTTAAAATGCATTCTGAGACAAAGGTGCAGCAAAAGGGTAGCAAAATGGTGATTTAAACGTCTTTTATTTTTCTTAAATGCATTGACACTTACATATATGACGTTTCAATTGCATTTTCATTAAATACCCCGCGATGAATATAGTTTAAGCTATTGTGGATTTGAAAATGCATTCCGAGCCGAACACGCCTCCTTGCTGTCAATCATTACATCAAGGCGGAGCTCGGCAACAGGACGCACGATAGGTCAATATTCACCATTTACCAAACGCTTTTCACCTGCCTGAACATCTCTCACCGTTTACACTCAGATTGATGCACAGACAATGCTATTCTACACTTATTTACCTATTTGCCACCTTACACAGTGTCTCCATGTTAATTAGAATTCAAATGCATTTTGTTTTATTGACCACAACATCATTTTATTTTTTCTAATAAAAAATAAATAAAATAACAATACATATAGTAATAATTTCATTATGTTTTATGTTACGAAAATAACTAAACATAAAAAATATTAATAACAATTCTATCATATTGAATTACTTTAAAATAATTAAAAATATAATTAGATTTGAAAACTCATTTGAAGCAGAAAGTAAATGTCAAAATAGCGGAGGAATAGCAATCATTATAACTGCCACCCACATGTTACCCACATTTTTTGAAAACTACTATATTAAAAACTTTCATGCAAAACTCTATAGGCTAGTTGGTAATAATAAACATAAATAATATAAATATAAAATTGTTAAATGTTAAAAAATAATTCATAAAAAAATAGTGTAAAAAATATAATTATTTTATTGTATGATATTTAAATAATATTCTTATATTTTAAAACTAATTTGAATCAGAACTTGACATTCTAGACAGAAGGAATAACAACTGTTATAACCGATCATGTCACCATGACTTTTAGAAATGACTAAATTTATACCCTTTATGATTTTAAGATTAATTTTGAAGAAAATGATTGCTGGCTGCATAAAATAACTTTATACCAAGAAAATGCATCCTCAGCCAGAAGACACTGCTTAAATCAGCCTGAATTGGTTTGATGGTTAATTTAAGGTGGTTATTTTACCCATAACCCCTCTAAAACCACCAAAACAGACCAATTTTACCAACTAAGCCAGACTGGAAGCCAGCCAGCTAAGCAGCTCGGGTTGGTTTAAAAGGTTTTCAGTAGGGTCTCTGCTGAACGCATGTGCGAGCAGTAATGGGTGATCTTATTTGGCTAGCACTCATTATACCACCTGTTTAGCAAGCGGTTAGGTCAAATGACACTTGTAAATAAAATTCCCAAGACCGAACCGGCACCTGGCACAAGGCACAAACTAAAAGAAAACTTTCTGAGAGCAGACTTTACACCAAACAAAAATATGTTTTTATAGTCAGAGCTGGCACAACGTTTCAGAAGATGGTTTTGTCACAAAAATGCTAGCGTGATGGACATTTCTAGAAAGTTTAATTTTTAGCTTTCGCATGTTATCTTCTATAGTGTGTGACACATCCATGTCGTACACTTGTGAAGAGAAGCTGATGAGATTTATAATGTGTCCACACTGCTGATGAACACCGTGGCAAAAACCACAGGTCATGACCTTCCATCTATCGATCACATTAATGTAGACTGCCGTTTCAGCAAACCACAAGCCGTATTTTACAGAATCCAAACAACCCGTGGCATCTGTATATCATGCTTATAATACGTCAGTGTCATTCCCGTGCTGAGGCTCTGATTTGTGATCGAGGGACCTGAATTACGTCCATTCTGAGCACCAACCCTATAAACACTTTAACCTTTACATTGTGTCTCAACAGAAGGTTTTTTTTTTGTTTTTTTTTTTTAATCAAAGCAACTTAAAATAAGCAGGCACATTTAGTCCACTGTTAATAGCAGAAAATACATGGCATTGCAAAATGGCAAACACAATTTCATATTGGTTATTATTATCTTATTATTATTTCTTATTATCTTATCTTTCTTATTGTCTTATTCTTACTGTTGTTGTTGCTGTTTAATATTTTATTTTGCTGCTTAATAATTGTGATGTTCTACCATTCATAAATTTGATGTAAGTAAATAAGTAAATAAAAATAAAAAAGGTGAACACATTAAATTGATCAATATTAAAACAGAAAGTTAATTTTAATATTATATTACAATGTTGTTTTACTAGTAATAAGATAATATTAATACAGATAACAATAAGACAAAAATAAGAAAGTATATTATTTATAAATAATGAATAAATTTATTATAAACAATAAGAAAATAGTAAATTAATAAAAAATATAAAACAGAAATGTCTGTCTGTCTATCTAACTTAATATTCTTTTATTATTGTTTTTATTGTAATTATTTGTGTTGAAACTGTGATACCATTCAAAAGTTTAGAGTAAAAAAAAAAAAAAAAAAATCAAGAAATGTATTTATTTATTTATTTAATAGAAAATAGCTCTTTTAAATTATAATAATATTTTACAATATTACTGTCTAATTGTGCTATTAATTTAATAATATACTATTATATTATATTCTATTAGATCAATGCCATACTATGCTTACTGGCGAGGAGGAGTAAAATAGTACAAGAGTCTCACATCAATAGAGCAGCCAGGTCAATAGTCCTTAAAGATATACTGGTTTTGTACTTTAGTCACCATTAATTATAATTATTATTAGTTTTTTGTTTGTTTGTTTGTTTGTTTGTTTTTTTTATCAACACGGCTTAAAACTGTTTACTTGAAGTGGCTGGTATCAATAGCCAAACACTATGAAAGGTCAAATATTAGCATGAAAGGAGAGGATTGGTGTTTGCCAAGTGTCACAGGTAAATGGGGTTAAATGGAGCGTGGCGGCTCATTGAATGCAGTTTACGATGTCACAGGGGAGAAAGGTGAGGTCACATTATACATTCAAGAGGACAAAAGGTTGCAGTGCAGTAGTGCACTAGTGCTCTTATCAAATGATAATGTACTTGACAGTCAGATGCGCACGCGAACGCTTCAGTTCCCCTTTAGTTCTCGTGTAAACACAGAAACACATTCAATCTCTGTGAACTGACTTCACCCTGAGTCCATTACACTGTGAAAAACACAGTTTTTTTTTTTTTTTTTTTTTGCTGTTTTGCAATGAGAAACCACTAGAACTTGGTTCAAGATGTAAAACGACCAACATAGGAATTCCTGTCTACAGTTAGCATAATTATGACATTAAAATCCAAATGAAAATGAAATGAATAGCAAACAAACCAGCACTCCTGAGAACGCTCATAATCAAATCAGCTTCCTTGATTTATTATTAAGGTACTCTGGAAAATTCTACCACAGTTTAGCTATTAGAGACAGTCCCACAGCTGAGCTGTCTGTGTCAGTTTGATGGACACATCTGAAACACACCATCTTCTCTAATTCATGCATGTCTTACATTTTAATGTACAGTAGAGAAATATATTTGCATGTGCAAAAATTACCATGATAGGTGGTTTCCTGCAGTTGCTATGGTGATCTGACAACTTCTTTGAACATTTCTACTTGTATTCTTGGATGCTCTGGGTGGTTGCAAGCCTCTATGACATTTTGATCCCTAAGTGCACCATTGTGTAGCATTAGCTAATTTTAGTTAGGAAATTTGAACAAATAAACAAACAAATAAAATGAAAAATAAAATAAAATAAAATAAAATAGCAAATAAATGAATAAATAAACAAATGAACAAATAAATAAATAAATAAAGTAATATATATATATATATATATATATATATATATATATATGTATGTGTGTGTGTGTGTGTGTGTGTGTGTGTGTGTGTGTGTGTGTGTGTGCAAAAATTAAATAAAAATGTGAGTGCATTATTATAAAAACTTTAAGTAACCTGCATGGTATCCTTAATTTTATGCGCTTTCTTAAATAATATTAATTCAATAATATTCATATTATTTTATATTAATCAAAAAAATACCCTAATAAAATATGCAAATGCAAAATAAAATAAAATAAAATAAAATATATACACCTTCTTGAATTAAAAAAAAAAATATATATATAAATATATATATATATATATATATATATATATATATATATATATATATATATATATATAAACATGTAAAAAGTAAAATGAAAATAAAACAAATAAAACAAAACAAAACACGAGAGTGCATTAAAGACTGTGTAAGAACACTGCATGTAAGAACATTTAAATAAATAAAACACTAAAATAAAAAAAAGAAACGCAAAAAAACCTACATGAAATAAATAAATAAATAAAACTGCATGACTGTATGCTTAATTTTATGCACCCTATAATGGATGTATAAAAAAGAAGCAGCTGCCCAAATACTTTTGGCCTACAGCAATAGTACACCTATTATCAATTCACACAATATTTTAGCAGCGTCTATTGCAAAACTTTGTATGACAAGTAAAAAATAAAAAATAAAAACAATAATAAGCATCAGCAAGCACCACTAGCAAGCAAGACTAGAATGTAAAACGAGATACCCACATATAGAGGCACTGTTTAGGATCTGTCATTTCTTTAAACACAGATGCGAGCGACAGAAAGATCGGAGGGTGGGATTCGCGTGCTTTAGGCTGAAGATGAGTTGAGTCACCAAACCTTGTATGAACCGAACTATTCCTAACAACAGTCGATTAACAGCCGTGCCCAAGTAGGGAGGGCAGAGCATGGTGGGAACGCGCGGTAAACCATAACCTGCAACAGAACAGAATAGAGATTAAAGCATCAGTGCTTGGTTAGGGCTATGAATAGCCATATAGCTTTGATTTAGTGGTAAACAGACAGTGTGAGTCAGAGAAATAAAACACTAAGGGGTTCTTTCCCTTTCCAGAGGCTGCTGTGGTTGTCAGCTTTTGTTCTTTCCACAGGGGAAGATGAAAGGGAAGTGATGTCATTAGTTTGCATTTATGTAAGCGTGAACCCAGAGTCTAGAAACGAGAGGTCATTTCACTGACCATACAGAAGTTGTAGCAACGGGCTGAATGATACATCAAAGTACAATCAATATTGTGATAGTTATCATTTCTCATTTTAATTTAACTTCACTTACTAAAATAAACTAAAACTGAAAAAAAAAAAAAAAACATATTAACCAAAAATAAAATAAAACTGAAAAATATTACAAAATATGTATTCAAATTGTTAATTAAATCTACAATACACTGGAAAAAAAAAACAAAAAAAAACAAAAAACGATTCATCGAATTTACTATTTTTTTTTTTTTTGCAATCAATTTATTTTAGCTATATTTAACTGAACAAATTTAGTTGACTAACTTTCAACTAAATTTGTTTATTTAAATGTATAGCTAAAATAAATTGATTGCAACTACTTACCTTAAAAAAATAGTATCATCTTTTCAGTGTAATAAAACATACTTGAATTGCAATTTTACAGTAAAAAAATGATATTTTTTTATTTGACAATATTTTTACAGCTTTATAATACATTTCTTATTTTGTTATATATATATATATATATGTGTGTATAAAATATTTATTTACCCTATAGCTGCAACTACTGTACAACAATAGCAGGATTACAGATAATTATAATAATAGAGAACTTTGTCGACAAACTTTCCCCATGAGAGCGACTGTCAAGTTATTACAGAGCCATTTCCATCTGTTAATTCTGATTTGAAACAGGAACATGTACAGTGTATTTGTATGATATCTATGCTTCTTGTCCAGTTTAAGAGTGTCTCTATAGGTAACTTCCCCTTCATGTGTCCCTGGTGACCTGCAGCTCCTGTGCTGATTTAAAGCAGGCCGAATGCTAACGAGCCTTAACTGATGAAAATGACTATAATTTGCACAGTGGAAGAATTATCGTCTTGTCATATACAACCATTCAAAAACTCAGCAGAATTTATGTGACCGCTGCACCTGATGTTTTTTATTTCTGAACTGGTAAGTGTTTTTTATTTTGCAGTGTGAACTGGCCGAGCCTTGATGAATCTGTTTCTTTACATGTTGTTTCTGTTTCCTATTTGTTAACTGACCGTTCCATGCAATCGTGAAATACAGCATCTTTTTTTTTTTTTGTTTTTTTTTTGTTTTTTAAATGGCTATTCGTTGTGGAAAAAAAAAAAAAAAAAGGTTTCGGGTTCGGGCTCTAAATTTAACTGTGCCGCTAGGGTCGGGTCAGACGATCTCGGGTACGGGCCGGGTTCGGGCTTCAGTTTAAAGCCCGTGCAGACCTTTAAGCTGTACACAAGGTGTTTGAGTCTCAGCTCCAGGTTCAGGCTTATTTGTTCATTAATGATGTCATCAGCGACTAGTCGACATTGACTCGACTTTCATCACATAAATGTCGACTTTAAAAAATCATAAGTCGTTCAACCCCTAGTGCAGAGCGCCACACCAGGAGTGTGCGGTGGCCAGCTCCCCTGCGTGGTTCAGCACTAAAAGAGCAATTTCTCTAAAAGAGCATTTCTCTAAAAGAGCAACACGGGTGATCGCGTCTTTTTAAAGATATCTTATCACCCGTGTGTTTCTGGGTGTGGTCGTTTCCTGGTGCCTCAGGATGGTCACGATCGCTGCCTCACGTGTCTGGGCATTCAGCACGCTGAGGAAGCTTTCGTGGATAGTTCATGTTCTTCTTGTGAGGACATGACCATCTCGGAGTTGCATAAAAGACTACGCTATGTCAAACATTGCGGAGTCCCTCTGCCTCTGCCGCAATCCAGTGTTCGTCCCGGCTCCCGGGGCGGCGCTGCGTCCGGTGGAGTCAGAGGTGATTTGAGGATCACGGTGAGGGCTTCCCCAAGTGGAGTTCCTCACCCCTCAAGTACTCCGCAGCCGGTGGAGCTGCTGTTGGAGCGGACTGGGCCTTCTGCAAGACAGAGGGCACCACTCGTTTCCTTCGGTGCCCCCTTTGACGACCAGATGTCGATCGCTGTATCAGAGGGCAAGCCCTCTCTCTCTGGGGATGACGACTCGGCTGCGTTGCCCCCTTCGGGTGTGGTAGCGTTGTCCGAGCCAGACCCAGAGATGACGGCTATGCTTGTCTCCCCTCACGGGCCTGTAAGTATTCGTCAGGCCTAACTGGCAGTGCTTACAGAGCTTGTGGGGAGGCGGCTTCTGCCCTCCATGACATGGTGTTACTGCAGGTCCACCAGGCCAAAGCCCTGAAAGACCTGCACGAGGGTGGCCATGACCTGGTGGTTCTACATGAACCGCGTGCTGCAACAGACCTCGCGCTTCAAGCGACAAAGGTGACTGCACATTCTCTGGGTCGTGCGATGTCCACACTTGTGGTCCAGGAGCGCCATCTCTGGCTGTGTCTAGCTGACATGAAGGAGCAGGAGAAGGAACAGTTCCTGAATGCTCCCGTGTCGCAGACCGGCATTTTCGGCGATGCTGTCGAGATCCCAGCAGTTCTCGGCAGCACAGAAGCAGACTGAGGTGATCAAACACATCACGCGACGGAGGAAACCTGCTGCTTCCACCCCGGTTGCAGCCCCTCAGCCTGCTTGTCACCGTGGGCGCCCCCCTGCAGACGCCCAGCCCGTCCAGGCCCCCGCCAAACTTGGCGGCAAGCGCAAGTGCAAGAGGCCCTGAGACGGGCGACCCAGAGATGGAGGTGATTGCTCATCGGGAGATGGTGACTGCACCACTCCCTCCCCCGGAGGAGGGCCGGGTGGAGAATCTTTTGTTTCGTTTTGTTTTTGTTCCGCCAAAACTTCAATAAAAGAGCGGTTTCCTCAGTCTCTGGGTCTCAAGAGGAGGAGAGTTGTGAGCTGTGCATCACGGGATCGCTTCCCTCCTCCTCTCTCGCCAGCAGGCAGCAGTGGGTTGCCCAAGAGCACCCCTCCTGCCCATTCGTGGAACCAGGTAAGGACTGTAACACTCGAGTCCCCACTTCAAGTCGTCACACGCCGGGCTGTCACAAGCCTCGAGCCGGGTTCCTGTGTTTCCTCCCACACGAGGAGGAATCAGGTGAGTGTTACGATAGAGCCGGTCCCTCCAGCTGATATGAGATCAGGGTTTTACAGCCCTTACTTCATTGTGCCCAAGAAAAGCAGTGGGTTATGACCGATCTTGGATCTGCGAGTTTTGAACCGTGCGCTTCACAAGCTGCCGTTCAAGATGTTGATGCAGAAACGCATTTTCGGGTGCATCCGTCTCCAAGATTGGTTTGCAGCGATCAACCTGAAGGACGCGTACTTTCATGTCTCGTTCCTCCCACGGCACAGGCTATTCCTGCGGTTCGCGTTTGAGGGTCGGGCATATCAGTACAAGGTCCTGCCCTTTGGGCTGTCCCTATCGCATCGCATCTTCACCAAAGACGTGGATGCGGCCCTTGTTCCCTTGAGAGAACGGGGCATCCTCAACTATCTCGACGACTCGCTCATACTCGTACAGTCTCGTGAGCAGTTGTGTGCACACAGGAACCTGGTGCTCAGGCACCTCAGCGAGTTGGGTCTTCGGTTGAACTGGGAAAAGAGCAAACTCGTGCCAATGCAGAGGATCTCTTTTCTCGGCATGGAGTTGGACTCGGTCAACCAGACAGCATGCCTCACCCAGAAACGTGCTTAGTCGGTGCTGAACTGCCTCAAGACTTTATCAGGCAGGACAGCGGTCCCACTGAAACTCATGGATGCCTCGGCCACCGGCTGGGGTGCCATGTACAACGGGCACGCAGTGTCAGGGGTATGGACGGGTCCCCAACTGCGTTGGCATATCAATTGCCTCGAGTTGCTGGCAGTATGCCTTGCCCTGAGCTGCTTCAGAGGGCGCCTTCGGGGCAGGGACGTGCTGGTCCGTACGGACAACACTGCGACCATTGCGTATATCAACCGGCAAGGCGGTTTACGCTCCCGTCGCATGTTGCAACTCGCCCACCACCTCCTCCTCTGGAGTCAGAAGCATCTGAGGTCCCTTCATGCTATCCACATCCACATTCAATCGGGCAGCTGATGAGCTGTCTCAAGCAGCACTTACAGGGGAGTGGAGACTCCATCCCCAGGCGGTTCAGCTGATTTGGAGGCGGTTCGGAGTTGCTCAGGTAGACCTGTTTGCATCTCGAGAGACCACCCACTGCCAGTGGTTCTACTCCCTGGCCGAGGCAATGCTCGGCTCGGATACACTGTCACACAGCTGGCCCCGGGGCCTGCGCAAATATGCGTTTCCCCCAGTGAGCCTACTAGCACAGACACTGTGCAAGATCAGGGAGGACAAGGAGCAGGTCCTGTTAGTGGCTCCATATTGGCCCAACAGGACCTGGTTCCCAGAACTCATGCTCCTAACGACAGCCCCTCCCTGGCCGATTCCTCTGAGGAAGGATCTGCTTTCTCAGAGACGGGGCACCCTCTGGCACCTGCGTCCGGACCTGTGGAAACTCTACGTGTGGTCCCTGGATGGGACGCAGAGGTTCTAGGTGACCTACCCCAGGAGGTAGCGCTCACTATCACTTCAGTTCAAGCACCGTCCACTAGACGGGCCTGTGCTCTGAAGTGGAACCTGTTCGTCGAATGGTGTTCCTCTCACCACGAGGACCCCAGGAGATGTTCAATCAGAGCCGTGCTTTCCTTCCTGCAGCAAGGGTTGGAGCGTAAGCTGTCCCCCTCCACCCTTAAGGTTTATGTTATTTCCACCCACCACGACCCCGTAGAGGGGAGGTCGGTGGGGAAGCATGATCTGGTCGTCAGGTTCCTTAGGGAGGCCAGGTGGTTAAATCCTCCTAGGCCTCCCTCCCTCCCTGCGGCGTCCTTAACGCCTAATTCTACAGAGTCCCTTAACCAGGCAAACCCTGTCGAGTCCTCCAGCACTCCGGCGGCCGGAGGTGGCGGAGCGTCCGGTGCCAGGCCTTTCAGCCAATGAATTCCTGAAATCTGGTGTGAGGCTAGTGCCTATATGAGCGACCCTGTTGGGTTCCATATGTGTATTTCCACGGTACAGCTACTAGAGCCATGTTTCCTCCAGCAGACCGCGTTCTGCCGTCTCTAAATGATGCAACCTGAGCCATCTCAGAGACTTCCATGTGCGATAGGGCCCTGCGGGGTTACTTCACACGAATAAATGTCACTTAACCCCCTCTGGGAGGAGGTGATTCCGCAGTGTGCCTCTTCCAAATGGAAGAGCACGTTTTCCCAGTGTTATCGAAGTCCTACTGTTGGGTTGCTTGAGAAACAGCAGTAGGCGACCTTCTCTGTGTAGAGGCTGGTCCTATCGTCTGCCTTATAGGAGGGACCTGGAGGCCTACACAGGGCACTGGAGGGGGCAGCTCCTGTGGCGTTTTGGTAGGGATCGCATTCGTCGGTCACCGACGTGACTCGTAGTGACCGACTGAAGGGGAACGTCTCGATTACGTATGTAATCCTCGTTCCCTGAAGGAGGGAACGGAGACGTCACATCCCGTCGCCACAGTCGCTGTACCACAGCTGAGCTGCTGGGTCACCGGCTCAGCTCCTCAGCGAAAACATGAATTAATGCGGTGCACCTGCTGCCTCTTATACCCGCGCTGCGGGGTGTGGCAGCCAGATGCGAAATACCGCATGCCAATGTCCATTTGCTTGCTTAGTTACACTTGAAGTGGATTGGTCTCTCTGGCGAGATCCCATTCGTCGGTCACCGACGTGACGTCTCCGTTTCGACCTTCAGGGAAGGAGGGTTACATATGTAACAGAGACGGTCTCAGCTTTTTGGAAGTGACAATTTGAGCCATTTTCCACTTCGGCTTTCAGCCCTTCTGCCAACTCACTTAATGTTTTACAATTAAGCTGCTACACAGAAACAGGGACAGAGCTGCCAGTAGAGCTTTATTCTGGCTTTTTTTTTTTCTTTTTTTTTTTTTTTTTTTCAAGATGTCAAGAGCAAGGGATTTTTATAACCTAACAGTATGACTGCAAATAACTGTTTTCTTGTTCAGCCATGGATTTCATAATGGCACCACCATTATGGAGCCCTAGAGTACTTTTGTTTCCTGGTTTTCCTTATTCCGGTCTCATTAAAATAGCTTAAATCTGATGTTTAAAATGTTCTCTTGTTGGTCATAGTCTTGTTTTGTTACAACTTAAAGCAATAGTTCATCCAAAAATGAAAATATTTCCATTATTTACTTACCTTTGTGTCATATAAAACCTGTATAACTTTTCTTTTGCAAAACACGAAAGAGGATATTTTGAAGAATGTTGAATAATTTAATAATTCAGCTCAGCATCTATCAGGGTAAAAGTTGTTACCTCATAACATTTTCCACAAAATAGAGTAGCACTTTTCCAATTAAAACCATTTAATTATTCTACATTTGCTGAAGATAAAATATAAGGAATTACATTAAATTGTTTAAATAGTTATCACACATTTTGATATCCTGTATTTACTTACTTGAATATTGGACTTCACTTGAATGAGTGAAATAAATAAATAAATGAAAACTAATAATAATAATAATAATAATAATAATAATAATAATAATAATAATACCAATACCACTACTACTACTACTACTACTACTACTACTACTACTACTACTACTACTACTTCTACTACTACTACTAATAATAATAATCATCATCATCATCATCATCACATTTTCCTTCCACAGAAACTCATACAAGTTTGGTCACATGAGAGTGAATAAATGATGAAAGTATTTTCATTTTTGGCTGGACTAACCCTTTTATTTTCTCGTGATTTCTATATTACAAAAGTTGGTTTTCTGAAGATCTCAGCTTTAAAGTTGTTTTCTCTACTCTGGAGGAAACAAAAGCCATTTCTAAGCACAATACATACACTGCTGCATTATGGATGAGCGAATTCATTTTTACTCAAGCTGCAATAGCTCTATGTCTGTGTCTGATGGACCACTTCCAAATCAGTGTCCGACACTTCTGTAGACACTTAAGTTGTACAGAAACAGGCAACTTTAGTAACTCTTGAGATGTGATCACTTTCTTTGCCAGGATGTCTGTATAGTACAGAATAATGCTTAAAAGAAGCAGATTAAATGGTTTGCAGCTGACCAGAAAAATAGTGAGCAATTCCTCATGAGAAAGTAAAAATATTGAGTGTATAACTTTAGCATCACAAAAAAGGAAACACAATCTATACAAATATTAGCTGTTAATTTCAGTGCATTTAATGAGAATAAAATATGAATAATAATAACAATGAAAAGCTAGTGGTACAGCGTGTAATATTAAACGGGGGAAATCAAAACGTCAGATAAATATGTACTTTAATTACTTAAATTTAACCAGGCACAGGTTGCATCATCCACTGTAGTTGATTATCTAAAAATAAACTAAAATAAGATAAAACAAACAACAAAACAAAACAACATGATACAATACAATACAAAATAAAATAAAATAAAGATAAAAAAATAAAATAAAATAGCTTTGTGAATACTAAGAAAATGTTTGACAACTACTTAACTTTTTTTTTCTTTTAATTGCTTATATTTAACAAAGTAAGAGTTCTCTTATCAACCATAAAGTAATTAAATACCTTTAAGTGGAAACGAGCCTCTCTTTTGAGTGTAAAATGTTACGTGTTGTTCAAAGACAACAGCAGAACTTTTGTCCTGAAGGATGTGAAGATGTTGAGCATGGTGAATTATTCATGGTGGCCATATTGTTTCTTCTTGATTTAGTCACTGGGGGAATGTTAGTGTATGATGCATCTGAATAGTCAGAACAAGCTGGATGAAACCCCTGCTGGATAACACTCTCAAAACAGCGCACTCAATTCAGGGACAACTTTTATGAGATCAATTTTCTTTAGTAGGGGGTCATAAGAGCACACTGTAGACGTGAGAGTCAAAACAAAGTGCATTGGCTTTTTGTAATAAGCGCATTAGGATGCATACTTGCGCAATTCTGTCTGAGAGCTAAAACACAGACATTGCATGACTAATACCGGGACATTTTACAATTTAAACAGATGCAGAATATATCGAGGGCTTCCATCATATCTGATTTATTGAGTACTGAAACATTACCATATTCTTATGACCATAATAGATGCAAGAAGAGTCTCCAACACATTAAAGTGCATTTGTGAAGCGGCCATCTCCTCAGTCAGGCTGCAGATAGACAGGCGGTGTCACAATATGAAGATGACCTAGTTTCTGAGGCGGCGTCTCTTCTGCACCATGCCCTGTGCAATCCTTGAACTTCTCAGACAGATTAAACCTTCATTTTAATAATTATATGCCTGACCGTGCAGGTTAAACTTCAAATATTAGTCCTGATATTCAGAGCTGTGTGCTGTGCATCGCCTACGATGGCATGAACAACCTTAAAACGCATTTTCTATTGATATTAATATTTTTAATTGCACATACACTGACAAGCTGACATGTTTTTAGACAATGCTTTTACTAATAATATGATCTATTAGCTACCGGACCTGAAGTGACATTCATATAGTCCACTGAATTCAGATATTAAAAAAAAAATAATGCAAAAACACTTTTCTATTTTTATTCACTGTTATTATGTGCCAAGCATGTTAAGATGTCATAAATATATCTGCTTAATGCTCTGTAGCAGCTTTTCCTTCAGGAAACTGATTCGACATCAGACATTTATAGAGACAGTTTGCCCAAAAACTGTTTTTTGTTTTTTTCTTTGTCAACTATCCCTTTAAATGGCACAAACAGCACATTAAAATGTCCTTGTAATCAAACAGTGAAATGTATTAAAATTACCATTATTACAAGAATTTATATTTTTATTTTTTAACAACGTAATAAAAGGACAAGCAGAAATGTGCAGTTTTTTTTTTTCATATTTCCACAACCATGTCAAGTAAACCAACAGATTATAATATAATCCTAAATTAACTCTTTTAATTTTGTGTTTTTGTGGTAATTTTAAAATTGACGTTTAAAACTCCAGCCAAAGAAAAGAAAAGAAAGAGACTTATAGACACAGGCTTGATAAGAACATTCTGCTAAAAGTTGCTAGATTAAAAAAAAAAAAAAAAAAACCTTCAAGATGTACTGAATCCAGAAATTTTTTTTTAAATAATTTATTTTTTATGTGTTTGTGCTTGTTATTCATTTTATTACTCTGTATCACTCGAACCTGTGCAAATTGAGTGAGTGCGAGTCAATTAACAAAGCTTCCTGGTGTTTTAAAGCAACTAATGTAAATCAATGTCGATATAGTCGAATAGTAGTAATTCTATCTCTCTCCCATGTGTCTCACATTGTCCCGCAAAATCTGCTGTCCTGCAACAGAGCAAGAAGACGATCACCCTATCCATGAACCATTTGATTTATAATCTAAACTCCTATTCAGAACGTGGTAAATGGTGAGTTTTTTTTTTTTTTTTCACAAGTTATATTACACTTTTTTTTTTTTTTTTCATTAACATATGATAAAAATTCTAAAACTTTTTTTAAAGTCTTTTAGTGAGTTCATTTCAAAAAAGAGTTTTCTACATACATTAAAAGAGGGACAGTCCAATAAACTGTGTTTGACAGAAAGGGCAATCTTGAAGAACATGCATTAGGGTCTTCACCTTTAAGCAAAAATGCATGAGTCAGTCTTGTATGACTTGTGCAACACCTGGTAAATACCACTTGATCAAATCAAGTTGTAAAAGAGATTAAAAATCTGTTTGAAATTTCCAGATGAATTTCATGTAACTTATTATTTGTACATGTCATTTATTTGATTAAAACTACAGTAAAAACTATAATATTTTGAAATCTTTTTTTTTTTTTAATTTGAATATATACTAAAATGTAATTTATTCCTGATACAAAGCTGAATTTTCAGCATCATTACTCCAGTCTTCAATGTCACATGATCCTTCAGAAATCATTCTAATATGCTGATTTTCTGCTCAAGAAACATTTCTTATTATCAATGCTGAAAATGTTTGTACTGCATGATACAGTACTTTTTTTTTTTTTTTTTTCAGGATTCACAACAGTATTTATTCGGAATATAAATCTTTTAACATTATAAATGCCTTTACTGTCACTTTTGATCCATTTTATGTATCACTGCTGAATAAAATAACTAATTTCTTAAAACTATATAGAAAAAGAAAAAAAATAGAATCATACACTTAAAGATATTTGTTTGTAGAGAAAATATTTTCATTTGTTTTAAAGGGGTCATCGGATGCCCACTTTCCACAAGTTCATATGATTCTTTAGGGTCTTAATGAAAAGTCTGTAACATAGTTTGGTTAAAATTTCTCAATGGTAGTGTAAAACAACACTGTTTTTACCCTGTCAAAAACAGCTCTGTCTACAGCAAGCTATTTTCTTGCATCCCACTTTAAATGCAAATGAGCTCTGCTCACCCCACCCCTCTCTTCTGATCCGTTCTCTGAGAGACTTATTTGAGAAACTTGCTAATTAGGACATTATTAGGAAAGGCGATTTGCAAAGATTCATTAAAAAAAAAAAAAAAAAAAAAAAAAAAAAAAACATTACACACTTCTTCTGGAGGTGAATCTGGATCACGAATGATTCGTGCGAACATAGATGCATTTAGGTAGATCGGGGGTGCATTACCGTCAGAAACAAAGGTAATCCACTGTGTTCTCAGCGGCTCAGATGTCGGGAGTAAATGACGACTGCTATGTTCATTGCTCGATTTGAGAAAGGGGTAATGATTTTATTAGATTAAAAAAATAAATAAATAAAAACACTGAGTGGATCTTTATCATTATAGGGTGGTTATGTACACACTGCAAACACACATTTATGTTCAAATAACATGTAAAGGTGAGTTTTGCATCCGATGACCCCTTTAAATAAATGTACACTCTGTATTTCACAATTTCACGTACAGAAAGTTTTGATTTAATTTCACTGACATATAACGCTTCGACCTCCCAGGGTGATACACCGGCATATACATCTTCCTGAAAAGCACAGTTTCTCCCACTTGCTAGAACAGCATCTGAGGGAATGTCGTGTTCACCGATTCCACTGCCATCGCAGTCGACACCTGTGGCTCCCCGGAGAGCACACTGTCTGTGAAATCCAGAGCAAAAGATTGCACACAGCTGACCCCAATTTACAGTCGCAGTGTTTGTGTACACTATTTTGCCAGGCCTGCGCTCTGTGGAGTCCACTTCAATTATAAGGTGAAAAATGACAACAAAAAAATTGACAACATCATCTTCACATTAAATAGAAATGTAGTCACAAGTTGGTCTTACCAAAGATGATTTAATATGAACGATAGCAAAGTTTATTTACAGGACCTGTTTGCATTGTCTTAATGCTTGTTGCATAAATTACGCTAAATCAGAGTACAGTGCAGATACGCCCACAAAATGCAAATCAAATCTGACTGCAATTAGAAAAATGATAAACCTTCAAATGGAGGCAAAAAAGTAAACTCAAATTTGCACAAAAAATATTCTTACAGTAAAAAATAAATAAAGAATAAATAAAAAATTAAGTTGTAAAAAATGGATTTCATAATACTTTAAAAACAAACTATTTATTTATTTGTTCATTTGTTTGTTGAGCAAAGACTGAACAAGCAAAGGCATGAGTAAATAAATAACCTTAACATTTTATTTTTCATTGTTTCTTTTTTTCCCCCTAAATACAATACAAATAGAACAATTGTGGTCAGTGTTGCTCTGATTCACAAAATGGGAGTTTTTATAATAATAACAATAATAATAACAACAACAACAACAACAACAACAACAACAATAATAATACCGTATTGGCCCGAATATAAGACGATGTTTTTTTCTTGGAAATACATCTGAAAAAACGCGGTCGTTTTATATTCGGGGTCTAGACTTTGACATGTCAATAATACACCCACAACAATAGGTGGCGCCAAAAACGCATAAAACGAGTGTGCCATGAAATAAGTAATGTAATGTGTGTTGTAAAGATCGTGAGTGGAAACAAAAGAAAAAGAAAATGCTTACAGCGGCATGAGTCCTGACTGTCATGTTAGCCTGATGGGACCAAACTTCCTCTGTAAGTGATTTTAAAACATAAGACAGTACCCAGATTTGAAGACTACAATAAGATTTCACTTCTACTGTTAATAAAATTTTGGTAGGCTACTATGCGATGGATAGCCTAAATGTATAATGCATATGGGCTACCTGTTATTTTTATGGTATATCAAAAAGTGTATATTTTTAAATGTCATTGTTGGTAATGGTCCAATTTACCAGTATTTACCATACTTTCAAAACAAAAATTTTAATAGGAAAAATATGCAATATGAAAATAATTTAAGAAAAAAAAAATGTGTTTTACAGAGAGAGAGAGAGAGAGAGAGAGAGAGAGAGAGAGAGAGAGAGAGAGAGAGAGAGAGAAACAAGATTTGGTTTTCAAAAAGCATTTTTCCAAAAGTTACATTTGGAAAAGGGGGGTCATCTTATATTCGGGACAATACGGTAATAATAAAAACGCTAAACAGTCTCCAGAGGTGTTAGACAAACTGTTTTAAACTCAACCACACAGCCGGAAAGCACTTTCAACAAAGTTGACACGGGCAGGTGTCCATGTGTTGTACAGGCGCTCCACTGTGCCCATTTGGGCTTGTCTCGTCCTGCCGGCACCTGATTGATAACTCGCCTCAGTCGGGTGATCCTCGCTCAGTGGAAGGTACTAGACGCTGGCATGAGCCGAAGGGCGCAGTCACCTCTGGTGTCAGGAGGTGGGTGATAGTGACATGACCTACACGTCTGCCCCAATATTGCAGCCAAATGACGCCTTTAAAAGCTGCCAGGGAGCAGCAGGGGTAAGAGAAAACTGAGGAGAACCCTGAGAACTGGTGAATGATCATTTACATCTATGCATTTAGCAGACACTTTTATCCAAAGCGACTTACAGTGCAATCAGGGTATAGATTTTTTTTTTTTTTATCAGTATGTGTGTTTCCTTGGAAATGAACCCACAACCTTTTGTGCTGCTAACGCAATGCTCTACCACTGAGCCACAGGAACACCTGAATGGAACGATCCATCTCCTGTCAGGGTGAAACATACAGTTGTGACTACTACACTGCACCTTAACCAGACAAAACATGACAGCTTCAGTAATTTGTCCGTCCATGTGAAAGGCAGTGCAAAGGAACAGATCAGAGCCAATCACAACACATTCAATATGATTCTGGACCAATGTGATTTCACATAATGCAGAAAAAAATATGTACATACATACATACAGGTAGATTTATTCAACATGACATTAATAAACAACTAATACAAATTATTGTATAGATACCATGAGTAAATCTATCTTTAACACCATCTACAGACCCTGAAAAGTTGCTGTTTTCAGAAGTGTTTCTGCATTATTGGATGTGTGTTATACTTGTTGCTGATGGATGAGAGCCTGTGGATATGCAGAATGTTTTACGGAGTCGATTACCTCCAGGTACACTTGACTCTCACAAGCCGTTTGACACAAGGGCATGAAACCACACATAAACATGCACATACTATATACATAATACACACAATTGAGTGCTAAAGGGGCTGTTTAGAAACCCAGGCAACCAAAGCAAAATAGAGCATCTACTTTTGAGTTAATAAGGCATGCCAGCAAGCAACTTTGGTTTCAGCTGGAGGGGGAAGAAAAAAACCCTAGAGTGAGAGAGACAGAGAGCGGGAGAGAGATGGAGTTCACTTTATGTGGGTGACTCTCATGAAACCTGTCAGATTTCACCCCAAAAGAAATCAGTAAGAATTTATATTTCCTTTGAGAAAAAAAAAAAAAAAAAAAAAAAAAAAAAAAAAAAAAAAGCCTGTTTTAGAGCTGTTCAGTCATGATAAGCTTTCCTACCTACACTATTTCAAAAACTCTCTAAGACTAAAAAATGCTAATTCATTTTTGGGTTATAGGGTTACAAAATGAACAGCTCTATTAAAATCACCAATTTTCCCAATTCTTATTAACATATATCATGACCTTATGTGAGATAGATAGACCTTATTTTGTCATTCTTTTCTGTTTACTTCACTTCCTGTTTCAGGTACAGGTATGTTAAATTTGCATCTAACATACCTGTACATACTAAAAATTAATATATATCAGAATCAGAATTAGCTATAGTGCCAGGTATGTTTGCACATACGAGGAATTTGTTTTGGTGACAGAATGACAATGACAACACACAGATAATAAAGATAATAATATACAAATATACAAAATAGACAATGCGCAAAATAGCACAAACACAAAATACAAAATAGACAATTTAGTATGTACAGGTATGTTAGATGCAAATTTGAAATGTAATAAGTATGTGTGTTAAATAAATGTATGATAGTGTTGTGTGTTTCATGTTTATTGTTAAGTGTTCAAATGTTCATGAGATGGATTGCCTGAGGGAAGAAACTGTTCCTGTGCCTGGCCGTTCTGGTGCTCAGAGCTCTGTAGCTAGCATCAGTAACAGCAGACGGTAACAGTTCAAAGAGGGAGTGTGCTGGATGTGAGGGGTCCAGAGTGATTTTGCCAGCCCTTTTGCTCACTCGGTTCTTGGAGACTGGGGAGGGTTGTACCAATGATTCGCTCAGCAGTCCGGACTACCCTCTGTAGTCTTCTGAGACTACTATATATATATATATATATATATATATATATATATATATATATATATATATATATATATATATATATATATATATATATATACACAGTCAGGTCCATAAATATTGGGACATCGACACAATTCTAACATTTTTGGCTCTATACACCACCACAATGGATTTCAAATGAAACGAACAAGATGTGCTTTAACTGCAGACTGTCAGCTTTAATTTGAGGGTATTTACATCCAAATCAGGTGAACGGTGTAGGAATTACAACAGTTTGCATATGTGCCTCCCACTTGTTAAGGGACCAAAAGTAATGGGACAATTGGCTTCTCAGCTGTTCCATGGCCAGGTGTGTGTTATTCCCTCATTATCCCAATTACAATGAGTAGATAAAAGGTCCAGAGTTCATTTCAAGTGTGCTATTTGCATTTGGAATCTGTTGCTGTCAACTGTCAAGATGAGATCCAAAGAGCTGTCACTATCAGTGAAGCAAGCCATCATTAGGCTGAAAAAACAAAACAAACCCATCAGAGAGATAGCAAAAACATTAGGCATGGCCAAAACAACTGTTTGGAACATTCTTAAAAAGAAGGAACGCACTGGTAAGCTCAGCAACACCAAAAGACCCGGAAGACCACGGAAAACAACTGTGGTGGATGACCGAAGAATTCTTTCCCTGGTGAAGAAAACACCCTTCACAACAGTTGGCCAGATCAAGAACACTCTCCAGGAGGCAGGTGTATGTGTGTCAAAGTCAACAATCAAGAGAAGACTTCACCAGAGTGAATACAGAGGGTTCACCACAAGATGTAAACCATTGGTGAGCCTCAAAAACAGGAAGGCCAGATTAGAGTTTGCCAAACAACATCTAAAAAAGCCTTCACAGTTCTGGAACAACATCCTATGGACAGATGAGATCAAGATCAACTTGTACCAGAGTGATGGGAAGAGAAGAGTATGGAGAAGGAAAGGAACTGCTCATGATCCTAAGCATACCACCTCATCAGTGAAGCGTGGTGGTAGTGTCATGGCGTGGGCATGTATGGCTGCCAGTGGAACTGGTTCTCTTGTATTTATTGATGATGTGACTGCTGACAAAATCAGCAGGATGAATTCTGAAGTGTTTCGGGCAATATTATCTGCTCATATTCAGCCAAATGCTTCAGAACTCATTGGACGGCGCTTCACAGTGCAGATGGACAATGATCCAAAGCATACTGCAAAAGCAACCAAAGAGTTTTTGAAGGGAAAGAAGTGGACTGTTATGCAATGGCCAAGTCAATCACCTGACCTGAATCCGACTGAGCATGCATTTCACTTGCTGAAGATAAAACTGAAGGGAAAATGCCCCAAGAACAAGCAGGAACGGAAGACGGTTGCAGTAGAGGCCTGGCAGAGCATCACCAGGGATGAAACCCAGCGTCTGGTGATGTCTATGCGTTCCAGACTTCAGGCTGTAATTGACTGCAAAGGATTTGCAACCAAGTATTAAAAAGTGAAAGTTTGATTTATGATTATTATTCTGTCCCATTACTTTTGGTCCCTTAACAAGTGGAAGGCACATATGCAAACTGTTGTAATTCCTACACCGTTCACCTGATTTGGATGTAAATACCCTCAAATTAAAGCTGACAGTCTGCAGTTAAAGCACATCTTGTTTGTTTCATTTGAAATCCATTGTGGTGGTGTATAGAGCCAAAAATGTTAGAATTGTGTCGATGTCCCAATATTTATGGACCTGACTGTATATATTGAAAGAAGGTGCACAATGTTATTCTGTACTGGTCTTTCCTCAGTTCACCTCAGGCCAGCAAGTGCACCTGAACATTCAACAGGCTTTGTTTCCACCCCATTTATGAACCTCTTTTGTGCAAACTATTGATTTGATTTTGTCTATCCTATGAGTCCAGACCAAACTGCTTCAGGAGCCTTCAATAACATGTAAGGTGCAAGATGCAACATAAAATTTTATTTAGCGTGTGGTTTGGCTCAATTATATGTTTTAAAAGCATGCCGAATACTGAAAAAAGCTAAGGCAGCTTGTTATCCAGCTTTTATTTGTACATAATGCATTTAACAGAAGGTTCATCAGCAAAGATATGGTTAAGATATGGTTATTTCTGACATTTTAGCACTTCCACGACAATTATCAGCAGTGATTTTCATAAGAAAGTATAAAAGTTACCATGAAATGTCATTTACAACCTATTTTATTTGTGAGAAACAGGATAGCTTTGTATTAGCACATCAGTAGCCCAAAACAATGCCACAGCAGCCAATGTTAACCAATAGACTAAGTGGCATTAGTCAATAAGGAATGTTGTTTCAGCTGTGAAAATTAATAGATTTTCATGAAAAATTACAAAAGGTAAGCTTGTTCTTATTTGGAATAACTTGTACCAATGAATCACTTATAATAAGGCCAGGAGAGTATATTAAAGGAAGCCGATTTTCATTTCATGTTCCAAGTTCTATAGTCTATATTCACTACACAACAGGAATATGAAAATAAACCGAGCCAGCCTTGCAATGGATCCAAGAATAGTCAAGTGATTTGTATAAATTTGACAGTGGTTATATAATGTCATCGGCAGGTTCACCGCTGTTAACCCCAAGAGTGTAGTGTTGGCCAGTTATTTTAATAGAGACCACCAGAATAGCCTTGTTGATGCAGAAATAAGTGCTGATGGGCCGTCAGGAGTTGAACACCCTGTGGTGCATCAATGCACTGAAATGGCACAAACTACTGCTGCTGTGTTCGTTCAGAATCATCGGAGGTTAGAAAGATATGAACACCTCGAGATTTTAATCAGTTGCTATGACCTGAATTATTTACATGGATTTTCAATTCTACACAATGTAGAGAGACGCTAGACTGAAATTAATTATTTAATATCTTAAAACTCTTTGATTTAAAGGCTTATGCATATACTTGATATTAGCTGGAATCTAGTTTTTCTTGTGTTGTTGTTGTTTTAAATTGTTTAACATTGGCCACAAATTCACATATTTCCATTTGGGTCACTTAATAGTTTTGCGGACTTAATTGCTGTTTAAAAAAAAAAAAAAAAAAAAAAAAAAAAAAAAAAATTATATATATATATATATATATATATATATATATATATATATATATATTTGTTGTATTTACTAAAATTACTTTATCTACAAACAAACAAACAAACAAACTGAATCTGCTAAATGTTACAGTGTTAACTATAATATATTTAAAAATCTGCACACGTAAAATTAATGCTGACACATTATTCAGTTACTTTTTAATGGAAAAAAAATATTTCTAGGCAAATCACATAAGCTTTGGTGGTAATTAATAAATTTTATCATATAAAAACTGCCACTGACTTCTTTTTTTTAAACATCCCATCTGGTTTTATTTATAAGTAGTAAAATTGTTAATGAAAATATGTTTCTCAACAAGACTGTATGCTTTCATTGAACATGAATTAACTAATACACCTTCCAACTGCGGATTTTTATTTTTTATTTTTTTTTTAAGCATGAATCTAACAAAATATAACATTTATCGTATAAAAATCCAATTGTAAGACAAAATATGCTTAATTCAAGATACATTAAACTCACCTGAATATCTTATAATATTACTCTTAACTTGTTTTAAAGATTAGAATGGTTTAATGGAAAAAGAGAAAGATGCAAATGAACAAACTGTCTCTACTGTAACTATAAATAAACTTGGCAAACACAAAATGTGAGTATCCCTCTCTGCCCAGTGTATTTCCAGGGTTGATTTTACTGCTCATGTACTCTGGTATTGTTCATTGCCACCTATTGATGGCGACTGAGGAGAGTCGCAATTACACATGAAGCACTTTGGGCATATAAACAGAGAAAAGTGCCACAAAAAACGCAATCATTCATTCATCTACTCATCTTATTCCCAGATCCTCCGGGCCGCATGATTGCTGAAACTCTGCAGTATGAACATAAATGCCCCAGAGAACACCAAACTGAATTGCATACAGAAATGTGGCATGGCCTTATCCAGAAACAAATAGCAATGCTTTTACATCCAGTGAATACACGGCCTCCCAACGCTCCAGCCGTCTCACTTCCTGATGCATTCTCGCATATTGTTTTAAAGGACAATCAGGGAGTAAAATTTAATCAAGCAAAAATAGTCCCTGTCTGGCAGGTGAGGAGCCACAGCCAAACATGATGAGTTTCTTCAGAGAGCGAATGTGACACCAGACAATATACCAATCAACTGGATGCAGGCAGTTATAGCCACCCATCTATACCTGACGATTGGAGATGACATCGCTTTCTCTATGGAGCTTATAATATGACAAAACAAACTGAATTTGTATTGTGTAAATTTGAATTATTGACAAGTGTCATTTAACAAAATTGAATATTATGTGGCATTTAACATAGTTCTGAATTAGATTTTTTTTAACTTGAATATTAAAAATTTGAAATTTAACACAACTGAATATTTTTATGTTTCACAGACATGTATTTTCAAATAGCAGATTTTTTGTTCTGAAATGTTAGACTGCAGATATCCAGTTTTTAAAAATACAGCTTCAAGTTTTCAAGAGGAAGAGGAAATTTGGAACATCAAATTCAATATTCTAAAATTCAATACGCAGAAATTCAGATCCTACAGAAAGTAGGTCATAGGTAATCCACAGGGAGTAGATGATCTCCGAAAAGTCAAACGAAGCATTTTAGTTTTCTGGCGTGAGCGTGCGGTTTAAGATTTACCTGATCTGAATCGCCCAGAGGTAGCCTAAGTGATTCTTAAACATTTATTGTTTAGGCTATATAGGCAACTTATATGTTAAGTTAGCATTCTCAGTATGTGAAACATTTGTCTAAGCCAGGGGTGTCATATACTCAGTTCCTGGAGGGCCGCAGCCCTGCAGAGTTTAGTTCCAACCCTGCTCCAACACACAGACCATGTAGTTTTCAGTTGAGCCTGAAGGACTTGATTAGCTGGATCTGGTGTGTTTAATTAGGGTTGGAGCTAAACTGTGCAGGGCTGCGGCCCTCCAGAAATTGAGTTTGACACCCCTGGTCTAAGCAGTCTCTGGTGTTTGTTTTAAAGTATATTTAGTGTAAATCACGTCACGTATTGCATTGCACAAGTTATCCATGTGAGTCAAATGTTTTTATTTTATTTCATTTTTTTTTATGTATGGGGGTGCTAGCCCCTAGCGCCGCCAAGTAAAGACTATTGTAGTGACATACAGGAGTCATACACTAGGCGCGCATATGTGTCCATTATTATTGATTATTGATACGCAAACAAACAGTGGATCTGTGCTCATGGCGCACGAATCGTTATAACATCATATTTCTGCTTGGAATACAGTTCTGTATATTCATGTAGTTGTCAAAATTAATGTACAGCAAGTGTTTTGTAACGGATGCTAGCCGAAGAAGCGTTTTGGAGAAGTTTCTGAGGATCAGTTATGTACATATGGGCATCAAACGCTTCAAATTCGCTTATTCTGACAGAGGAACTATTCAATGATAACATCGATCAGCCTTACGATCGCTGAGTCTCCACACATTCAGAATGGTTTCATTTTTTATTTGTATTTTGGTGTGTTTAGTTATTCTGCATGGATCTGTGTATGCAGTCCTTTGGCGTCTCCCTGTGGTCTTGTTTGGTATGCCAGGTTGACTTCTGCTTATTTATTAAAGTTACTGTATAATTAAGGTTTACATACTTAAGTACTTTTAAGTTGTAAAGAATATCTGCAGTGACATTTTTGCAAAGTATGTATTGATTTGGAGTGGAGGGGGGCCTTGGAGTAAAAAAGGTTGAGAACCACTGGCTTAGACAAATGTTTCACATGCTAAGAATGCTAACCTAACATATAAGTATATAAACCATAAATGTTTAAGAATCACTTAGGCTACCTCTGGGCGATTCATGATCAGGTAGATCTTGAACCGCACGCTCACGCCAGAAAACTACCAATTGGCCAAAATGCTTCGTTTGACTTTTTGGAGATAATCTACTCTTTCCCTGTGTATTACCTCTGATCTACTTTCTGTACGATCTGAATTTCTGCGTACTGAATTTTAGAATATTGAATTTGATGTTCCAAATTTCCTCTTCCTCTTGAAAACTTGAAGTTGTATTTTTAAAAACTGGATATTTGCAGTCTAAGATTTCAGAACAAAATAAATAAATAAATAAATCGCTGTTTGAAAATGCATGTCTGTAAAACTCTGCAATAAAAATATTCAGTTGTGTTAAATTTCAAATGTTTAATATTCAAGTTAAAAAAAAAAAATCTAATTCAGAACTATGTTAAATGCCACATAATATTCAGTTTTGTTAAATGACACTTGTCAATGATTCAAATTTGCTCAATACAAATTCAATTTGTTTTGTCATATTATAAGCTCCATATTTATCACCACTTGCCACTGCAAAAAAAAAATAAAATAAATAAATAAATAAAATGAAATAAATAAAATAAATAAATAAGTTCACCTTTGGGAAGCAAGATGGCATTTCCTATGTATAAGATCAATGCAAACTCAAGAATTCGTCATGACAACTGGTCACTACCATTTAAATTGGACATCATGAGGTATCAGTGCTTTCTATGAAAACATACTTTCACAACCCAAGTTGCAACAACAAAGTAAACCTGTTTGAAAATAGTCATTAATTTGCATTAATTACACACATCACCTTTAACACAAGACCATTCACTGCCAAAAATCAACAAAACTGAGTGATCAAAAACTTGGCCAAGTCACATAACACCATATAGAAAGTAAGACTAAAAGGTGGGGAAAGTTTGCATTACTGCTAAATAAATTAATCACTGTTCTTGGTGCTAAAAAAAAAAATATATAAACTAAAATAGTAACTAATATTAAAAAATGTAAAGACCTTTGGGGAAAAATAGTATTTAAAAGAAATGAAATGTATTAAATTAAAAGAAATTGCAAAAATAAATGATAAATAAATAAATAAACAATGATCAATAAAGATAATTAATAATAATAATAATAATAATAATAATAATAATGTTATTTATAATAAAAATAATAATAATAATAATAATCATCAGTAGTACTATTAAATTATTACATAATATAGATTAATATACAACAAAAATATAATATATTAAATTAATAATGATACATTATTATTATTATTATTATTATTATTATTTGCATTTAAAAAAAATTGTAAAATTGTAAAATTTCAACCTATTTTAATTACAAAAGTGCTTCATGTCACTGTAACAATTTAAGTGAAAAAAGAACTTCATTAATTCATTCATTCATACTGAATCATAAAACTCCAATTTACAGGTTTAAACAAGGGGATTTCAAATGCCAGATTTTCATTGTCATCTTAGACTTGGAATTCAGGGTTTTTTTTTTTTTTGGGTTTTTTTTTCCTCCCACATTTTTTTCTGGGACCATGTTACGGAATCAGACGCTGCTGTTATGAGGCCACAAAACCCTAGTAAGGAATCTGTGATACAATCTCACCCTCAGCTATTATTTATTGAATAGCTTTAGTATGTTATCAGACAGCTAATATCTCTCACAGAAACAAAGCCAGAGGTCAGATAAACATATGGTACAAATGTAGCAAAAGGATAAACTGAGCCCTTACAAATCACTTGAAGTGTGTAAGAAATGCTAATCTGTAGGCACTGTGGGGAAAAAAAAAATAATAAAAATAATAAAAACACATTGTTCTGCCTATTGCAAGACACTAATGTGACCTACAGTATAAAAATGCATATAGTATATAATGCAGAATTACAAATGCTCAGAGCTAAACAGAAACATATCTCCTAACCTGATTTTAAGGTTAGTAAAAAAATAAATAAATAAAATACTAGTCTCGGATCTCTCACAGCAGATTTTTATTTATTTATTTTTTTCATACTGCAGGATCTGTTAAACAAACAGCACTAAAGACGACACCTATAAAAACAAGAGTTCATTAATAACTCAACCTAACCTCTCATGAAAGACTTTACCCACAATCCACTCCTTGACATTCCCTTAAAGGGGTGGTTGATTGCGATTTCACTTTTTTAACGTTAGTTAGTGTGTAATGTTGCTGTTTGAACATAAACAATATCTGCAAATTTACAAAGCTGAAAGTTCAATGCAAACGGAGATATCGTCTTTAAAAATTCTGGCAGTTTAATGCCTTCAAAAACGACTGGTAAGGGACTACAACGAGTTACTTCCCGGGTCCGTTACGTCAAGAACCCAGATAAACCCCGCCCCCGAGAACACGCAACAAAGGGGCGAGGCCATGCTGCGCTGTTTTAGAGAAGAGGAAGAGAAAACTAGGGATGCACGAAAAAATCTATTCATATATGAATCGCGATTCTGTCTTCTAACGATTCTAAAGGATTCACAAGTTTCAAAATCAATGTTCTAAAGCAATGGTTCTTAATACTGTTCCTCGCATCCCTCTGCTCTGCATCTCTCGCTCTCATTCAGATCATCAGCTCAGTGAATACACTTATTTTCACATACTGTAGCTATGAGAAGCGTTATACATGGACGTGTGTGTGGTTGCCGTACTGTATTATTTTATTTATTTATTTATTTAGTTAGTTGACAGGGACATTGTACATTAATAAAACATTCCTGTACATGTACCAGAATTAGCCAAAGGCTATTTTTCATCCGTAGTCCCTGGACAAGATGTTACAAGTCACCCTAAAGAAAATTTAATTAAAAATACATACTAGAAAATGTAATAATTACACAACACAAATCATGCAGTAGTCTATTGAAAACAATAGGATCAATTAAAAACAATGCAAACAAATACAAACAATAATAGGATAGCTAGCAAATATAAGATTCTAGTGTTGACAAATTTGAGTACTAATTAAACAATTCTTCAGTTGAACCCTAAATAAATTATATGTGTCTAGATCTCTTATAGTTGTTGGAATAGTATTCCATTCTCGTGCAGCTTTGACAGAAAAAGCAGACTGACTAAAATTACTTCGTCTAAGCAGTATGATACAGTCTCCTCTTAATGCACCTCTTTTAGAGCGATAATCAGTTGTTCTAATACGAACTAACTGACCAAGAGGGGGAGAAGATAAACCATGAATAATTTTATACATCAAGCATACATTTGCATACTTAATCATGTTTTCCCAACTTAAATTATATTTTTTTCAGGACTGGAAAATGATGATAATGTACCGATTTCTTATCGAAGACTTTAAGTGTACATTTGTAAAAGGACTCTAATGGTTTTAGAATCACTGAACTCACCTGCTGAGACCAGGTGGTTAAACAGTAAGTCATGTGAGAAATAACCATAGAATACATATACATCTTAGCTGCCCCTAATGACATGTAATCTCTAATAAACTTAAAGGAAAACGCCACCGTTTTTCCATATTCTAATATGTTCTTCTCTCAACTTAGACGAGTTGATACGTCCATCTCCCGTCTCACTGCATGCACTTAATCACTCTAGCGCACGGCGCAACTATGCTAGCATTTAGCTTAGCACCATTCATTCCTTAGGCTCCAAACAGGGATGAATTTAGAAGCCACCAAACACTTCCATGTTTTCCTTATTTAAAGATGGTTACATAAGTAGTTACACGAGTAAGTATGGTGACACAAAATAAAACGTGGCGATTTTGAAAACGGATAAAAAATGATAACTATAATGTATGGCGGAAGAGCACGTCGCAGCACTTCGACCTCGGCGCAATAATATCATCATGTGCAGAGGTCGAAGTGCTGCGACGTGCTCACTTGAGTGATGATATTACTGCGCCAACACAATCAAGCCTAGAAAAAAAAAGTCAACCACCCCTTTAAGTTACCACTTCACGAAGAAGCATGGAGGAAATGTTATTATTCCCATCATTGACAGAAACAGAGAATTAAATTAATCAGCTAAAGTTCTGGCTGTATCATTATACAGAAGGGATTTTCAACATGGAAGCTTGCATAATAAATTGCACAAATGTAGTACAAAAAGTCTAATGTAATATAAACTTAAACTGCTTTTACTTTGCTATAGCCCACATGAGAATATGATGCCTTTTAGTAAATAACAGACCACAATTAAAAGAAAAGCCTGAAATTCATATCAATTATTGATTGCATCTAATTATACACAATGTGACCTAACTGTTTATTCTAATCTCATAGACAAAAAAAAAAAAAAAAAAAAAAGAAATAAAATAAAAAAAATTACAAAACTGAGATCTTAACATCTTAATAGCTTCTTATGCAACAAGTTGTGATCATCTCAATGAGATCTCAATGCCATAACCTCAAAAACTGCAATCAAAAAGCAGAATAAAATAAATGAATAAATAAACAAACTCATTTTTTATTAAATTTGAGTCAAAGTAATATTCTGTGCTGTTTGACAGCAATGCACTATTTTCTGTCTTTTCCCCACAAATCAATACTGTCTCTGAGAAACAGAAACAAATTTTACTTAAAATCAACATGAAGCAACATTTCAAACTATGTAACAACATATTTCAGAGTGAAGCATCAAACTTACTCCCATCAGTCACAACAGTGACCAGTGTTTTCATTTATAAAGCTCTAAAAACAATGTTACTGACTGGTGTATTAGTGCATTTCCTGCAAATATGGAAAAAATAAAATAAAATAAAATAAAAGGTTAGTGCAAATTGTCACATGACCAGAGCAGTCTACTTCCTGTTTGCACCATGAAATGATGATGGATGCATCAAAGCTCCAAAGCAAGAGGTTAATAAAGTATGTTATTATAAAGATAAAGATTTCTGGTACTCATTATCTTTAAGGTGCCTAGTATTAATGTATATATTTACAATTATTCAGTTTTGTTGAGTGTGGTCATGAGTAAATGCATTGATGGCAACAATAGTGAGTGCTGGGATAACAGGCCTAACAATTTTTTTTTTTTTTTTTTTTTTTATCTTAGTATACCTATCAGTGTTGTATAAGGTTTTTTTTATATATATATTTATTTATTTTTTTTTTTATGTATAATAGTAACCACAGAATGTGTAAAATGTGTTAATAACTGGTCTGAGATATATAAGAATTTTGATGACTGCAGAAATAACTTAATTTCAGTATACACATTATCCCACCTGTCACAATTGTGACCAACCATAAAACACACACTTTTCCATAAAAATTTCAAAAGAATTATTGATTATTTCAGGGGGTTACTAATGACACATCATTTGGATATATTCATGTCTGAGAAAAATTTGGGATTCAATGGGTTAATAAGAAAATGATATGACAGTGCATCACTAATTGGATGGTGAAATGTGGCTCTATATGGCAAAACATTGAAGGGAAAGGGCTGAAACAATGGCAATTATTTTACGTTTTGTTTAATTGGTGTTTAATTTGGACAAATTTGCGACTGAATTTGCAAACGTACAAATTACAGTCTGCATACACCTCAATGACAGTAATGTTTAGGGGTGGAACTTTGTGGATACTTTCTTTCTAAAAATTGTGTGTTTTCGTACAATTCACATCACATGAATTCAAACAAAATCGCCACTTCATAAAATAGTTACATTTTCTGTGAGATAGGGTTGGGTTGAAAAATAAGAGGGCTTGGTGACATCATCTGAAAAGAAAAGTCATTTCAGAGGCAGCAAAAGTAATTACATTTTGATGAGAGATTGGGAAGACAAATGAGTAATTCATAAGATCAAAAAATGTGTATAAGAAAGTAAATAGGGTCGATGTTGATTTCATGTTGACTTTAAATGAACCATAAATGAAAACCGAAAGAGCAACTTCTCAGCAATAACTTTGTCCTCAGGGAAAGATCACAAAAAATGACTAAATCCCCAAGAGCTACACGCTAAACACATTAAAATTCAAGTCTAATTGGAGAGACTCTAAAGCAGGTCCTCTGCTGTAGTGCAGAAATACCGTAGTATGTGGGTGAAGGCAACAACCAGTGACATACTTAAGAGAGGATTGAGGAACTGCTGGAGCAGTTGGTGAACTGGAGATGTGCTCCAGGCCCTGGCTGCTGCTCCTTATGCTGTTTTAGGCTCACTGATTATTTACTCAGAAAAATAACAAGGTCTTATGCAATCACACCGCCCCACATTTAAAAACAGAATGAGTATGGCAAAAATGCAGAGTTGATAGTATGAAAATGAACAAGAACATTAAAAGAGGAATACATCTACAGTGTTTGTGGGTTTTCTTACAAATCCAGTGCGTAGGATCCATTTGTTTTGATATTGTACATAAATGTACTAGTTATCATCACATGTAGCCTATATAGAACATATAGGACATTATATAGAACAATGATGCCAAGTGAGATATTCCTGAACAGAGAACACTGACGCTATACCAGAAAACTCATGCAACACAAAAATCTGCCTGACAACAGAATGCGAAAAGGCCGCGAGGAATGGCACAATCAGAACAGCACATCAACAAATTCTCTCTGTTTACGCGGGCTTTTGCAAAGCAGAAAACACATAGGCCTACCTTGTATGTCCATCCCTGTCCTCTTCGGGCGCCATATTTGTTTTTGGATTTCCCTTGTTGAACGTGAAGGATTTGTCACGAAATATCCATTATCCATTGTTTCTCAACTTCGACAGTCTCCTCGCCCATATTTGATAGTCACACTTATGAGAAGAGGTTCCTCCTCTGTCTAATGAGATTTTAATATGGGCGGGGCTACGCTTCATGAAATAATGACGAGCAGTACTTTGGTCCAATGAGGTTGTAGCATAGAAGTGGTTACCTGGCGGGGACTGCAGAAATAGTAACTGATGAAATGTAGGTTAGGACAAAAACTGTTTAAAATGGAAATTATAGCTTTTATTGCTCGTGGCTTTATCTCGTTAGCACATGGTACATTTAAATAATAATTAAATAAAACAAATGGGCTGATATGAATTCTTGAAAAAAAGCCATTAATTTAGCCTATTTTATTTTTTTAACACAAACACACACGCGCACACACACACACACACACACACACACACACACACACACACATATTAAACTTAAGAAGGGCATGTTTTGCAGTGTAGTCTTTTATTTATTTATGGTAAGTGTGTAATATCTGCACCATTAGCAGCACCAAACATTGTAAAGAAATACTTTTTTTTTTTTTTTTGTGAAAAGTGGATTTTTCGATCAGGATTCCCAAACATTTTCACTTCTTAGGTGTGCACAGCATCGCTATAGAACAGGTCCACTACTGTTTTGCCTTATAGCCTGAAGTGAAATTGTGACCATATGGATCATTCTAACCTTTTGATTGTGAATGTTTAAACTCATCTGAGTAAATGACATTCACTATTCTCAAACACAACATACTTAAATCTAATTCTTGGGATGACACCCGCTTAGTATAAGGAGTCATAAACTATGAGATGTGATTCTTTCAGAAGTGTATGAAATAATAAAAAGAGTTTGGGCAGTTGTAAAATTAATAAAGGACAATGTGCATTACACAACATGGTGTTTGGCTCTCTGTGTAGAAATGCAGCCCTCCCTACATGTCAACAGCATTTGGTGGATGCCCTTACTACGTGATGATAATATTAGTGATGGGTTTGCAAATATATTAGATATGTAATTTGTGTTGGTTATGAAGTATGTAAGTGCATAAAATATGAAGCAGGTCACAGTACTATAAAACCAAAAAGTGTGGAAGGGGGTAATGCAAAATGTATCTTGTACTATGAGAACAAGATCATGAATCAGATATGAATGGCTTATGCATCTCTCTGTGTCATTCAGATGATGTCTGAGAGAGTCTAATGTGTAAGGAAAGATAGACATGGAGTGAAACTCAAGGGGTCAAGGTTTCAGTGCTTAGAATGGCTCTGTTAGCTCCTACTGGTAGACACACCATCTGTCAGCAAGCAGAAGACTTTGCTTTTGATAAAGATATAGCAATAAAACATGTGAATGGCACTTAACGAGTAGCAGATTGCTGCTGAAAGCAAATCAATGTCTGAATCACAAACTAACAAGAAATGTGCCACTTCAGGAACTCGAGCTGCGTCCGAAAACGCCTTGGGAATGCCTTCAGCGTGACCGCGCTCTGAATCACATGTGTAATCAGTCCAATGGATGGGCGAGACGTCACGGGTGGGGTGATATAACGACCAGGAAGCTTAAAAGCACATGCGGTGGAACCGGCATCAGCTTTCTGTCTTTCAGCAAGCGCTCTGTGTGTGTTGTTGTTTCAGTCTGTTTCGTGAGTCTTATTTAGTGTTGTTTGTCCCTATAAACCACTATAAGCTCCACGATGTCTAAAGCTTCTAAGAAATCGAAAAAATTTGGGCGAGAGCAGATCACGTTTCAGATTGTGTTCCTCCCTGCCCTCGCTACATCACGAGTGGGGATACACACAGTCTGTGGGTGGTCTGCTTGGGAGCGAAGCACGCAGAGTCGGCTCTCGAGGGATGGAGCGGGTCACACCGCATTACATGGTGCCCGTCTCGCCTCAGTGCCCTCAGGGGATCGTTCTGCCAACCCTGCCAGAGCTCCAGGGCGCAGCGGTCTCCAGTGAGCGCCACTTTCAGTTATGTCCACCCGGAAACGTAGCAGAGCTGAAGGGCTCGCCACCTCTTCAGAGGTCTACATTACAGTTAGATCGGTCGTCCCCTGCCGGTGCGCCATTTCAGGGCACTGATCTAGCTGCCCCAATTACACCAGAGGTCAGTCTCGAGAGACTGATTCCCTTAGTAGACTATTTAGCAGCGTGGAAACTACTGCCAAATGTGTCTCAGTGGATCCTGCATACGGTAGAAAAAGGCTATCGCATTCAGTTCGGTGCTTCAGCAGGGTCATTCCTACTTTGGTTGGCCCCGAGCAGGCTCTGGTAATGGAACAAGAAGTGAACACTCTGTTAAGAAAGGAGGCCATTGAGGTGGTCCCTCCTCATGAGAAAGAATCCGGCTTCTACAGCCGCTACTTCATAGTTCCAAAGAAGGATGGGCGGTTGCGTCCCATTTTAGATCTGCGTCAGTTGAACCGCTCAGTCATGCGACTGAAGTTCAAGATGCTCACTATCAAACAAGTCGTGTCTCAGATCAGGTCCGAGGACTGGTTTGTCACGATAGATCTAAAAGATGCGTACTTCCATATCTCCATCCCTCCCACTCACAGGAAGTTCATGAGGTTTGCTTTCGGGGGCAAAGCATACCAATATCGAGTTCTTCCTTTCGGCCTTGCACTCTCACCCTGCACATTTACAAAGTGTGTGGATGCTGCTCTCGCTCCACTGCGACTTCAGGGCATTCGCATACTGAATTACATCGACGATTGGTTGATTTTAGCTCAATCAGAGCAGATAGCGGTTCGACATCGCGATGTCATTCTCGCTCATATGGGGGAGCTGGGTTTGAGACTGAACGCCAAGGAAAGTGTGCTTTCTCCATTACAGAGAACCACTTATCTGGGTGTGGTGTGGGATTCGACCACGATGCAGGCACGTCTCTGTCCCCTGTTCGGATCAAGTTGATCCTTACAGTAGTCAAGAGAGTGAAAGAAGGCCAGTCACTCACTGTCAAGCAGTTTCAGAGACTGCTGAGGTTGATGGCAGCTGTGGCCAACGTGATACCTTTTGGCCTGCTGTACATGAGACCCCTACGGTGGTGGCTCAAGACCAAGGGGTTCTCCCCGAGAGAAAACCCGCTTCGCACCATCAAGGTCACGCAGAAATGTATCCGTGCCTTAGATGTGTGGAAAGAAACTTGGTTCTTGGCAGTGCACATTCCTGGGCATCTGAATATGGGAGCAGACGTCCTGTCCAGACAGGGGCTCGAGGGCCGGGGAGTGGATGCTTCACCCCGAGGTGGTGAAGCAGATATGGAGAGTTTTTGGCCAGGCTCAAGTGGACCTCTTTGCGACTCGTGAGACATCGCGATGTCCCCTCTGGTTCTCTCTGACTCACCCAGCTCCTCTGGGACTGGATGCTATGGTGCAGACTTGGCCGAGGCTTCGTCTGTACGCTTTTCCTCGATCGCTCTTCTCCCGGGAGTTCTGGAGAGAGTGCGCCGGGAAGGGGTCCGTCTACTGCTAGTATTCCCGTTCTGGCCGGGCCGAGTATGGTTCTCGGACCTGATGGCCCACCATGCACCTCTCGCTGGTCAGTTAGTGGGTAGACACCCCTTAGTTACACGTTTCCTCCGCAGTGCACTGAGGCTGAGGCCTCTAGTATGGTCCCGAGTTCCCCCGTGGAATTTGGCTGTGGTGTTAGAGGCTCTCTGTAAAGCTCCATTCATGCACATTGAACAGATATCTGATCGTCATCTCACAATTAAGATTGCCTTCCTTCTAGCTCTGACTTTTCTGAGGAGAGTCGGAGATCTGCAGGCCCTGTCAGTGGCCCCTTCTCATCTTGACTTTGCACCCGGCATGGCCAAAGCATTTCTATACCCTCGAGCGGGTTATGTACCGAAGGTTCCCTCTGTCACATCACAGCCTATCGTACTGCAGGCCTTCTGTCCTCCTCCCTTCAGGGAGCAGCAGAAGCTTAATTGTATGTGTCCATTTCGAGCGCTGGACACATACATCCACAGAGCTGCCCTGTGGAAAAGGGCGGACCAGTTGCTTGTGTGCTATGGTCCCCCCAAGAGGGGTCTTCCTGCTACTAAGCAGACCCTCAGTCGGTGGCTAGTGGAAGCCATTTCCATGGCCTATGAGTCCTCTGGTCTCCCCTTGCCGATGGGAGTCAAGGTTCACTCCACTAGGGGTATGGCGGCCTCCAAGGCCTTTCTGGCAGGTGTGCCTTTGCAGGACATCTGCAACGCTGCGGGGTGGTCCACGCCCCTCACGTTCGTCGTTCTATGGCCTCGACATGCGAGCCACTCCGGGCTCTTCTGTCCTCTCGTCCTAGCATCACACTAGGCAGGGACTTGTCATTCTGGCAGAGTGGGCATCTTGTTCCCATAGCGTTTTCGGACGCAACTCGAGTTCCTGAAGGGGAACGTCCCAGGTTACGTATGTAACCATGGTTCCACGAAGGGAACGAGACGCTGCGTCTCGAAGCCATACTTCCGGCATCCCTGCAAACTGTTGCTTCACTCCTAGAAGCTGACGCCGGTTCCACCACACGTGCTTTTAAGCTTCCTGGTCGTTACGTCACCCTGCCCGTGACGTCTCGCCCATCCATTGGACTGATTACACATGTGATTCACAGCGCGGTCACGCTGAAGGCGTTCCCATAGCGTTTTCGGATGCAGCGTCTGGTTCCCTTCGGGGGAACCATGGTTACATACGTAACCTGGGACGTTTTCTTACTCATCAAAGTATGATTGGATTTGTAGACAGAAACTTTAGTTTCAGAAGGTTGTGCAAGTAATAATTTGCAAGTCATAAGAAATTATTTCAAGCGATGATTTCAATTAAAGTAAAAGTTCAACAAAAACTGAAAATTTACTCTGTGTCAGATCATGCAAAATGTAGATGAGTTTGTTTCTTCATGCTAGAAATTTAGCATCACATCACTTGCTCACCAATGGATCCTCTGCAGTGAATGGATGCCGTCAGAATGAGACAATGATTACAAACATTACAATGATTCACAAGTAATCCACACCACTCCAGTCCATCAGTTAATGTCTTGTCAAGCAAAAAGCTCTGTTTATAAAGAGCAATTCATCATTAAGATGTTTTAACTTCAAACCATTGCTTCCGACTAAAAAACTATATCCATAATATTGCTTGCTCAAGTGAAAAAGTCAACACATGTGAATCAGGAGTGAAATATGCACAGATCAAGCACCATTTACAAGCTAAAACAGTTCTAAACAAATATGTCGGTGGATTTTGATGTGAGATGGAGGAAGTATTAGTATGCTTGTATTTTGGCCAGAAGCGACAGTACAAGGTTAAAATGTCTTAATGACGGATTTGTTTCTCACAAACACGCAGCTTTTGTCTTCACAAGACATTAACTGATGGACTGGAGAGGTTTGGATTACTTGTGGATTATTGTGATGTTTTTATAAACTGTTTTCACTCTCATTCTGACGGCACCCATTCACTGCAGATTAGAGGTCTACGCGGGACAATTTTTTAAGTCCCGCCCCCGCGAGGTTCTATCCCGCACCCACCCACTCCCGCTATAAATTCACTCTTTGTTCACCCGCTGTCCGCTTAGAATAAATTTCTTCCCGACCCGACCGTTTCCGCTAAATTTAGATTCCGTTTCCAGGATCTCACATTTCAATTTCTGCTACTAAAAGAAAGAGAGATAGGCTAACAAATAAAAGTGTAGTCTGCACAAAATTGTATTTACTTTAATCGTCTTGTTAAGAGTCTTGAATTTATTGCCAACACAGTAGGTAAAAAAGTGTCACAGAAAAAATAAAAATGTTGTACAAAAATTGTATTTCTTATTTTTATTCATCTTGTCAGGATACAATTCATTTAACATTTACAACACAATAGGAAAAAGTGTCGCAGAGAAAAAAAAAATGTAGGTTGTACAAAAATAGCCTATTAGCTATTTTTATTCGTCTTGTCAAAATATATAAATTCGTTTAACATTTTGCTGTTAACACAAAAGTGTCGCAGAGAAAAAAAAATACCACATCTGTCAATTAAAATTATAGGCTAAGCAAAATATAAACAAAACCGAGTTGAACGTCCTTCAAGGACAGCGCATCCACACTTTGCACCATCCTTATTCTGCTCTGTCACTCATCACAACCTGCCTGTTCTGTCTGAGGGCCGTATATTCACCACCGGTAGGCTACAGCCTGCTCTGAGGACCGTTATGCACATGCTGCGCACAGACCTCAAATGAAATAAAATGCGTGACGCAGAAAGCACTGGTTCATGCGTGCAGCGTGCATAACAGCCTGAGTGCAGGCTGTACCAGTGGTCAATAAGAATAAAGCACAGATATGCTGTTCTGAGAGGACCTCGAGAACGGGATATTGTTAGACCGCCCGCTCCCATTCAAATTACATCAGAGTTACCGACCGCTACCGCATTTTATTCGGGAATTTAATCCCGCGTCGCAAAAAGTCTGGTCGGGTCATGCGGTTCCCGCGGGAGAGCCACGGGAATGCAGACCTCTACTGTAGAGGATACATTGGTCAGCAAGTGATACATTTCTCCAAATCTGTTCTGATGAAGAAACAAACTCTTCTACATCTTGGATGGTCAGAGCGCAGGTCAATCTTCAGCAAATTTTCATATTTGTGTGAACTTTTACTTTAATTTATTCATATTAATTTGCACAAATTGCAACTGTCTCTCAGTTTTAGCATAATTTCCTCCACAAAAACTGTGAAAATATTATCTCATTGTTTGTACTTATGGTACAAAGAACGCTACAGTAGCTACAAAATTAGTCTGGACGAAGTGGTCATTTATTTATTTATTTTCACTGCAGAATGAATGATTGATGTTTGAAATGTACTGTAATTCACTGTCGGACATTGTTAGTGAGGGTGTGCAAAAGCGATTTTTTTTTTTTTTCTCAAAGTCCACAGGACCAAAGTGCCCATCGTTGAAGAAACTCACCAGCTCCTGAAAGTTTTTTTTTTGCTGAGTTCCTAAATGCATTACTGAAGTTTCAAGTGTGAGTTACATAATATGTGTCATCATAGGTGATCTACTATCCCATTACGAGAGAATGCAATGCTTTTTTCCTGTGCACCTGGAAATCTTTCAGTTTGCTTTTTCTTCTTTGTCCTGAAGCAGAACAGGTCATTATTAAGCCAGTTATGAGTTATTCTTTCTCCATATCATTATCTGTGTAGTGAGAGGGATTTGGAGAAAAGTAAATTGAATTTGGTTGGCTCCCAAAACATCCTGGTGTTTATTTGGTCCAGATGCATCCTTATACAGGCCAGACTACCTTGTCCATATATTTCATTGCTTGGGGGCAATATCTCTCCTGGTTTCTTTCTTTAGTCTATTTCTTTGCTTAATTTTTCATTCTTTTTTTTTTTTTTTTGAGATACTGTGTTTTATAACTCTCACAGATACCCTTCCTGTTCTCTGCACACACCTCTTAACCCCACAGGCTAACCTACACTAAATTTGTGTGTATAAATGGCTGGTACTGAATAATCTCGAAGCAATATATTTGCACATAAACAGGAAAATTGTCAACACACAAAGATAGAATATATTTTTAGCCAGTCCATAACTACATCACAGGGAAGGATATGGGATTGTCTTTCCCTCTCGTGTACACTGAAGTACAAAATTAAAGCTAGGCGTATTAGAATATTGTATTCTTATATTTTATTTGAACAAATGATAACTGAAGCTCTATTTTAACCAGGTTATTTTTCACAGATATACATTGCGATAAAGCAAGCTAAGCCAATATTATTTCGACATTGTGATTAAAAACAGAAAAACTGAAACTTTTGCATTAGCCATTTTCCATGAGGGAACAAAAGAGGATCTGAAATTACTATTTATTTACTTAGGAATTACTTTTAACTTTTGCTATCATTTTAGGAGGTCAGATTAAATAAAGATTTATTTATTTATTTGTTTATTTATTTATCTCCTTCCTTCCTTCCTTCCTTTTTATGATATTCAACTAGACAAGATTCTAGACTAGTGAAAAATGTGTTTATTTGTTGAGAAAACTGCTTGATTATACTTACAAATTTAAGTTGAATTAGTTTTATGTTTTCATTATAGTGTATCGGATAGTAATTCAGCCAAATATGTCAAAAATAATGACAGCCGAGAAGGTCAAGACCTCTTAGACAGGCCAAAATCCCCATTTACAAATCATGTAACAAATCTAAAAAAAAAAAAAAAAAAAAAAAAAAAAAAAAAAATTATATATATATATATATATATATATATATATATATATATATATATATATATATATATATATAAAGTGCCTTTCCTGCTTTAAAAAAGGATAGTGGGACAACTTAATGAATACACACTTTTCGTATTGTGAATGTATAAACTCTTACAAAGAAAGTACTTACAATGCTTAAGACAATATTGGGATGCCAATGCATATGTCATGGAATGCATATCTGTGCAAAATGTATATTTGGTGTGCATATAACTTTGAAAATGTTGTGAACAAAATATTTTGCATAAAAGTTTAGACTCACAATAATGCACTTCACTTTTAGTGGCCATAATTTATCAGAGGAAGAAATTATAAGAAAGAGTTTTTTTTTTTTTTTAATTTGCCAAATGAATCTGTAATTGCATGGCGGAGAAGTTTTTAAAACTTAAAACAAGTTGACATGCAAAACTTGTGTCACATAAACTGGCTGATCGGATGGGTCCTGGTGGGTGGAATGAATTTCCTGTCTGGGCTTCATTTTCTCGTCTGTAGCTGTCGAGCTCCTCGTGCTAGATAGTGGGATCAAGTATACTGCTTTGGGAATGGAGGAGGATATTATTTTTCAGTTTTACTATTCGAAAACTAACATGTGCACATTTTCCATGTTGTATCACAGCAAATAAAAACATCTGACAAGTGGAAAACATCATGTTTTTGGAATTAATCCACATATTTTGTACATGCAAAGATGCACAGAGACCAACCAGAACACCCTAGCAACCATATAAATGTGCTAACAATCTCTCAGAAACACATTAGCAACCCCTTAAATTTATGGTTTGAGTTTAATGCAAACTGGGTGCAATGGAGGAACTGTCTGGAGCAGCATTATATATGACAGAAGAGTCCAAGTCATTCTAAAGGTCCACATCTCTTTATATGTAATAAGCAGGGGCGTAGAATTAGGGGGGGATGCAAGGGGTCGTGTCCCTACCAATATCCAGCGACTACCAAACTGTCCCTAGCAATAATTTTGATCAAACAATTAAATATATGTATATTTTTTTGTAATTTCAGACGCATCTGAAAGGTCATACCATTGATACTATACCTACGAAGTTAAAGTAAATACGTTAGAAAACAGCGTGCTTTCAAGGACGCGCATTTAATTCATGGGAGGAATGTAGTCGCACACAGGACGAGAAGCGCAGCGCCGCATTTAGAACAACTCACAGGTATTGCACCCAATTCAAAACAGAAGTCTAAAACAGTAAATATAAAAGTTCACTTCAGGAATTAACAAAAGTGCATCGATGAGTTTGAAGTATGGTGTTTGACAAAACAGAGCAAATGGAAAGAGAAAGCGCGACCTATGGCTATTATTAGATACAGACAGAAAGACAAACATTGTGCGGAAAGATACACAATCTTCCAGCCTAGGATAAAGTCATTATGAACATTAACAATAATTTGGGACAAATATAATGTGGATTTTATGGTAAACTATGTAAGTGGCACTCTGTGGTGCAGCAGCATTTGGAACATGCATCCTGAGTCGCCGCGAACAGTCTTTAACTTTAAATTAATGTTGTTCAACTGAATGTACAAATCAAAATGGTAGCTGAAATATCCACATAATAAAAAACAACACTGAAATAAGAGCGTGCGGTTTATCTGTCAATCAAATGTGCATGAAAGCTCCGTTACTACAGCAACAGCAGAGTTTTCTTTCAGAATCATCCTGGGTCCAATTCGATTAATATTAAAATAAAGCGTGATAAAGACACCCAGCGCTCTGATGCTGATGTTGTTGATGTTTTAGGTGACATGAAACATTTGTCAAAGGTCTATCAAAAATGCAAAAATGTTTGGGTTGTTGGGCGCGGGAGGGGTCGGGGGGGACGGGTTGGGGTGTTGGGTTTATGTCCCCACCAATGTCAAAAGTAAACCTACGCCCTTGGTAATAAGACCTTGTGCAAACATTGTGGTGAAACCATCTGGAGACAAATATGACAGGAACTGGGTAGGAATGTTGGAAACCATTTTAATGAACAAACTCAGGACTTACTGGGAAACCGTAGTCCTCATTTTGCTTGATTTGACGCTAATGATGTACCTCGCCATCCTTTTGGCTTTGAGCTTTGCTTTACACACATTCTTTGAACAATTAGAGTCTTCAAAAACTGATCAAGACTCAAACAGAGAGCCATTATAATGAATTCTAGCCCTTTATGTACCCATGTATCTCTCTAAAACTCCTAATTGGAGGATTTATCTGGCAAGTGGGCAAGGACTGGTGTATTATGGGATAGCTTATTTACTTATTTGACAGTGAGATCAATGACTGTGTCTGCAAAAACATACTATCATATTGCTGCTTTCAAGTCATGAGGGAATGATTGTATTTATGAGAACACAATGATGTGATTTTTTTAGTCTAGACTTTGCAAGTCGGAGGCGCCTCAATTCAGGAATCACTGTGGAAGTTAACTGATATCGACTGTGCAGTTTAGTTTGTATGCAGTTAGTGCGCAAGCATTTCTCATTTAGTATTTACTCATTTAGACTTTGCATGAGCTGACAGGTCTGTTCTACAAAACTACAATACAAACTTTTCAGCATGAATAAGCAAATTTGCAGTGTGCAAAACTTTATCCCACAATGCAAAATGCTTGACTTGACCTTCTGTTTCCAGTTAAATGATCGAACTAGAAGTAATATCAGCCATTATTTTTCAAAATCTTTTTCTTGACTCGTTATTTGATTGAAAAGTTTAAAGTTAAGACATTTTAACAAAAAATGCAATTTAAAAAGATTCAATGCAAAACAACCGTTTTCTTTTTTATTTCCAAGATGATAACTAAACACCTCTAACTGAATTAAGCATGCATGTGATGAGGTCATGTGACAACAATAAAGTGTACTACCATTTGAAACATTTATCATTGCATAATGCGCTCTGTTTCACACTCTATTTTTAAACTTGATTTGCATCTCCTGAAGGAAAAAAAAAGCAGTGCTTGCAAGATAAGCAAAAGAACATAAAGTTTTAAGTGAGTTTAGGTTTTGGCTTTGATTCTGTAGAAATGAAATGCAGCGTCAGAGTTTCTTTGTTGAACATGTCTTATTTTCAGTCGGCTGCACACAAGAATCGACACAGTCATTGTGCAATGTAAATGAGGCTATGAATAGTTAACTATTTGCAAGGAAACAAGACCAATCACAATATGCAAACGTTAAGATGACACCGTTTTCACTGGCTTTATTTTAAATACTAAGCACAAAATATAAATATTTTTTGATTTTAATCTTACATTTTTCAAAATGTACACAAATAGATTGAATAACTAAGCATCAAATTACCTACACTAAAATAAAAATGGTGTAGAAACAATTTTCACTCATAAATTGCTAGAAAATTTCACAAACAACTAAAGAAGGGGAAAGTAACACACTGAATTAAACTTGTTGTAAAAATATCACTTTTTAAAATTATAAATAAAATTATTGTAACGTTTTACTTCCAAAAGTCACTGTTAATTCAACATGTTACTTTCCATTTCGTGACTTTTGGTGAAATTTACTAGCAATTTATGAGTGAAAATTATTTTACACCAAATGCACAAATTTTCATATATGAAATGCTGTATATTATCATTGGAAGTAAAAACTTGTATGGAACCTATTAGAAATTGGAAAAATATCTACAGTATATACAAAACATTCCATATATTAATGTATATCTAGCCCAAATGTGTATGTGTAATACATTTTTTGACATTTTTCAGGTTTATATATATATATATATATATATATATATATATATATATATATATATCTCATACTGTAGATATCATTAAAATATGTACACATACAAATTTTACTATGAGACTTTATGTAAATCTATCTATCTATCTATCTATCTATCTATCTATCTATCTATCTATCTATCTATCTCTCTGTCTGTCTGTCTGTCTGTCTATCTATCTATCTATCTCTCTCTCTGTCTGTCTGTCTGTCTGTCTATCTATCTATCTATCTATCTCTCTGTCTGTCTGTCTGTCTGTCTGTCTGTCTATCTATCTATTTATCTTACTGAACACACTCCCAAATTTTTTACAAAAAACTTTTTACAGTATACAAATTCAGAATAGTGTCTGTACATCAAGCGGTTCAGGCTGAATTAATTGCTGTTATAATTACTGCTAAATTAAATGCTAGCATTTAATTCGGACCATGACTCTTTCAGCATGTGTTTGTATGTGATTATCAGTGAGAAGGAGCGATCAAGAGAGAGGAAAGACTACATGCATGTAAATATATGGCCCTGCACATAGCTGAGCGCAGCTGAGCAACAGTTTGCTGCAGTATTGTCAGCATGCCAACATTACACTGCATAATTTATTTGCCCTGCAGATGGCCATATCCATAGCAACTAATGCTTGCACTGCTATTTACAGGTGGCAGCTGCATGCAGCACTGATGAGATCTGGGGTTAGACGCTCTCACCAGAAGCTATTACTGAGTGAGGAACACAGGCGTACTGATCCACATGAAAAGTCATGTTTCTTTGCTTCTCTACACTTAAATTTACTGGCGAGACAGGCCACAGTATGCAATGCACAAAGCTGTCATGTACGTACGGCTGAGTCCCAAAATGAAGGCAGCTGCCTTGATGCCTCACTGCCCAGATGGTCAAATACTTTAAAGGACAATGTTTCTCTCTGAAAGAAGCTTCCGAGCTACCGTATTGTCGTTTCTAAAGCAAGTTCAAGACAGTTTTTAAATATAACCAAATTAATTTCTAATGATTACAATGCATATTTGTAAAATAAGTTGAATAAAGTTAAATTATTTCAAAATAAGTTGAAAAAAATGCACACACACACACACACACACACACACACACACACAAACACTGATTACAATAGGAATTGGATAATATATAAATATATATATATATATATATATATATATATATATATATATATATATTATATATATATATATATATATATATATATATATATATATATTATATATATATGCTCCATAAATAAAAACAAAAAGGCTTAGTGTAGGAGAAAAACCTAGTGCAGCGATAGTCTCAAGCTGCAGGTTTATAAATCAAACTGCACTTTACATCCAAAAGTGCATGTGAAAAGATCAGATATGGAATAATTCTGGAACAGGATTCATGGACATCAGAAACAGCAAAGGTTATAAAAATGTACCGGACTGAGGCATTTTAGTCAACGTGGATTCGGACGGGCCTTGATGCCTTCACACATACATATGGTTCCAGCGAAAGAAGCATTTTTCAGGTTTACAGTTCAAGACAGTTAAATAGTTCAAGGTTATATCTGAAAGCTTTAGTGTGTTGCATACCTAGGCTGATTTTTGGGTGCTTTAGAGCTCCCAATGTAAAGACTGTATCAAATTGTAGCTAGCAAAATGATGCTGTCTTCTGAGATCATTTAGCTCATTCATGGATCATTTAGGCCAAAATTAGAGGAAACCACACAAATCCTTTACTGAAAACAAAATATCACAATGCCCCGCAATAAGCTCAGAGAGAGAGAGAGAGAGAGAGAGAGAGAGAGAGAGAGAGAGAAAAGAGATAATTAGGAAAATATAAATTTTAAATATGCTTTAAAAATGAAAAAAATAAATAAATAAATAAAACGTACACAGTTCCATATAATGAGTTAATTAAGAGATTGTTATCTTCATTGCTGTCTATAAATATCTTTTCACATTGTGACATTTTAACAAGAACGTGTTTCGTCTTGCAAACACTACCATTCAAACATTTTCGGGGTCAGTAAGTTAAAAAAAACATTAATTAATACTACTAGTAATTTTAATCAGCAAGGGTGCATTGAAGTAAAAAAATCCAGTTCATCTGAACACAAAAAAAAAACATGAAGCAGCACAAATGTTTTCAACATGAAGAAGAAATATTTCTTGAGCAGAAAAATCAGCATATTAGAATGATTTCTGAAGGATCATGTGACACTGACGACTGGAGTAATGATGCTGAAAATTCAGCTTTGCATTACAGGAATAAATTACACTTTAAAATATATTCAAATAGAAAACAGTAATTTTAAAATGCAATAATGTTTCACAATAATACAGTTTTTTCTGTATTTTTGAGCAAAAAAATAAAAAACAAAAACAAAAACTACATTTGTTTGCTTGTTTACTTGTTTATTTGACTGCTAATTTTTAATTATTTTTTTATATATATTTATTATTATACAATGTTAAATCCAACTTTTTAAAATGCACTTAGTATACTAAGCAGTATGCAGTGAATATTGTGCCGTTAGAAGTAAGGTAGTATTGCAATTCATAGGTATATTTAAATTAGTGTTTATTGAATTAATTTGAATAAACACATACTGTATAGTTGGCAGCTGGTGTGAATGCGGCTCTTTATAGCACAAACTGTCAGGTTAACATGATCCCTTCAGGTGAGGAGGCTGAAAAGCAGTTACACGCTGTCTTCCAGTGACAGTCAACAGTGAAAGCTCGCTAGCAAATCCCTGATTTTTAAGATTAAACTCTGCTGGGCTTTAGTCATATCCAACTCAAGTCTCAGTCCCTTAACTGACATATTTTTATTTATACACATCTAATGTGATGAAATAGCTTTAAGCCAGCAGAATCCTCTTATGTTACTCTTAACTTTCTTGCTGCTTACTTACGCCACTGCGACTCTAAATTGAATTAATGTGACTCCATTGGTTGTTTTATCATAAGCAATACTGTATTTATCCCAATTACATTGCAAAGAAACACAATTCAAGAAAAATAATGTGATTACATCTGACAGGTCTTGTAGCTTCATCTAATGTGAGTGTTTGCAATTTTTGACAAACAAATATTGGGGAGCGTAACATTATAAAAGACATGAATAACATGAATATTCCTGTATACCATTAAAGTATTTGTACTTTTTATCCCATAATTATGACTTTTTGTCTTTGCAGTTCAAATTCAGAATTGTGAGATATAAACTTGCAATGTAGGCTTTAGACAACAAGTCTGTTGTGATATAAACTCGCATTTGAGAAAAAGTCATTGTGAGAATTCAATATACAATCAGAATTCTGTTTTTCACAGATGCAAGTTTTTGTCGCACAATTCAGACTTTTCTTTTTAGAATTTTGAGTTTACATCTCACAATTCTGAGAAAAAAAAGAAAAAAAAAGTATGTCATCTTAATGTTTCTGAAGTGTACTGCCAGAATTGTTACATCAGAATTGTTAGATAAAAAGTTGCAATTTATATCTCACAATTCAGATTTTTCTTCTTGGAATTGCGAGTTTATAATTGGCAATACTGATTTGTATCTCACAATTTTGAGTTTATATCTAGCAATTCTTATTTATATCTCACAATTCTGAGTTTAAATCTCGCAACTCTGAGAAAAAAAGAAAAAAGTCAGAATGATGAAATATAAACAGAATGGTGAGAAAAAGTCAGAATTTTATTTTATTTTATTCAGTGGCAGAAAAAAAGTTTCCATACAAACCTACCTTTTTTATTTTTTATTTTTTTCCTCTTTAGAACACAAAAGAAGATATTTTGAATAATGTTGGTAAACAAACATTTTCTGGTCCCATTGACTTTCATAGGATGGACAAAAAAAATAAATAAATAAAAATAAACACTATGATAGTCAGTGGGACCTGAAACTGTTCGGTTAGTTACCAATATTATTCAAAATATCTATTCCTTTAACACTAATGACTTTGGTAATATCATCCTGTTCAGCTTGAGCTCTCACAGGAACGACGTAGAGAGCAAAGGTTATAAACTCGAGGGCATGAGTTTCATCTAACAGTAGGGGGGGGAAATAAACAAAATTTCTAAAGAGCAATTTTTGAAGGGACACAAATAATACAGCTAAAATTGTACTTGTAAGAATAAATATGTGTATAGAGACCGTGTTTTAATATGAATTCGGTTCATAGGTTCACCACGGTGTCATATTGTAATTATTAAATTATTTTGCGTCCTCTGCATAAAATTTTAATTTTGTCTGGGACTGAGGACGCCTCTTATTTAGATATTCAACCTCAGCAAGCCCACTGATCTGCCGCTAAAAATCATATTGCGCAAAACCCAACACATTGGTAGGTCAATATTAGCCTAATATCAGTTCACACACAGGCTTATCGCCGTGTTAGTTGTAGTGGGTGACTTACTATCCAACAAGCTATGGTATTAAACAAGCTAAGCTAGGTAACCTAGAAAAAAAGCTCCTAGAAAAATACATCGGATATCATCATTTTTTGTCATGACTAATTTAAAAATGATCCAGCATCATCTGTAAAGAGAAAGAAACACTTCATCCAATGTTTAATGAGAATAAAATAGCCTTGACAGCCTACTTACACATAACTACTGAAGAACTCTGTTCTCTCCACCGGACTCAGTGTGTGTATCAGTGAGGTAAAGGGGGAAAGCAGGCAGTGGACCAAACCACTGCGAGGCAAGGGAGAGGGGACTCAAAACGTTTCTAAACTTTTTTTGCGTTTATATTGTTTTACTACTTACACAATTATTTTAAGTAGGGTACAACGGGGCTAAAGGCGCCTCGAGGTAAAAGGCGCCTTTGATATTATTTTCATCTAAACCACTAGAACAATAACGTGGCGTAGCACTTTCCAAAACATCCACTTTTCAAGATGCACGTGTATATTTGTCTGATCTTTGACGCGATCACACACAGCAGTGCAAAGTTGATTCTGTGCTTACTTGATCTAATAGTTTTTTTTTTTTTTTTTTAAATGTTGTAGATTTAAGTAGCAAATGAGAATCACTAAAATTAATGCATATATTTTGAGACAAAGGTCTTCTTAACAATTTTCAGTTTTGTTTAAGATAATTAAAGCAACAGTTTTTAAATAATGAAAGAATATGTAAAAGTATGGTGGGGTAAAAAGCGCCCCTGCTTTTGGGGCTAAAGGCACAGTAATTAACATGATAATTAATAGATGGCTGACTTTTCCATTTGTTTACATGACATGGTTAGATTCAGATGGTAATTATCATATATTATGTTAGAGATAATCACCATGTTTAGAATGAAACAATCATATTTAAAAAAATGATATTAATCGTATCATATAATAAAATATCATTTGTTGTTACTACTGTAAATATATATATTCAATTATTATTGGATTTCCTTCAATACTTTAAGAATCTTTACTTATTAAAATGATTTTGTTTCTGTATTTAAAATATTTTAACATATTTTAATGACAATACATTTATTGAACAAAAATGTATTCTTTTATTTTTCAAAATAAGCAGAAAATAGTACAGACTTTGCTAAAGTGATTGTTTTGTAAAAAGAAAAAAAAACAAAAACAAAAAAAAAATTATTTTAGCTGAAGTATTTGTATCAATACCGTGTGCCTTTTGCACCATGCTGCTGAGCCTTTTAACCCGTGTGTGAGGTAAAAGGCCCCCTTGCCACCTCACACATTTATAAGATTTTTAAACAAAATAAACAACTTGAATGATATATTTTCAAACAAAATCTGTTGCTCCATTTATGTTCAATACAAACGTATATTTTTTTTCTGCAATTATACATTTTAGGCACAGTGAATAGCACATTTTTTTCTTAAGGTGTGCCTTTGTACCCTATATGTCCATTATATTATTTACAATACACAGAGTGGTTTGTAATGATTTTTTTAGGGGTCGGCAACCCTCAGATAGCCCCCCCTTTTTTATGCCGCTCTATATCCTTAAAGTAAACTGAAGAGGAAAATGCTCGGTATGCTCTAGAGGTTGTTTTGTCACCTTCCTGTCAGTTTGTTTGAGGAAAAAGATTTAGCCAAACCTTCATATAAATGCAGGATTTAAAAGATTTATTTCAGTATGAGACTATTGAACAGCGGTGAAAACAAGATGCCTTGTCTTATTGAGTTGCTCTGTAGAGCGCAGAGAGCAAAATGTCAAGTTAACTCCAGCCAAGACATGCTTAAACAAAACATTTTCAAATACATTGCATTATATAAATGTATATACGGAAAATACATTTATACAAAGGATTTGACACTACAGACTTTGCCATGATACCCGCCACCCCCAAAAACCGTCCTCTCCTGTCCTTACTCGCCCACTCACCCGCTTTCTAAACTATGGAAGAATCAGGTTAACCTTCACTGGCTTGTCTCTCCCACACATGCAGCCAGATTTCCAGGGTTTCACATCAAGAGCTCTGGGCATTTGTTCAGTTGAGGGACTTGCATTGGACTTGGTACAGCCTTTCAAACAATTTCTTACATCATGTACAAAAAAGACGACAGGCGATGTATTTTTTCACCCTTTTCCCTGTAATCACAGCTCAATAAAACCCATTAGGAGACATTCTGAGCGGCGAAAACGTGAAAAAAAAATGGGGTTTCCTGATAATTTTTCAGACTAAAGCTCTTCCATTGTGTATTTTCAACGAGATTAATGGCCCTATAGGATGATAGGTTTGGGTGAAGCACTCTGCCCTAATGCCAGACCCATCCATTAAAAGATTATCATGGATAATCATTGCTCTTTCTAAATCTATCCCACTCGGGTCCATCGGGCCCAGGGTTCAACACACAGTGATTTCCATTAAAACATGACTCTGTCCCTCCAGTGCTGTTACTGTCATGGTTAATCATATCTACAGCTCTGCCAAGTGCCGGTGGCATTGTGCCTTTTACCTGCAGGCCTGGAACATTTTCACCACCCACCTTCCCAGCCTTGACACTGAATTGTGATTGTATCGCCATGTTTCTTCCAACCATATTTTACCTTCAAATAAAATATATTCGGCACTCGTGCATGTCCAGGTGACAATTCACCTCGAGATGAAAAGTTAAAATATATATAAATAATATTTTGCTTTGCAAAAATGAAGCCTATATTTTTAGTACCAGTAAGATGTTTGGCATTATTTTCATTACAATTATGCGCATTCACTCCCAAATTCTCATTATTGCAATGCTTCCAGACATTTTCTTTATGTTCTTATTATCATTATTCTCAATGGTGATTCTCATTAGATTCTCATTACTGTAACATAATTTGGCTTCTTTATTATTTAAATTAGCTTAAAGTAGTTAAAGAAAAAAGCACCATAATGTGTAAGTACTACAATTGATGTAATATCATTATCAAGATTATTCTGCATTACAATAATGATAATTGGGGGGTAATGAGTTTAATTGTCATGAAAATAATATCCAAAAATCCTAAAAAGGCTGAATATATAGCACACACTTATTTCTGTCTTTTGATTTTGAGGCGAAATATGACATTTCTTGTCATGTTTCATGAGATTCAACCAGTAGCATTTTTCCCTCTCGAGTCCACTTACACTGCAAAAAATAATTTTAAGTATTTAACAAGTACTTATTTTCCTATAAAAATATCTAAAGAAAAGAAATAATTTATAAATAACAACATATTAAATAATACTTCATATTTTCATAATTTTTTTTCCCAGGCATTTTTTTTTACTTGTTTATACTTGAATAAGTGGAAAATCTGTAAGACAAAACACACTCAAACAAGATTATATGAAAACAAGTCTTAATGTTTTATGCACTGCTTCTTCTCAAGTACATGTGTTTTGTTTTAAGGATGTTTAAATATTTTAACAATTGAGAAATCTGGAACTTAACAATTAGACAGCCCAAAGCAAAGATGAAAATTTGATTGCTGTAGTTAAATAATCAAGTTATTGTGTGAAAATTATTATTATTATTATTATTATTATTATTATTATTATTTTGTTATAGATAAATAATCAAGTTATTGTGTAACAAAAAAAAACTGCATAAGTTTTGCATATTTATTATATTATATTATATTATATTATATTATATTATAAAACACAACTAAACGTAAAAAAAGAAGAAAAAGAAAAAAAAATCTGTATTAATATCAGTCATAAGAAGCAATATCAGCCAATCTCCATTTTCCCTGACATGTCCCCTTGAAGCTCAAAAACATTTCCGTTCCTACAGGGTTGCTCATTAATCTTGGAGCGGGAGATCCCATGTGAACTCCATGATGATCTCTCAAACAATATGCGCAAAATAGATAGATAACAGTTGGCTGACTCGTTTTGACACCCATCATCCATTAGTCAGTGTGCAGGACTGGAAGATTAATCAGTGAGAAGTGAAGTGACACAGACGAGAGGGAGTGGCACGCTGGGAAGGAGTGAAGGTTGCTGAGGCCAGGACCTTTAAGAGTGTGGGATGATCCGATGAGGTGGCCTGCTCTTCTTAGGCTGACATGGCACCGCTCTGCTAATTGGTCCAGCGGGGAGAACAAAGCAGAGAGAGAGAGAATGCCAGAGATACTATTGAAATCAACGCTGCTGTCACAACTACATAATGATATATCCGCATCCATACAAGTGAGATACATTCACATGCCAAACGTGCAAAGACGTTTCTAGCTTTGTAAAGAACACGACACAAAAGCATCCATAATGGATCAGGTCGAGTGACAATGAAGGCAAATTATAGCGTGTTTCACGCAAACCGTGCTATTATAAAAGCCTTTGTTATTTTCTAAAAAGAAGATTTTGCAGGAGAAAGAACGGAGAGAAAGCTAGCCAACCATGATTTTTCCACGTTATGATCTCAGCCCAATGAAGAAGAGGCTGAAGACGAGGAAATGTGACATATCAGCTTTTTGGTGACACTCTGTAGTGGTTCATGCTCCGATGGTCAGCGCTCATTCGGAAACGGGACCCGCGACCCTTTCAACTCAGAGAAATTCGCTCATATCTTTGAGCTCAGGGCCTAAAACTAACATCTTGCCACACTTGCCAATGGCCAGTGACCTGAAAAAATTTACTGGCCATAGATTATTTATTTATTTATTTATTTTTTGTACTGGCCGTGAAAATGTATGTGCATTTTTCATCAAAAAAACAAAACAAAAAAACAACAAAGCAGAACAAACTGGGGAAACACATCTAATTGCAATTAACTATAATACTATTGAACTGTAAAATATTATTATTTGTAATTATTATTATTATTATTATTATTATTATTATTATCAAACTATGCAATTAAATAAATTGATAAAGAATAATAATAATAATAATAATAATAATAATAATAATAATAATATCATTATTATTACCACAGCAATATATTACCATACTAATATATATATATATATATATATATATATATATATATATATAAGCATTCTCATTACATGGGAAGATGTTTGGCAGAGGTTTCATTTTCAAAAGCATGTTATAAGCGACTCAAACTCACTGCACTTGCAGAGATGGAGTTTATGTGGAGCGGCATTTACTGTGAAACAAGTACTGTAGCTCAGAGATACTGAAAACATGAGCCGCTCACGTGAAAAGATAAAGTGATCTCCCCAAAACTTGATTTCACAGAAAAAATCTAACAAAAAAAAAACAAAAACATGATTGAACTATTTTTGGGCTAGTTTTGATCAGAAATTGGGCTGATTTTGTTTCACAGACCTGACTACCCTGCAGTTGAGCTAAAAAATAAATAAATAAATAAAACTGGCATCTGAAAGTTGTGGCTGATGGTCAGTTTGTGTGTAAATGTATATTTTTGACCAACTTTCTGATGTGATGTCTAGTGAGAAATTATTATTTCAAAGCTCCCTCTATTTTGTTGTAGATCATTATACTATTATGCTGCCTCAAAGGGGCAGTCGTGGCCTAATGGATAGAGAGTCAGACTTGTAACCCGAAGGTCGTGGGTTCGAGTCTCAGGTCCGGCAGGGATTGTAGGTGGGGGAGTGAATAACCAGCACTCTCTCCACCCTCAATACCACGACTGAGGTGAGACCCTTGAGCAAGGCACCAAACCCCCAACTGCTCCCCGGGCGCCGCAGCATTGGCTGCCCACTGCTCCAGGTGTATGTTCACTACTGTGTGTGTGCACTTGGATGGGTTAAATGCAGAGCACAAATTCTGAGTATGGGTCACCATACTTGGCCACACACCACTCCCCTTTCCCCTTTCCAAAAGCCTGTCCGAAATTAGTTGTGTGAGGTACCTTCATGCTTCTTAAAAGACTTCTTAAAAGAAGTTAATCTTCTAAAAACACGTCTTGAGCATTTTTCCCATTCCATTGCTCGCATCTCATGTTTTTCAAAGCAAAATGCATTCTGTGTGAACTAACCCTACTGTGTCAAGAGGCTTGGTGAATGTTAATTTTAGGCCCTGTTTGAGCTTTCACTGTCTCTTCATTTTCTCGAATGGATATCAGAGACAAAAGTCGAATAATATTTCACCGGTTTGATATTAAGAGGATGCAGCAGGAGCAGGATTCATGAGAAGCACTTTGGGGCTGAAGACGAGAGGCGGAGGTGTGGAGCGGAGCGTGATGGTAAAGATGCGAGAGATGACAGACAGAAGGCAGACTGGCCAGCAGCGCGTGGGCTGTCAGGCTCAAATGCGTGATGCCGCTCGGCCGGCACCATAAATTAAACCCGTGGGAGAACCCAGGCGAGGAGAGGAGTCCACCGTAGTCATGCCGAGCGCAGATGGAGGAGGTGGAAAACCTCGCATGCTAAATTGAGCTCCATCTCCTTACGCTTACCCATCATCTCCTAGCTTCGCTTTATTCCCCCATTCTGGCATTTCTTTTCTCGCTGTATTGTCTGCCGTCATTCCCTAGACCGAAATCCAATTGTACAGGCCCCTATCACTTTCAAACTGAATTTCATTTAGGCACAGTGCCGGCTGGAAGCCCCCATGGATGGATCACTTCTTGACAGAGTGGCTTGGGACTTTCGGTCAAAAGCCCACAGCATCTGCGGGCCGGTCCTCGGTGTGTCGTATCGTGCTGTAGTCATCAATCAGCATCACATCAAAGCATCTCGATGATGGATCTTGGATTACCTCCACAGGCTGAGAAATGACAGTCAGCAGAAGTCTGGCGCTCCGTCTTTGTCAGCGCGCCGTGGGGGATCTACGACGTCCCCCATGCTGGTTTCTGGGCCTTCGGATTGTCTTCGGATCCTGAATTTTTAAAAACAATTCTTTTTGTGAATACGTTACACATTGAGACTTTTTAGATGAGTTGCTACTCTCAAACTGATGTGTCTTGTTTAAAAGATGATTAAATATTTTAACAATTGAGAAATTTGTAGCTTAACAATTAGACAGCCCAAAACAAAGAAGAAAATAAACTGTTGACCATTTAGATCACAAAACAACTTTGCATAAGATTATAGGAGAAAGTATTATTATTATTATTATTATTATGTCAAGTTAAATTTGAAAATAATTCTGAATATTGATTCAGTCACTTATTAAAAACAAAATATGTTCAAATAATAATAATAATAATAATAATAATAATAATAATAATAATAATAACAATGATGATGATGATAATAATAATAATAATAATAATAATAATAATAATAATAATAATAAATATTTAACATTCACTTTTTTATTAAAATTCAGGAACCAAAGACAATCCAAAGGACCACAAACCACGGGGGATGCATAGATACCTTTATTATTATTATTATTATTATTATTATTATTATTATTATTATTATTATCATCATCATTGTTGTTATTATTATTATTATTATTATTATTATTATTATTATTATTATTATTAATAATATTATTATGATTATTTAACTAAAACAATAAAATCATCATCATCATTACATTATTATTATTATTATTATTATTATTATTATTATTATTATTATACTTTTTCGATGAGTTCCTACTCTCAAACTGACGAAGAAGAAATGGCACAAAACTAGCAATCAGAAAGCAACTTCTACCTGAGTTTTCAGCAATCAGAGCAGCGCGACTTAACAGTGTCCTCGGCCTCTGGCCAAACAGAGCATCTGAATGATAAAAACAAAACAACTGAACAAAAAATGTTTTCTTTCATGGTCAGAGGCTGTAGCTGAAATTAGACTTACTGTGGCTGAAAGTGCAACTAGGCACATCATCACAGATGTACACCGTACCAGCTGTGGCCTTGTTTGAGATACACAAACAGTAGGAACCTCTCACACTGAGCTAAAGTCAAAAGAACTAGATATTTTTGTCTACATGCCAGTGGATTTATTTCAAGTAAATGGCAGTGAGCCTGTACTTGAATCCTCATATACACAAGAATATTCTGATATTAATCAGGATTTGTTCATATTTTACTAAACACATCAACATGTTTAGGATAACAAGACTAATCCAATATTCTGGTTTCTAGAAATTCAAATATGTATGCATTCATTAGTTTGTACAGTTGTAAAAAGTTCAGTTACAGAACAAAACACATTTTTTCCCCCATTATCATTTTACAAACGTTTACCTACATTTGAAAGAGTCATTTTGATTGTCTGTATATTATTGTTGACAACATGAATGAGATTTAATGATTTGATTGAATTACCTTCTAAAAATGACCAAAATGTAACAGAATAAACTGCAAGAGAGAGCATATTATTTACATGAAAATAAACCTAAAAATGAAAAAGATAAAACAAATAACCATTTAAAAGTGTGGGGTCAATAAGATTTATTTAAATAAATTAATACTTATATTCAGCATAGATGCATTAAACTCATCAAAAGTGACAATAAATGCATTTATAATGTTACATACAAATCTATTTAAAAATCTATCCAATTATGTTCTTAAATATGTAATGGTTTCTACAAAAATATGAAGCAGCACAACTGTTTTCAACACTGATAATAATAAAAAATGTTTCTTGAGCAGCAAATCAGCATATTAGAATGATTTGGATCATGTGACACTGAAGATTGGAGTAATGATGCTGAAAATTCAGCTTTGATCACAGGAATAAATTACATTTTAAAATATATTCAAAGAAATTTCAATTTGTATTAATATTTCACATTATTACTGTTTTTACTGTGTTTTTGATTAAAATGCAGTCTTGCTGAGCATAAGAGACTTCTTTCAAAAACATTAAAAAATCTTAATTATAACATAAAATTGTGTATATAAAGGTGAAACTTTAATAGCTGTTTTATTTATGTATTTATTTATTTATTTTTTTAAATAGAGTCTTAACTAGATCTGCACATTAATCAGAAAATGATGTGCATGTAAACATGTTCAGTGGTTGGTACAATCTGCCACATTATCTGCTTGTAAATAAGAAAAATGTGATACTAATGATACTAATATTATTATTATTTCTGTGTGGTCATGCTTGTGTTTTACACCTGGTAGACTTAACATTAACAGTAATCAACCACAGAACCCTCCAACAGCCACATCACCTATATTACACCCATACAAATGAATAGCAATGTGCAAAAAACACTCAGAATGCCTTAGGATCTGCATAGCAACACCCTGACAACTCGCTAGAATATCAGAAGTGAGTTTTGCATAGGTAAGCACACATGAAATCATCTAAAAACGTAAAAAATCTAGTTGTTTATGCAATTAGTGTACGTTTACGTCATCTTTACAGCTTCATCTTCTCAAGTTCCAAGAGCTGTGACCTCTAGACTGCAATATAAACCTCAGCACCTTTAACAGCAGCAGCCACCACACACTGCCAACATCATAAATGAGTCTCCACATAATGATCTGCCCTACTATGACGTTCACATACAGCTCTTTCATTAATAACCCACACCTTCAGCAGCTCAGCCAGTGACTCAGTAATTCCTCACTCTCACACCGAATCTGCGCTTCGCTCCTGTGAAATAAGGATGCTTCTTTTTCGCAGACAACAGCTCACAGCAGTGTTCCTGTGCCGGAAAAGCCAGGTCAAACCTCAAAAAAAGCAGCAGGCAGTAATGATTCTGACATTCACCGCAAAACAAAATGGTGCATCGCAAAGATTTCAGAGACAAGAACAACCTTGAGAGGACCAGGTCAGCGACTCAGGGAAGAGAATGGGGTTCTTGATTGCGAGAGGAGAATGTGCAAAGAATAAGAAAATCCCGAACTGCTTAGGAACAGATGTGAGTATCGGCCCTTCACAAATAATGCATCTAAAAGCCAAACAAACAAATCAATATAAGCACAGACCTTCAGAATAAAAGCATCTCAACATCATGTCTGCAAGGATGCAAGAGCACAAAGGCTTAGGCATGGTATACGCAACCCTAATAAAGCACAATACCTTCACAGTTCACATATTTGTTGGCAAAGAAGAAGCAGGATTTGAAAGAAGCAATCAATTTGTCCTTGCTGAACAATTTATTGATCCATTGGGCATCAAGGACCAAACCCAAATCCCTTAAATCCCATTAGAGCTGAGGATGGGAAAGGGGGAAAACAGCACAAATCAATCTGCGAGGCCTTCAATCTGAGCAGAAAGGGAACAAACACACCTCGGAGCGGCGCATGAGTTTGTCACAGTCTGATTCACCATCTGTCTGTCCGAGCGCTGCAGAGCGGCCTTGGATCAGGTATTCTTTCTGAAAGCAGATTCCTGGATACCTTCAGTGACATGAGATTCATGGACAGTCCCTCGTGGGTGAAAAACAACAACAACAACAACATTAGAAATCACAGAAGACAGATTTGTTTTGAAAAGAGAAACTGCATATATAGGAGAAATATTTTAAATACATTTATAAATATTGCTTTAATGTTAAATGAATAATAATGATAATAATGTATATACTTTTTAAAAATTTGGGGTTGGCATTTATTTATTTTTATTTTTTATTTTGCAAAATACAGTAAAAACAGTAATATTGTAAAATAAAATAACTGTTTTCTATTTGAATATATTTTAAAATATCATTTATTCTTGTGATCCAAGCTGAATTTTCAGCATCATTATTCCAGTCTTCGGTGTCACATGATCCTTCAGAAATCATTCTAATATGCTGATTTGATGATATTACCATAAATGTTGAAAACAGTTGTGCTGCTTCATATTTTGGGGAAACCATGATACATTTTCATCAGGATTCTTTGATAAACAGAAAACTCAAATAAACAGCATTGATTTGAAATAGAATCTTTTGTAACATAATAAATGTCTTTTTTGACCAATTTAATTGCTGAATAACAGTTTCTTTCTTTCTTTCTTTCTTTCTTTTCATTTTTCATTTTCTATTAAATTATGTTTGACAATCACAGATCTTGGTGTTTATTGAAGACAGTATATCGATATCTGTTTAATAATGTGAAACCTAACTTTTTTTTTTTGGCTTTGTGTGCTTTTGCCATCTTTCAAATAAATGACACTTGGTTTTATTTTGTGTACTTTGTGTTCTACCACAAATACATTAATACATTTTTGAGCATTTTAAGGCTTAATTGTACTTTTTGGCCTACAACAGCTTGACCTTACATTTGAAATATAAAGCAAACAGTCCAACCAGTCACACCAACCACTCATCAAAACCAAAAATGAGAAAAAAAAACAGATTGCGCAAAATACCCCCTATTATCTGTTCAATAAAAATAAAAGCATATCAAGCTAATATGACTTTGATGTTCTACAATTTCAGTTTTCAGTATAACAACCTTGGCCTACTTGAGACGCCAACTTTGACCAGCTCTGCTAATTCGAAAATCTCTGAAGCAGAAACGGTGCTAGCGTGCACCGAGTTACCTCTGGGCGGCTGTCAAGTGTGTTTCTGAAAATTAAAGGAGGACTAAAAAGCGTCACAGCACCTCCTTGAGTTCGCAATTCCCCGCACTGACATGTAGGCCATGCTTCTTTGATTTAACACGTTTATTCACCACATTATGCACCAATTATTTCTTCCCAGGTGAAGGAAGGGGGCTATAAAGCTTGCTTGCCATTGAACAAAGAGTACAAGAGTAGAACACAGACACAAAACCTGTTAAAGGATGTATGAGAGGAAGCCATGACTGAAAAGAAATTTTGGGCGACACAGGGGAATTAGGGGTTCACGTTCTCACAGGAGGTGATGGGACATAATTTGTTAAGATGGGAAAATCGTGAAACCAAAGAAACCAGCGTTGTTGAGCCAACTGCTATCCCTCGAGAGAACAAAGAGGACTAGTGTTGATTAACCAGCTTGGCAAGAACACTATTCAACCCGTGTTGAGGATCATACCATAGTGAATATCCTTATCCGAGTAATTCATGGCCAGATTCATCATTTCAGAGAATTCGCAAGAATTCCAGTGCAGATGTGGATACAGCTGCGGAAATTTACATACTGACAGTCAGATCTCTGCAGCCCGAAATGATCAGATATCATAATTAAGATGGGGAAGGTTTTTTCTGCAGATTTTAACTGTTTGATTGTTTTGAATTTAAAGGAATAGTTCACTCAAATTTGCTGAATATTACTCACCCTCAGGTCATTCAAGATGTAGATGTTTCTTCATCAGAACAGATTTGGAGAAATTTCTCACCAAATCATCCTCTGCAGTGAATGGGTGCCGTCAGAATGAGAGTCCAAACAGCTGGTAAAAACATCACAATAATCCACACCACTCCAGTACATCAATTAATGTCCTGTGAAGTAAAAAAGCTGTGTGTTTGTATAAAACCAATCCACCATTAAGGCATTTCAAATCTTGACAGGCTAAAAAGTCCTGTATCCATAATATTCCTTTCTCCATTGAAAAATCATCTCATCTGAATCAGGAGAGACTCTTCTAAACAAATATGTCTGTGGATTTTGATGTGAGAGGACAACAGAATATGGATTTTTTTCACTGGAGAAAGCAATATTATGGGTAGAGAAAAAAAAAAAAAACTCTTATGATGGATTTGTTTTTATACAAACATACAGCTTTTTGCTTCACAAGATGTTAATTGATGACCTGGAGTGGTGTGGATTACTTGTGGATTATTGTGATGTTTTTTATCAGCTGTTTGGACTCTCATTCTGACGGCACCCATTCACTGCAGAGGATCTATTGATGAACTAGTGATGTAATGCTACAGTACATTTCTCCAAATCTGTTCCCATGAAGAAACAAATTCTTCTGCATCTTGTATGGCCTGAGAATAAGTAAACAGTTAGCAAATTGCTATTTTGAATGAACCATTCTTTTGGGTTAAACACATATTTGACAGCATCTATGGCATTACCACAGTAATTTTTACTCAGCTTGTAAAAAACAAACACGCAAACAAAAACATTTACAATGGATGTGTAAGCCTACATTAAAGCTTAATATAGTATTTAAACTGGAATATATTTCTTTGGTTTTGATTCTCTTTATAACACATCTACAGTTTGAACCCAGAAAAATCAGCATTGTGGCCTCAAAAAATACATATACTAAGCACAACTTTAAAATGACTTTGAACTTCTTCCCTTTTAGGTTTGTTTCAATGAGTCTTTTTCCAAACAGAGATGATGAAAATGTTGCCTTAAGAGTATGACCTAAATTTCACATCAAACAAATATGCAAAACAACACTGCAACACTGTCTCCAACATGCCAGTTTCAATGTTCCATGCACAACACTTGGGATATATATATATATATATATATATATATATATATATATATATATATATATTATTATTATTATTATTATTTTATTTTTTTTTTACACTCAGAGACCTTAAATAAACCTTCGGAAGACCTTAAATTCTGGACGTAGCTCATTCCTGATATGCATTTTATGTCCCCATCAAATATCTCTTAAGATCCTGCATAAAATATTAATTTAACAGTGTTTAAAAATGAAATTCATATAGTTTTCTTGGGAATAAACAATGAATAGATTTTTGTTTTTCTCAAAAAAAAAAAAAAAAAAAAAATCCTCAATATTAGTTTCCATCATGTTAGTCAATTGTTATCTCTCAACAACAACACAAACATAAATAAGTAACAATAGTTTTCTGGTTTGTCTTCCATTTTGTTCAATTTGATTGCATGATAATTAAAATAAAACGTTTTTAAAAAAAAAAAAACATGTAATCTAGCCATCAAACCCTTACTTATCTAAAATAAGCACCCTATTCAGACATCCTATTCAGTTTCTTAACAATTTGTAAAGAATCAAGTAAAAAAAAAAAAAATAAAAAAAAAAAAAAAAAATAATAATAATAATAATAATAATAATAATAATAATAATAATAATAATTAAAAACATTTAGCAGATACTTTCAATTAAAGTCTAACTCTATTAATGCGCTCAAGGTACAGTTTACATTATCTATTCATGCGCTCCCTAGAAATCAAACTCACGACCTTAGTGATTCTATATCACTAAGCTCAGCTGTTTGAAGTACAGGAATATAAGAGTCTGAACATATTTCTGGAAGTCTAGTACATTTTATAGAAATATTTCTTACAGTACATTACAACATAAATATTAATTTTGGACATACTGCATAACAGGAATGATCCACCTACGTTCAGCTGACCTTTTGAGAGCTAGACAGAATCCATTCAATATATTTCCCCTGTGCGAGCATGTATTCATTTGATACCATAAAGTGCCTTTCATTTTTAAAAGCTTGTAAAGCATTAGTGTTTCATATAAACCGCACTGACCAGTGATCATTATGTTCACCATAATGCACTGTGTTGTATAATACTGATAATTTCATAACCAAAATGTGAACATCACACGTTTATAAAAAGAGGACATTTTTTACATTCACAAACAAAAAAAAATATACCCACTGTAACTTCACTCAACCTCCACCACATTTTATTTAACAAAATAGAAGCAGATCAAATGTAGCAAAGCATAGAAATGTAACTCTGAGACAAACTGTTGGGAAAATGCACCAAATAATAGATAAGCCAGAATGTGGTACAGTCTTTCACAGTGGAGCGACAAATAATTACCCTTCCACGCATGACGAGAGAGAGAGAGAGAGAGAGAGAGAGAGAGAGAGAGAGAGAGAAGGAGATGCCTAGATGGACAGCCAGAACTGGTAGAACAGATATAACAGATCAGAAGGTCACCCTTCAATTTCGGTCGGTTGGGGGAAGAAGAAATTTTTTTTTTTTTTTTTTTTTTTTTTTAATGTGCGTATGTGTAGCGCGAGTCACAACACACATCTCTCTGAAGGCTCTGAATCTACATTAGAGTAAAACCATTGCAATATGCCAGGAACCCCGTTGGGATTTTCTGCTGGATTGCAATTCAACCGACTTTGTTTTTTGCAACCTAAATCAAATTGACAGGTAAGAGAGAAAAGCATCTTCTGGTGCCAATATATTTTCCACACTTGCAACAAGGCGTGGCCATAAATAGGATTCTGGATGGAGCTTTCTTATTGTATTATTCAATAAACTCACATAATTAGGGCATTATAAGAATAAAAAGGTAAGCTACAAAGTCTAGATGGTACTCGGACTATGGAAATGAATGGCTGGTTACCTAATCTTAGCTTTTAACCGTTCTTTATTTATGTTGTTTTTGTTGTAAAATCATTACAGTGATACAAACTCAACCTCAAAAACATCAGCAGTGACATTTAAATGCTAGCAGAAAGATGCATGGCACTGCGCTCTACATCTCGCTTGTAAAAATGGCATTTTGGAAACAGCGTTCAACTCGTGTTCCTCACTACTGAATTTGATCCCGCCCTTCTCTGCGAGTATTAGCCATCACAGTGACACGCTTAGGCCTAGTTATGTCGAAAACGTGAATGCTGGTTCGCCTACACATACCGGTGAACTTCAGCTCCCAGCATGGTTTCATATGCTTGAGAGGCAACAGCGACATCTAGAGGCAGCTATTCGATCTACGGCTGCTGTGATGACATCAGTCAAATTCACAAACATGCCTCTGGTCTGCTTCTCCTATATATATTTACACCTTTTCATCCGCTTTATAGGATGTATCGAAGTAGCAAACAGCGTAATATTCCTTTCTCGTATTTGGACAAAATAGATGGCTTTACAAAAGCTCACAATACTTACAGTGAATAATAGGCTTTTGTGAAGGAATACTTCATCCCCTAAAAAGAATAATAATAATTAATAATAATAATAATAGTAATAAATAAAAATAAAGGCATCTTAGTCTATGTGCACTCTGTAGACGGTTCAAAATCTGCACTTACCAAAGCCCCCTTCAAACATCAATTTTCAAAAAAGAAAAAAAAAAAAAAATCCTCCCCTTGTGTCATCCTTGTACCCACACGCTGTATCCATCGACACACAAGATCACGATCCACTGGAGCTACATTGAATTTTTGCAGCATAAGCACGTCAGCGACTTGAATCGGTCATGCTTATCTGCATCCCAAACATGTCAACAGTTGGCACACTATAAGATAAACACATTTTACATTCATAAAGGAGATGACTGGGCAGATACATGAGAAATCTGCACTCAGAAAAAGCATAAATTATCCCCATATCAACCAATCAACCGATAAAACATAAAGTACATGCATTTACAACTCTTTATCTCCACCTTTTGGCCTGTCCACCTTCGAGAAAGAGAAATCAAACAGCAAATACAAATTCTAACTGACAAAAAATAGAAGAAATGGCACTTTTAATATAGTCATATATATAGTTTTATATTTATATATATATATATATATATATTTATATATATATATATATTGATGACACGAAAGGAGGGTCGCGTTGGCTTCCTTGTTACTATGGTAATGGTTCGCAGTGTGTGTTGAGACCATGCGAATCATGCAGATATGTTACAGTCTGTTATTTACATTACATTCATGCGTTCGTGCACCGTTCCCACGTCCTCTTTTGAGCATGTCTGCAGTCTGAGCTGGGAGGAGAGAAAAAGAGAGAGAGGCTCTATACATATATAACAGTGGGGGCCCCATTGCAGTGTTTGATGGACGCTATACTCAACCGAAGCAACAAAAATAGGCTATTTTTTTCCCACAGAGGCGAGTCTGAGGTCTAATGTTTGTGTCGCCCTCCATTGTCACCGGAACATACGAAACGCAGTTCATCCATTTGCTCGCTCTTGCCTCCGTGAGCATCATTTGTCAGAGAGAGAGTGGGTACCACAGTCGTAACCTCTGGGTGGCCCATCCGCATGATAAGCTCCGCTGTGCCAGTAGGACGAGTCGCATACTGTCTGTAAGGAATTGATTTCTGACGCAGAAGAGTTGCCGTCTCTCCGCTTCGATCTCTTTCGATTGCGCAAGATAAAGACCAGCATTCCCACCACAGTGAAGGCAGACGTCACGAAAACCAAGAGCAGACCGGGCACGAGCACCGATATGGACACTCTGCTAGGCTCCAGATAGGAGTTGGGCCGCGTCCCCGTGTCTGCTGGGAAAGTGCTGTTTTTGGACAGCGAGGTGGGGGAGATCTTCTCATAGAGTTGAGGGCACATCAGATCATTCCTGATCCGCCGGAAATCCCTCTTCCAGAACTGCTCAGGCGACTCGCATTTGAGGTCGCTCACGATGACGTCTGCCCCGAGCTTGTCTGTCCACTGTTTGAAGGGAACGATGTTGCACGTGCAATCCCAGGGGTTCCCGTGCAAATCGATCTGGATGATAGAGTTGAGCTGGTCTAGGACGCCTGGCACAGAAAGATATGTGAAATAATTGTTATGCAAGCTTATTTTGGACAAAGAAACCCCCAAGAACGCATCCACGGGCAGAGCTTTGAGCAGGTTGTTGTTGAGGAAGAGCACCCTCAAGCTGGGCATCGGGCTGAAGGTGCCCGGCATTATGAGCTGGATGTCGTTATATTCCAAACTGAGATACTCCAGGTTCTGAAGTCCAGCGAACATCTCCGCCATTAACGTATCCAAGTAGTTCTTGTCCATGTAGAGCCACCTCAACTCGGTCAGGTTGTGGAAAGTGCCGTTTTCGATCATTTTGATGTTATTCCCCCCTAAATCGAGCAAATTCAAGCTGTGGTAGCCTCTGAGCTGGTTCCTTCTGATGGTGTGAATGTTGTTGTCGCGCAGATTTAACTCATGCGCGCCCAGGGGTTTGGGTTTGAGATTAGCCACGCTTTCTATCTTCTTGCCCTCGCAGTTAACCCCAAGCCCTTGTCTAGTTCCTATCAGCTTACAATCACAGAACTGAGGGCACGTCGAATTAGCCGGCAGCTCCCTTTCAACGGCACCCGTCGCCATGGCCGTGGGCTTGATTTTCAACTGCCAGTTCTCTCTGGCTTTCGGACGGCCCTTGTTATGCCCTCCCCCACCGCTGTGGGACTCCGTCACCCCACTCGTTTTCGAGGGCGTGGGACGGGGGCCGCGATTGGGAGTCTCGTCTTGGGTGGGAGGTGCCACCAGGCTGGAATCCATGCCGCTCTTTGAAGGGCACAGCTCCATCTCGGCCGTTTCGTTCAGGTCGTTCCCTTGCAGCCGAGTAGGTGCCTCGCAAATGACCCTTCCGATGAGCACGTTCTGCGGGATGTTCTCCAGCCATTCCTTTAGGGAAACTAGGTCGCAGTTGCAATCCCACGGGTTGTCCTCCAATAAAACCTCCACGATGCCAGGTATCTGCTCTAGAATCCCCTCGTAAGGCAACGTTTTTATTCGGTTCCCTCTCAGATCGAGGTGCGTTATGGGCACATTCTGAAACACGTTGATAGGAAGAGCGCTAATAAGGTTGTCGTTTAAGATCAAAACTTCGAGTTTACTCAAGTCCCTGAACACGGACGGGTCGATGTCCCTCAGAAGGTTGAAGTCGGCTTGAAGGTACTCCAGGTCGTCTAAACCGAGAAAGGTGTTCTTTTTGAAAGACCTGATCTTGTTGTTATTGATGTGCAGCCGTTTGACGAGCTGCAGTCCCAGGAACGCACCGGGCACAATGTCATGTAAGCCATTGTTCTCCAAATGCAAGCTCACGGCATTGTAAAAGTTAGCGAACTCATTGGGGAACAGTCTGGACAAAGAATTCCCGTGAAGCAGGAGATGGTAAAACTGGGAGCTCGGACCTGTCAAATGGTGCAGGTTCGTGAGGCTCCTTTTCTCACAGTCAATGTGCAAATCGCCTTCTATTGCGTTGCAGGAGCAGATCTGCTCCTTACAGACGTCCCTTGTAACATTCCCAATAGCTACACAAAGAGCCGCCTTCAGCAACACAATCCAAAGCAGCATTTTCAATACGACACAATCATCCCCGACATCAAGACATGAATACAATCAGCAAGAGGGCGAGAAATGAGATAAATCTCCAGTCTAAAAAAGCAAAGGACACTCTGTGATTATATCCATGCTCAGCTCGCTATGTCCAGATTGAGAAAAATCGACAGCAAGAAGCCTTTTTTTCATCACCTCCCCATCGCATGCTCTCAAAAGAATCTTAAAGCGTACAGAATGACATCTTCAACTAAATTATTTGGCTTTTCGGGCTCGCAAATCACTGACCTTGTGCATTTCTCTCATATCCACAGCGCGGGAGCTGTTCTTTCTCCCGTGGTGCTGAAATCACACCGCGTACATTTCAATGCATCGTAGTAAGATTAATCCGAGATTCTTACATCTTTAGCATCCTTACTCGGACTCCGACGGCTTCGTTCAACGCTTTTGTATCACAAAGACGGTCGCTGAGAGATTCTGGACTTTTCAGCCCGGTGTTCACTGGCAGATCTAACACCCTCTGCTGAACTGCGAAGGCAAAATCCATCGGATGAGAGAATGCTTGCTTGCTTGCTCGCTCGCTCGCGCGGGGGAAAAACAGTCCACATACAGGGCAAGTGTTGGAAATGTCAACAGAAATCGCCGTCGAAGGGTTTAGATTGCTTTCATACCAGGATGCTTTTCTCCTCTCTATCCCCGCCGACGGCTTTCGCGGAGCCACTCCGTTTTCCCCATCCAAATGCTTTTAAAGCACACGGCATTTCCAGAGTCCTCTCAGACGATATTCCCGTTTCACATAGGAAAAGAAAAAGAAAAGCTCAAGTATTCCACAAAGCACAGGTGTTGTTCGCGTGAAGGTTGTTTCTTTTTTTCCGCCGTGAGTGTGTGTGGAGGGGGAACTGCAGTTGAATGCGGTAAAATAATTAACTACTCGACGTGCATGCAACAGTGCAGCCGGTGCGCTGGGCTTCTTCTATTACTGTCACAACAAACACTGCGTCAAGACTATAGGAACTATGCGCACATACGCTACGTCAGAGCCCTTAAGACATGCGATTTGAAAAATAAGTGCATTTCAGTAGGAACGCTGGGTATTCCCTTTCATACCACCCTGTATGGCTTGATTTTTGTTTTTATTTATTTATTTATTTATTTTAATGCAGGCAGAGGATCGACGCGTCAAATCCCAGACTGTTAAAACAAGTGTGGATTGATTGCAACTCAGTGCATATATTACATTTATGACTAAAGCGTGTCTTTGACTTGACCCCCCCCACCAGCATGTGTGTGATTGTCGGGGGATTTTATAATCATTTGCAACACTTCGCTGGCAAATACATGAAAGTACAAGCCTTACTGACTCTACAGCCGTCACGATTCCGTCTCTCGTATCTTTAACTGTACTGTATGAAAACTGTTTCATATCTGAGGTGTGCCTGCCGCCAACGCAAGCAATCAATAAATCACTATTCTGCATTTAAAGGTGAGAGATATGTTGTATGCAAAGCATTTGCTTTGATTTTTTTTTATGAAGAAGCATAAAAATAAATAACAAATAAAGATACCTACTCAGTAAAATAATGGAAAGAGAGTACAAACAATATTAACAATTAAATGCAACTATTTTTAGAATTGAGTATCAATCAAATGAATCGTTCATATATGTAACAGCAAATAGATCACATGGAGACCCTGTAACTCTTCGATGAATAATTATTAAATGAATACAATATGTATATATATATATATATATATATATATATATATATATATATATATATATATAAATTATGCAGAGAGAGAGAGAGAGAGAGATACGTTTTGAATTAAAGTTAAATTCTGAAGTAATATGCAGTGATTGCAGAATTTTATCATAAACAATAGAGTGGCAACCATTGCAGGATGGCATTTTGGTGACGGCACATTTTAGTTCATTACTGTATATATAATATTTATATATCAACCTAATTTGAACCCAAATGAGACTAAAATAGTACCATAAACAATACATATGCAACATGAAATTCAATATAAATCACTCTAATGCAAAATACATACATACATAAATCTAAACATCTAAAAAGTAGTATTTATATTTTAAGGTGATATAAAAATGACATGTTGTGTGATATGGACTACTATGGACACTGTATCATCAAATTTCATCTGCTCTTGTGCAATTTAAGCACAATTTAGGCACATATGAATGTGGATAAAAACAACAAAGTGTTTTCTCTGGAAGAGTTTTCTTTTGAAAATCGATGCTCATAAAACCAAAGTATAATTAAAAAAATAAACAAATATGTAAATTTAAATTCTAAAGAATCCTTTACATGCTCATACGAAAGCTAGATAGATGTTATTCTTATGTTCATTTGTAGCTCAGTCAACAACAGTTTGTTCACTCGTATACATACACACATATGCATCTCCATATCGTGCACACAGAAGCAGCTGTCATAAATCTTGCTCCTCCGCATGAAGAAGTACAGTATGGCAGCCTGACTTGCTGCTTGTTGTTGATCTTATGTCAATATTGTGTGGATGTGAACAGGTCAAAACAACGCATGTGGTTCAGTTATGACCATCTCCAACTCCCTCTGGCCTAATAGTCTAGACGCTGTTGTCTTACCCATCATAAGTTTTGACATTGTGCCCACAAATTTAGGAAGAACTGTGTGTAGTTCACTTCTGTGTAGCCAGTCCAAAGAAACATGCTCATTGTTTGGAAAGGAGACAATGTTGCAGGAACACTTAGTTTGAAAGGGTGCCAAGCCCAGTGCTGTGTAAATAAAAAGTTGCCTTCTTTCCTCTTTACTTTACTTTACTTTATAGTTTCAGTCTCCCTCATTGTTTGAGTAGCAATATAATTTCAAACATTTTCAAACATCAGCAGTACCATTTAAAAACTACTTTTTGAAATTGAAAGAGGCTATTGAGTCATATTCACCTTGTTTTCAGGTTTATGTTTGGACAAGGATAAGTGCAACATACATTTCCAATGCCAATCGGCTGTTATAGTATGGAGAGCGACGTTGCAGTCATAAATAATGGCCTAAATGCTCTGAATGGCACTATGAAAGACAATTTATAGAACGAGATGGATTCCATAATCTGGTTGTAGTCAATGTTCCCACATAATTAAGGCTCATAATGGCCTCATACACATTTTAAAAGTGATTTACCTATATGGTTTTATTATTATTATTATTATTATTATTATTATTATTATTATTATTATTATTATTATTATTATTATTTTCATGAAACACAGAAGCATAAATTAGGACAAACATTCATGCTGCTGTTTTTGAATGCAAATGAATGAGGACAGATGCTTTCAAGCAAAATAATGGGAGAAAAAAAGCACCATAAAATATTCAATATGACTTGTGCACCAAGTCATATGCTCATCTGTGGACATTTTTCCACATTTGTTAAATGGAAAAGAGTAGAGCAAGCACTCTGAGTAAACAATTCATAATAATGAGATAGGAAGTAATTATCAAATATGAAGAGACATTCAGTTATGATATAATTTTTTATAAAAATGAGGAAAAAGTAAAAAATAAAAGACACAAAAAGCAAACTTATGTGATACTAATTATGAGTTCCATAAAGTTCCATAAAAAAAAATCAAGTTATAATTATGGCATAAAATGTAAAAATTAGATGGTATTAAATCATAATTATTAGACAAAATGTCAAATTTTCGAAATTATGACAAAAAAGTCAAAACTGTGAGATAACATAGAAAGTCAAAATGATGAGATACTAAGTCAAAGTAATGACATTAAAAGTCAAAATTTTGATATATTCCAATTATGAGAAGTTATTAATATAAAATAAGATATTAAGTTATTCAGATAAAGTTAAAATTTTGACAAAGGCATAATTGAGATAAGAATTCAAAATTATGAGATAAAAAATATGACGTCAGATTGTTGTAATTTTATTTTTTAATGACTTAATTTCTACAGTTTTATTATAATTATGATTTTTACATCATCATTTTGACTTTTCATTCCATAATCATAACTTTTTTTCTTTTTTTTAACTCATAATTATGATTTACCAAAGCATTTTTTTCTTAAGCTGTGGAAATTGGCTTCCATATGATTTTGTTTATAGTTGTCAAAAAAGTAGATGCATTTAAAAAGCTTTTACATGAAGAATGATTAAATGAACAAGTAATGAAATGAATCTATAATTAAATTTAGCCAAATCTGTATTATTTTCACTGAGTTTTCGTTTATTAAATATATGATAAAATCACACATTCTCTAGCGGTAGAGCAGCATATAGCCTATACACGAAGACCAAATTGTTGAATGGGAAACTGCAGAGTAAGCATTCTGCCAAACTTATCCCTCAGTGTACCACTAAAGAAACTTCAATGTGCTACTCAATCACTGGAATAATTCAATTTTTATGGGATGTTGTGGAGCACAGAGTATAAGGTAATCATCCCTTACAAACCAAAGACTTTTCTTCTTAAGGGATAAAAGTAATATCCCCTGCACACAATTCATGACTTGTTTACCAGAGACAAAGACTGAAACGGTTTAGATGACAAAGTGTTATAAGGCTGCCGATTTCATAAACTGCAAATTCATTATTTATATTAGTAAACAAATCTATCGAACACTATATTAATAATACGGAGACCACAATAGTCCATATTCGGTATCTTATTTATAGCAGCCATCGCAGTCTGAAAGCTCCATCCATGGCTTGAATAAATAAATGTTCAGCGGCATGCAAGGGCTCCCAACAGAACAGGGCATATTAGTGGCTGGGCACCCTGCACAGATTGGCTCTATGGATGCAGGCTGTGAGACAGTGATGGAAATAAGCAAACCCAAGCTCCATTTACTGCAGACGTGCATTGTGGACAATGAAGGTCTTTGGCCTCTTGTGAGGCCTCTCAAACTCTAAGGACATACAAGTGGGATAATGGCATTCACTGACCCACAACAACTGACCCTTGACTTAAACAAACCTACTGCTTTCTTCAGTAAAAATATGTTGCCTTGGGTTATTATGGAGAAATAAACATATTGTCAACTGCAGATTCATCCTGACAAAAAATAAATACAATCACGAAGACCCAATCTGTTTTCATTTATGTGTGTAGTGGAGTTGTTTTTACAATATTTGAGATTTATGAAGAGGAAGAATCCCATTTAAGTTATTGGACTTATTGCAAAGCCTTGAAAAGATTAATGACTCGTTTCATTTTGGTTGTCGTTTCTGAATTTTATTGAGTTGGATTTGCCTTTCCTTTGTTGTTGTTTTTATCCAAGTCTCTAGCAAGCTATAATTAAAAAATTGTGTAAAAGTAAAATAAATGACTAGATGTTTGTATATATATATATATATATATATATATATATATAATGTGTATTCATGGTGGGGATTTTTCAGGGATTCTTTCTGCATGTGTAGCTGGCGACAGTCATTTCAAGTGAATCATTGGATCATTAATAAAAGATTCTTTCAAACTCTGAATAAGTCAGGAAAGAAACAACTAGGCTACTTTGATACATGTTTTTTCAAAGGCAATTAGTGTGATCTTATTGAAGCTCATTTCTGCCACATAAGAAAAAAAAAATCATTAAAAAAATAACTAAATCATAATTATGATATACTACATCATAATTACAAAATACTAAGTCATAACTATGAGATAAAATGCTGAAAGTATGAGATAAAAAAGTCAATAATTAGATAAGTCAAAAATGATGAGGTACCAAGTCATAAGTATGAGATAAAAATATAATTGTGACATTAAAAAAAAATTAAATAAAAACTATGAGATACTATGTTATAATTTAGAAGTCAAAATGATGGATAAATTGAAATTAGGACAAACCTGACACAGTCAAATCTTTGTTAATTTAGATAATATGACTTTTATGTCATAATTTTGACTATTTATCTCATAATTATAACTTTTTATGTCATAATGACAGACATATGTCAAAAAGTCATAATTCTGATTTAAAAAAAATCTAAAATATTACATAAGTCAAAATTGTACAATTTAAAACAATTACTTTTTATCTCGTAATTTTTAAAACTTTTTTTTTAAAATCAGAATTATGGCTTTTTATCTCATTTTGACATTTTGAGGAAATGGGCTTTCATACGATTTGCAAGTAAAGTGGATGCATTTGAAAGACAAATAATTATAACTTTTTATGTCATAATGACAGACATATGTCAAAAAGTCATAATTCTGATTTAAAAAAAATCTAAAATATTTAATGTCAAATTTGTACAATTTAAAACATCATTACTTTTTATCTTGTAATTTTTACAACTTTTTTTTTTTTTTTAAATCAGAATTATGGATTTTTATCTCATTTTGACATTTTGAGGAAATGGGCTTTCATACGATTTGCAAGCAAAGTGGATGCATTTGAAAGAACGATTTAATGAACAAGTAATACAATGAATAATTAAATTCAGCCATATTCAGCCATGCAGCCTAAACATTTTTTTTTTTTTTTGTTATAAAAGTCTGTGCTCAGCTTTAATTCAAAAGTTTGTCTTACTACATCCGTTGCTTGTTTGTGATTTACTGGAAAGTGGAGTCAAATGCTCTCCAGCCTCAGTAAATCTATACTGATCAATATATCATTATTGTAGGGATCTATTGTATATCTGCTCATTTTAACTGACTGATGTTTATGCCTATTCCTAATCTTAACTAACCTGGCAATAGCCTGTGCATTTTACTTTCCTAATTTAAGACTCACAAAATGGCATTTACTTTGGACTGCATTGGAAAGAGCGGCCTATATGTTAATAAATCTCTGTTCCTCAAATGTCTTTCTTCATTGCAGCCACGGTATCCTGTCAAATCAGTCTCAACAGAGCTAAAAACAGATGAATGCAACTACTTGAACAAATACAAACTTTCTAAAAGAGATGATTTCTATTATGTACATTGTCAAAAGAAACACATATTTGAAATTCTCTATCGGTCCACTAAGACTCCAGAAATATTCAGAGAAGCTAGAATCTGCTTGCTGAAGCCCTAGAATAGGTTTGAATATTGATTATCCACAAAGATGTATGCGGTTACACAGCACGGCTGGCTCTATAGCCCTGGGAAAAGGACATAAAACTTCAATATTTCTTGCAGAGTCATGCTGTAAAGACATATTGAACAAATCATGATAGGAATCCGGCTGTTTAGCATACTGTACATATTCTTTTTCAACACAGAAAAGACTGAGAAACACTTCCCCACCCAGTATTTCTAATTCAGTGTGAAGATTTTGCTAAGGTGTATGAAACAAATAATTCATAAGAACAATAATATACACTGCCCTTGAACGTTGTAACTCTCCTTCACTTTACCATTAAAATTTTTGCACATCGTCGTATTATTTGCACTACATCAGCATCTACCTCTGGGTCACTTTATCCAAGAGACTTGCATTTTGCATGGCTGACTTTGTCAACTCTATTCCACACACACTACAGCTTCATGTCTATTTTTATTTCTTTATATATACAACATTTTCCGACCTTGTGAAGCGCAAAACAATTACATAAAAATATCACTACAATCTCACTCACAAAAGATCGTCCCTTGATGTGACTAATATTCATTCAAGTCAGGTCACAGCAACTCAAATCTATGGAACTTGAATTCCCTTTCAGTCAGTCACGTTCGATGTTACGTCATAGTGACTGATGTAAATGGGATCTCACCTGAGATCCCAATCACCTTCGAGTGTTAACAAAACAAGCCAATGACAGTTGGCATGCGTGCTTTGCCACGCACACCCCGCCCCGCAGCGCGGATATAAAAGGAGAGCGCGTGCAGACGCACATCAGCTTTTTGCTTCGGAGCCGAGCCTTTTCAGTGAATCTCCAAGAGTGTTGCCAGACAGCATGTTTCGGCGTTGGTGTTACGGCGTGTCAGCGGGGGCTGCTGTCCAGTGCTGCTGCTTCTCTCACGGCGTGCTGCAGCCTATCAAACTGCGGTCGCACCGCGACCTCCCCTGGGCGCTTCAGCGCTTTCTCTAGAAGAATGTTTTTTTCTAAAAGAGCAATATCTAAAAGAGCTCCACGAGCGACGGGAGTCTTTTTAAAGATGGCTTCCCGCTTGTGCGTTTCTGGATGTGGTCGCTTCCTGGCTGCATCTGATGGTCACGATCGCTGTGTCTCGTGCTTGGGCTATCAGCACACTGAGGCAGCGCTCGTGCATGAGTCATGTCCTCATTGCGGGAACATGACCATCGCGATGTTGCGGTCCAGATACCTCCTCGTTAAATGAGGGGGTATCCCCCTTGCCATGCCCCGTTCTAGTTCTGCCGTCTCTCAGCAGCGGAGGGCTACTTTGGCTCATGGTCAGGGTGATCTGAGGATCACGATGAGAGCTTCCCCATCGAGTGCGTCTCCGCGGGCCTCTCATTCCTCCTGCACTTCACACCCTCTGGTGTTTCCGGACAGGCTTGGTGGATCCTCGGACAGGGCGGGGCCCGGCATCTCGTTCGGTGCGCCAGCGGACAACAGGATGTTAATCGCTGCAGCGGAGGGCAAGCTAGGCTCTGGAGATGACGATTCGGCTGCGTTGCCTCCGTCAGGAAGAGTGGCGTTGCCTGAGTCAGATCCAGAGCTGACTGCTATGCTTTCCCGGGCCGCCGAGAGCGTCGGGCTGCACTCGAGGCCTCCTCCTTCTCCCAAACGCTAGAGGCTGGACGATTGGTTCCTGGGGGCACAGGCTGATCGCCGGCAGCTGCGTCCAGTTCCATTCTTCCTGGAGGTGCAATAGGAGGTGACTAGATCTTGGAGGGCAACTTTTTCTGCCCGAAACAGGCCTAGCGCCTCCTCCGTCCTTACCACCCTCGACAGTGGGGTGGCCCAAGGGTATGTGGAGATCCCCCCCGGTCGAGCGCGCTATTGCCATGCAGCTCTGCCCGCAAAGCACCGCCGCCTGGAGGAGTAATCCACGCCTTCCGTCAAGGGCCTGTAAGTTCTCGTCCGCTCTAACGGCCAAGGCTTACAGTGCTGTTGGACAGGCTACTTCCGCCCTGCACGCCATGGCCCTCCTGCAAGTCCACCAGGCCAAGGCTTTAAAGCAGCTCCACGAGGGTGGTGCTGACCCAGGTGTGTTGCGGGAATTGCGCACAGTGACGGACCTCGCCCTAAGGCCGACGGAAGTCACAGCGCAGGCCCTGGGTCAGATGATGTCCACGTTAGTGGTCCATGAGCGCCACCTATGGCTGACCATGGCGGATATGAGGGAGGCTGACAAACATCGCTTCTTGGACTCCCCGATCTCCCAGCCCGGCCTATTCAGCAGAGCACTGGAGGGTTTTGCCCAACAGTTCTCCGCCGCACAGAAGCAGACGGAGGCGTTTCGTCACATCCTGCTCCGGCGGTCCGCTGCTGTTTTCACTCCACCGCCGGCTGCAGTCCCTCTGTCTGCTTGTTGCCAAGAGCGCCCTCCTGCTGCCTCCACCTCCTCTCCAGCTCGGCCTCAGCAGCAGCCTTCACAACAGCCACAGCGGAAAGCGGTGCAGCGGCGCAGCCCGTCTCCGCCCCTGCCAAGCCCATGAAGCGCCAGGGCAGGCGGCATCCCTGAGATGGGCGACCCTGAGTACTTGGATCCTGCTCTTCAGGAGATGGTGACTGCACCACTCCTTCCCCCAGAGGAGGGCCGGGTGGAGAATCTTTTGTTTACTTTTTGTTCTGTTCTGCCATTGGCTCCTCAGCCAGTGGTACCCAAAACCTCAAAAAAAGAGCAGTTTCCTTTCTCTCCGGGTCCCAAGAGGGCGAGGATGGCAGTGCATGAGACACAGTCTACATACTCCTGTCCCCCTCTCCTTTCGCCAGTGGGCAGCAGGGTCCGGTTTGAGGACACGATGCCTCCTCACGCGCCCCCTGCCAAGCCATGGAGCCAGGTAAGTGTTGCACCGCGCACTCAGACCCCACTCTGAGACGCACTGCCTTCCGGGTTGGGTCCCTGTGTTCCACTTCGCTGCCCCACTGCGGGTACGTCGTTGGTTACCCTAGTCCCGCTTGTTCGGTCTCCCCAGACTGTCTCGCTGGCTCACGAGGACCATCAGACTCGGCTATGCGATTCAGTTCGCCCTGCGCCCTCCCAAGTTCAGGGGTATTCGGTTCACCTCTGTGCTGAACAAAGATGCTCCTGTCTTGCGTGCAGAGATCGCGGTCCTGCTGGTGAAGGACGCGATACAGCCGCTTCATCCAGCCGAGATGAGGTCAGGGTTTTACAGCCCTTACTTCATCGTACCCAAGAAAGGTGGTGGGTTACGACCAATCTTGGACCTGCGCGTCCTGAACCGGGCCCTTCACAAGCTCCCAATAAGGATGTTGACACAGAAACGCATTTTCCTTTCAATTGGTTCACAGCGATCGACCTGAAAGATGCGTAGTTTCATGTCTCGATCCTCCCTCGACACAGACCGTTTCTCTGCTTTGCGTTTGAAGGGCGAGCATATCATTACAAGGTCCTCCCCTTCGGGCTGTCTCTGTCGCCTCGTTTCTTCACCAAGGTCGTGGAGGCAGCCCTTGTTCCGTTAAGGGAAAGAGGCATTCGCGTTCTCAACTACCTTGACGACTGGCTCTTACTGGCCCAGTCTCGAGCGCAGTTGTGCGAACACAGGGACACGGTGCTCACCCACCTCAGCCGGTTGGGGCTTCGGGTCAACTGGGAGAAGAGCAAACTCTCCCCTGTGCAGAGGATCTCTTTTCTCGGTATGGAGTTGGACTTGGTCAACCTCACAGCACGTCTCTCAATAGAACGTGCTCAGTCGATGCTGAACTGCCTGGAGTCTTTCCAGTGTAAGAGGGCGGTTCCACTGAAACAGTGTCAGAGGCTCCTGGGGCGCTGTCATGCCACTCGGATTGCTTTATATGAGACCGCTTCAGCGTTGGCTTCACGACCGGGTCCCAAGATGGGCATGGCAACGTGGCACGCCTCAGTCACCCTGTCCTGCCATCAGACCTTCAGCCCGTGGTTGGATCTTGCTTTTCTTCGGGCGGGATTTCCCCTAGTGCAAGTGTCCAGGCATGTTATTGTATCAACAGATGCCTCTGCCATGGGCTGGGGAGCCATGTGCAAGGGGTGTGCAGCTTGCGGGGCTCTGGACAGAGCCTCGACTGCAGTGGCATATCAACTGCCTTGAGTTGCTAGCAGTATGGCTTGCTCTGCGCCGCTTCAAATCGCTGCTACACGACAAGCACGTGCTGGTCTGTATGGACAACACTACGACCATTGCTTACATCAACTACCAAGGCGGACTACACTCCCGTCGCATGTCGCAACTCGCCCACCATCTCCTCCTTTGTAGTCAGAAGCATCTGAGGTCGCTTCGCGCCGTTCATGTCCCAGGCAAGCTCAATCGTGCAGACGACGAGCTCTCACGTCAGCCCGCCCTTCCGGGAGAATGGCGACTCCATCCCGAGACAGTCCAGCTGATTTGGAGATGCTTCGGGGACGCTCAGGTAAACCTGTTTGCCTCCCCGGACACGTCCCACTGCCGGCTGTTCTATTCCCTGTCCGAGGGGACCCTCGGCACAGATATACTGGCACACAGGTGGCCTCGGGACCTACGCAAATATACGTTTCCCCCAGTGAGCCTTCTCGCACAAACACTGTGCAAGCTCAGGGAGGATGGGGAGTAGGTCCTCCTAGTGGCGCCATACTGGCAGAGAGGGGACTTGGTTCCCGGAACTGATGCTCCTCGCGACAGCCCCTCCTTGGTGAATTCCTCTGAGGAGGGATCTCCTTTCTCAGAGGGGGGGCACCCTCTGGCAGCCACGTCCAGACCTGTGGAATCTCCACATATGGTCCCTGGGCTACCTCCAGCGATAGTGAACACCATCACTTCAGCTAGAGCCCTGTCTACAAGACATGCTTACAGGCTGAAGTGGAACCTGTTCATCGATTGGTGTTCTTCCTGCCGGGAAGACCCCCGTAGAAGCCCGATCAGGGTCGTGCTCTCTTCCCTGCAAGATGGGTTGGAGCGAAGGCTGTCTTCCTCCACCCTCAAAGTGTATGTTGCCGCTATTGCTGTACATCACGATGCAGTAGACAGCAAGTCTGTGGGGAAGCACGACTTGGTCATCAGAGGAGGTTAAATCCTCCGCGCCCTCATCTGGTACCCTCTTGGGATCTCCCCTCAGTCCCGTCGGCCTTGAAGGAGTAGCCCTTCGAGCCTCTACAGTCAGTAGAGCATAAGTTTCTGTCGTTAAAGACAGTGCTCCTCACTGCATTGGCCTCGGTCAAGAGGGTAGGGGACCTGCAGGCATTTTCGGTCGACGATTCATGCCTAGAATTCAGACCGGCTGACTCTCACGTTGTCCTGAGACCCCGGCCTGGATATATGCCCAAAGTTCCCACCGCGCCTTTTAGGGATCAGGTGGTGAACTTGCAAGAGCTGCCCCGGGAGGAGGCAGACCCAGCCACTGCTCTGCTCTGTCCCATCCACGCCTTGCGCGTTTACGTGGACCGCACGCAGAGCTTCAGGACCTCAGACCAGCTCTTTGTCTGCTTTGGAAGACAGCAGAAGGGAAAGGCTGTCTCCAAACAGAGTCTTGCCCACTGGATAGTGGAGGCTATAGTCTTGGCATACCAGGCCCAGCGCTTACCATGCCCCCTTGGTGTAAGAGCACAGTCTACGAGAGGTGTGGCATCTTCTTGGGCATTGGCTCGAGGCGCCTCGATAGCAGACATTTGTAGAGCTGCCGACTGGGCGACACCTAACACGTTTGCAAGATTCTATAATCTCTGTGTAGAGCCCGTGTCCCTCCGTGTACTTACCTCAGATGGCCAGTAACACCGGACCCGGTGTCAGTGTCAGTCACACTTGCTGCGCCCTTCCCCTCTACGGACCGGATACATCCACCTTATTGCTTCTCAGTTCAGTTCCCCTTGGCAAACCCTGTTGAAGTTCCTCCTGCACCCTCGGCAGTCAGGCGTGGCGGAGTGCCAGACGCCAGGTCCAGCACTCGTGTGTTGCCCAAGGTCAGCCCTTGTGCTGGGCTTGGTGCCCGTGTGTAGTGATTCCCCTTCAGGGGGTCCCACATTTGTATTCTTCCATGGTGCGGCTCCCCTCACGGTGAGCCCATGTCTTCCCTGGCAGAGACTTTCTGCCATCTCTGCTGTGTACTGATCTCAGCCCAGGCTGGCTGAGTCTACCTTAGAGACTTCCATATGTAGTACTGCCCTTGGCCAGTCCATATGTGTAATCTCCACATGGTACTTCTTTTATGCAGGATGTGGCTTCCGTAGCATTCCCCTATTTGGGTACGCTTTCCCAGTGTTATCCATACCCACTGTACGGAACAGCAGTGGCTCTCATCTCTGCCTAAGTCCTGTCCTATCTTCCGTCCCAACTGGTGTGGGGGGACTTGCCGGCTTCTGCAGGGCACTGGAGGGGGTCAGCAATAGTGGCGTTTTCATAGGGATTCCATTTACGTCAGTCACTAAGACGTAACGTCAAGCATGACTGACTGAAAGGGAACTTCTGAAAGGGGCTGAAGTGCCATGTGTTTTCTTTTACACTCACATCAGAGGATTTGATTGCAAAGGGCAAAGATCTGATTAAAGAGGCAGGGCTCTAAAAGACTTCAAGGGTCTCCTCGCTGCTCAATGATAGGATACAGTGATGTTCAGCACACTTGTTTTATTTTTATTTTCAAGAGTATCAGTAATATTTGCATTGGCAAGACTGAAGTTGGAAGGGAATTATATCTGGGTTGCAGCAAAATGTCTCGGTTACGTATGTAACCCTCCTTCCCTGAAGGAGGGAACGGAGACGTTACGTCCCGTCGCCACAGTAGTTGTACCACCGCTTTACGGCCGGGGCACACAGTCTCGGCTCTTCAGCGAAAAACTGATGTGCATTGCGGGGCGGGGTTTTGTTAACACTTGTTTTGTTAACACTCGAAGGTGATTGGGCTGTCGGGCAAGAGCCCATTTACATCAGTCACAATGACGTAACGTCTCCATTCCCTCCTTCAGGGAACGAGGGTTACATACGTAACCGAGACATTTTGCTGCAACCCAGATATAATTCCCTTCCAACTTCAGTCTTGCCAATGCAAATATTACTGATACTCTTGAAAATAAAAATAAAACAAGTGTGCTGAACATCACTGTATCCTATCATTGAGCAGCGAGGAGACCCTTGAAGTCTTTTAGAGCCCTGCCTCTTTAATCAGATCTTTGCCCTTTGCAATCAAATCCTCTGATGTGAGTGTAAAAGAAAACACATGGCACTTCAGCCCCCACTGAGCCTCTCCACCCCACCTGAGGACAACCAGATGTGTTCAACAAGAATGTGCAGGTAAATAAATAAATACATACATACATACTAGGGGTGACCCCGAATAGTCGATGATACGATGCTTCGATAGGAGGAGCCTGATTCGGCTACCAATCTCACAGTCGAATATTCGCGGGGTGTTATGATCATGCCATTTTGGCAATATGGGGGTGCTCAATGTCTGATTTCACATAGAACTACCGGTTTTCTCCCAATAAGTTAATATACAGCCTATTAAGATAATGCTGTAAATAAGAATCTGAAAAGAAGGAAGCTTTAAATACAGATGCATCTCAATAAATTAGAATGTCGTGGAAAAGTTCATTTATTTCAATAATTCAACTCAAATTGTGAGACTCGTATATTAAATAAATTCAACGCACACAGACTGAAGTAGTTTATGCCTTTGGTTCTTTTAATTGTGATGATTTTGGCTCACATTTAACAAAAACCCACCAATTCATCTCAACAAATAAGAATATGGTGACATGCCAATCAGCTAGTCAACTCAAAACACCTGCAAAGGTTTCCTGAGCCTTCAAAATGGTCTCTCAGTTTGGTTCACTAGGCTACACAATCATGGGGAAGACTGCTGATCTCACAGTTGTCCAGAAGACAATCATTGACACCCTTCACAAGGAGGGTAAGCCACAAACATTCATTGCCAAAGAAGCTGGCTGTTCACAGAGTGCTGTATCCAAGCATGTTAAAAGAAAGTTGAGTGGAAGGAAAAAGTGTGGAAGAAAAAGATGCACAACAAACCGAGAGAATCGCAGTCTTATGAGGATTGTCAAGCAAAATCGATTCAAGAATTTGGGTGAACTTCACAAGGAATGGACAGAGGCTGGGGTCAAGGCATCAAGAGCCACCACACACAGACGTGTCAAGGAATTTGGCTACAGTCGTCGTATTCCTCTTGTTAAGCCACTCCTGAACCACAGACAACGTCAGTGGAGTCTTAACTGGGCTAAGGAGAAGAAGAACTGGACTGTTGCCCAGTGGTCCAAAGTCCTCTTTTCAGATGAGAGCAAGTTTTGTATTTCATTTGGAAACCAAGGTCCTAGAGTCTGGAGGAAGGGTGGAGAAGCTCATAGCCCAAGCTGCTTGAAGTCCAGTGTTAAGTTTCCACAGTCTGTGATGATTTGGGGTGCAATGTCATCTGCTGGTTTTGGTCCATTGTGTTTTTTGAAAACCAAAGTCACTGCACCCGTTTACCAAGAAATTTTGGAGCACTTCATGTTTCCTTCTGCTGACCAGCTTTTTAAAGATGCTGATTTCATTTTCCAGCAGGATTTGGCACCTGCCCACACTGCTAAAAGCACCAAAAGCTGGTTAAATGACCATGATGTTGGTGTGCTTGACTGGCCAGAAAACTCACCAGACCTGAACCCCATAGAGAATCTATGGGGCATTGTCAAGAGGAAAATGAGAAACAAGAGACCAAAAAATGCAGATGAGCTGAAGGCCACTGTCAAAGAAGCCTGAGCTTCTATACCACCTCAGCAGTGCCACAAACTGATCACCTCCATGCCACGCCAAATTGAGGCAGTAATTAAAGCAAAAGGAGCCCCTACCAAGTATTGAGTACATATACAGTAAATGAACATACTTTCCAGAAGGCCAACAATTCACTTTTTTTTTTTTATTGGTCTTATTAAATATTCTAATTTGTTGAGACAGTGAATTGGTGTTTTTTTGTTAAATGTGAGCCAAAATCATCTCAATTAAAAGAACCAAAGACTTAAACTACTTGAGTCTGTGTGCATTTAATTTATTTAATACACGAGTTTCACAATTTGAGTTGAATTACTGAAATAAATGAACTTTTCCACAACATTCTAATTTATTGAGATGCACCTGTAAATATTTTAACGTGCGTGAATAAATCCAACCACCCCTATAGATTTAAGTTTCACTTTCCACAATCCGTGACCGACAGAGGAGCATCTTGGCGGCAGGGAATTAAATTTTTAACAAGACTCCAACTGACACAGGCAGAGTGAAAGACTGGATTTTTTTCGATCAGATAGGGTACAAGTGATTTCAAAACATTTCAGCCGGTTTATATTTTGTATATATTATTTATCTCGTATAAGATGCATTTGGTTTAGTTACACTGCAGTAAAGTGCTTCATTGTACGGTGATTATCTCTTTAGTGTGCAGCGCGAGCAGTACAAACAACAATGCAGAATATTAATAACCATGACCGGGACTGTCATATACATAACATTATAATGAGAACAATATTATAATAAAACGCTGTGAATTTTTAGAGTTTAGTTGCCGTGTTTCTGCACGTTGTTGCGTGAAGAACGCGTCCACAAAAGGAGTTCATTCAGAGCTGCGCAGCCGCAGACACATTCATGCATTCAGAGCATTTTTTTGCAGATAGCCTATAAGTCGTAATATAACGTTATGTTGTATAAATAATGAAGCGTAGGCTATTCTATATGAGATAAATGAAGAGTTAAATCCCGTTGATTAAAAACCTGCTAGCAGATGCTTCACTCTACTGGTCATCTTCAGTGCGCGCAGCTCAAATACACAGCATTAATAACTTCTGTCATATACATAAAGTTATAATGAGAGCACTATTGTAAAAAATGTTGTGAATTCTTAAGGTTTCGCTGACGTTTAATGCTATCTTCTAACCAAAACATAAAACATTATTTTTGTATCTGCGAGGCGTCCGTTACACATTTTCCCTGTGTGTTAATGTCAGTATTTATGACTGTCCAATGTCTGACTTGACTCTTGGTAATGTATTTTGGCCCCGCCCCCAAACATATGATTCGACTATCAGTCGACTAACGGCAAGATTCGAAAATCCCGATTCGACTATAAAAATCCTTAGTCGGGGACACCCCTATTACATACATACATAAATACATACATGCATAAATAAATACATAAATACATATACACATTTTTATAAATAAATAAATAAACAAACAAACAAACAATATATATATATATATATATATATATATATATATATATATATATATATATATATATATATATATATATATATATTAAAATTTTACCTTAAGTTATTTATAACCATTCTGAAATGGCAAACAGAACACACACACACACCTATATGTATATGTGTGTGTGTGTGTGTGTGTGTGTGTGTGTGTGGTACACCAAAGATCATAATAAGAAATGTTTCTTCAAATCAGCATATTAGAATGATTTCTGAAGGATCATGTGACACTGAAGACTGGAATAATGATGTTGAAAATTCAACTTTACATATTTGCATACTGTATATATTTGTATATATGTATGTAGGTATGTACACACACACACACATACACATACACACACGGTATCAAGATATAATTAAGAAGTCAATTATGATATTAAATGTTGAAATTATATCCAGTCATAGTTATAGAATAAAATGTTAAAACTGACATAAAAGTTCAAATCTTTTTATGTCATAATTTTTGCTAGTTATCTCAAATTATGACTTTTCATGTTATAACAACAGATTTTTTTAAATAAAAAAAAAAATCATAATTTTGTTTTAAAAATTGAAATTATGATATGTTTTTATTTTAGGACTTTTCATGTCATAATTGTGACTTTTATCACCTATTTACAACTTTTTAACTCATAATTATTTATTATTCAACAAAGTATTAATTATATTAATATATATATATATATATATATATATATTATATATATATATTATTCTCATTTAAATATTAAGTATTACATTTCTTAAGTCATTTCTAAATTGTCAAATAATCTTGCTGACGTGAGATGATGCTTCTTGCAAAAAGACTAGTATTCTCTCCTGGCAGATGACAAAACAGCCAAAAAAATCAACACTCACGTTAAAGGAGGAACCCCAGGGGCATCTCCAGACCAGGATATTGCAGACTTGGGGATGCCACTAAGCAACCACCTAGCAACAACCCAGAATCCCTTTGTAACTGCATAGCAACATGCCAACACCACTCAGAATACTTTAGCAACCGCATACTAGAGAAAATTGGTGACCTGGCAACCACCCACAATACTTGTGGTGGCTCATTTCACACAAGCAAGCAACACTCTCAATTTCTTTAGAAAATCCTTTTTTTTTTTTTTTTTTTTTTCAGATCAGATTGACAGTTTTTATCCAGCTTTGTTTGTCGAATCATTGAAATCCATTATCCTATATGGGATCTGAAATGGCTACTCGCTGACTAATTGATTTGGTTTTGTTGTTCAAAACTTTCCTGCATTGAAATTTTGTTAAAACATGCAAATCATGCCTAAATTTGATGGCAGCCCTGTTATGATGTGGCCCAAATAACATTTCCCCACAGACTATACAGATGGTCACAATAAAAAACATTCTTGTCGGCAGGAAACACTGAGTGCACAAATACAGCAGCCCGTTTGAGGTCACATATCCAGAGCGTTTGAGAGGAAATCAGCAGGATATTTTTGCAGTCTAAAGTGAGGATGTAAGCTAAATTACATCTCGAGTGCAGATGAGATGAAAATTAAAATGCTTTTATTGGACAAAATGGTTGTGCAGGTGATTCATGTACAGAAATTAGAAGGTCAAGAGCGCAGACTAAATCAATAGCCCGGCTGGCAGGACAGTGATCCCGCATGATGCACTGCGGGGGGATTTCGCATGATTAATCAGCACATTTGTTCTGATTGATTGAAGAGGGAACTGCATGGTTGCTGACTTGAGATCAGTGGGATTATGTTATGTCATGAATGTAAAGATTTGGGAACTTGGAAAACTGATCAGAGGCCTGCATTTCTGTCAAGTCACAACTTCTTTCTTTCTTTCTTTCTTTCTTTCTTTCTTTCTTTCTTTCTTTCTTTTTTTCTTTGTCCTTTTCATTACATCATGAAGTTACAGTTGGTAATCTTACTTAACTATTAGTGTCTAGCTTTTATATCTAGTACTAAAGAAAAATGTACAGAATATATAAGAATTCCTGTAGCATTAATGAATGAATGCATGCATAAGCGAAACCAATTATACAATTATGAAACAATAATATTGAAATATACGCATAATTAACAGTAATTCTTAAAATTGTTTTTTTTTTATTTTAAATAAAAAAAATAAAATCTTTAGTTTTAGATTAACTCTTTAACAACAACAACAATAATTACATAAATATTTTTATTATTAAAACTGCATAAATTATTATTAATTATGCATTTTACTATTTCATTTGGTCAAATATGCATTTTTTTTTTTTATACTAAACCTTGGCAATTTAACTTAATCAGTCTTCAACTCAATACTATTCATGCATGAAGCTAGTAATAGCACACACACGTGTGTGTGTGTGTGTGTGTGTGCCAATATGAATGATTAAAATGCATAATTAACAATAAATAATTATTTGAATAAAAATATGAATCTTTGGTCAAAGTAATTAAACTAATTAAACTAATAATGTTTTCTTACATTTTATTACAACAGGAGAGGAGAGCTTGCTAAATAAGTGAAATAATAATAATAATAATAATAATAATAATAATAATAATTATTATTATTATTATTATTATTATTATTATTATTATTATTATTATTATTATTATATTTTTGTTGCTGCTGTTGTTGAATTTTATTTATTTATTTATTTTTTATATATCATTATGTATTTTAATTATGCATTTTACCATTTCATACGGTCAAATACACACAAACTTTTGATTTTGAACCCTTGGCAATTTAACTTAAGCAAACTTCAACTCAAAGCTATTCATGCAAGCATTCATCTATTGAAACGCCACATTTATATTTCCTTCATTTTTCATCTATACCTTCACACCTGAAAAATCACCCATTTTTCTGAATAATTACCATATTGAAGACTGCTGCGACTGACTTCTTTCAGAATAATAACCTTCAGGCATTCAGGAAAGAAATGTGTGCTTGTGTCATTATATCAGTACAGTTCTATCAGGTATAACCGACAGCTCGGGTTCAAACCAAGTGTATTAACTGACTGCATCTGGTGTCTCGAAAAACACTTCCATCACTTTCATGTTACCTCGGTATCCTAACACTGACCTACCTGAATCTCTGTGCTTGTTATAAACCAAAGTCACTCTCAAGATAATTGCTGCTTTTTTATATAATTCTAGCTAGATGAGAGGAGAGCTTGCTGAAGGTTTTGCCAGCAGCGTTCGATTCAATTAAGAACATCTTTTTCTTGCTTATTTTTCATCTCGCGGCTTAGTCCTTATCATTGTTTTCTCAAAATCAATAGCTTGAAATGAGTCACAAGGCTGGTGAATTAGAGGCCCAGCAGCAACATAAAGCATGAAGTAAGCACAAGCGCAGTGTAAACTGGCATCAAAAGCGCACAGAGTTTTATGCCTGCAATTATTGCACTCCAAGCAAGTGTACACAACGACATCAAGTGGCACAGAGCTTTTAATGGTGATCTCAGCCAGAGTAGACAAAATTGACATGGCCTTTTTATGTGTCGGTTGAGATTCGGAGCAGCGATTACGTTGGGCTCATGTCCAAACAAGATGTCACCGAGGCTGAGGGGACTAAGCCTGCAATTTCAAAATTATAGTGATTTTAGTGATATGAAAATGCATTTATTTGACCATTCGAGTGAGGATGGTGGGGGGAAAAAAATAATTGCACAAACGCATTTGAAAACTATTTCCACTTTGTATGAAAAAAAAATCCAAAACCCATATAAAATGCAGAAACAATTATTATTATTATTATTATTATTATTATTATTATTATTATTATTATTATTAATTTAATTAATTATAATTTAATTATAATTTATTTTTAGGTTTATATAACTATATTTTATAATTATAAGGAATATATTATATTATATTATATTATATTATATTATATTATATTATATTATATTATATTATATTATATTATATTATATTATATTATATTATATTATATTATAATTAGCCAAAAAACTTAACCTCAAGTTTTAAACCCATATGACTTTCACAAAAGTAACATGTATTATATTATATTATATTATATTATATTATATTATATTATATTATATTATTAATATTTAGAGATAAAAGCTAATTTTAAATGACCCAAAAAAGAAAACACTGTGTCATGAACATGTATGTATTTTTATTATTGTCAAATGGAAACCAATCATTTATCAGCATTGTTAAATTGCCTCTGAATATTTTAATATTTTATGTATTTATTTAGCAAAATGGAATTATAATCCCCTTTTTTTCATAATGACAAACGTACAGTAAAATGTGAAATGTTTCACACAGATATTTATATCCATATGACGAAAATCAGCACTTCTGTACACATCCAAGTCAAGTTAGTGCATCCTATGTTAAATTTAAACATGAATTGCTTTAAATTGTCTGATTTTTAATCAAACTGAAACAACTTGACTCGGTTACACCAACTAAAGTTTTTAAGGGTCAGATCGGGTAGAAGCAACTCATTAGGATGCACATTTGCACTTTTTACAGTGTGGGAAGCGTATCCATTAGGATAAGCACACACTCACGGAGCGTATTTTATGGAGAAAATTATATTCACTGTGGCAGGCTTTGTCATTAACCTTGGATGACAAATTTATGCATTTTGTAAATTACCTTTGTAATTAATGACCACTCACAAAGCTACTGAACTGATGGAGAAACAAAGCCTGAAAATAAATACAGTGGCACTGCGGCGTCCAAGGTGTTTGTCACAGAGGACATTATGGTGGAAGACCATTAAACACTAAGGCAATTTTCATTAATTAATTTATTTATTCATTCAATCATTTAATGCAACAGCAAAAGCCAGAAGATAAATTTATGCTCGAAAACTCTACTTTCAAACTCACTTCTGTCCATTTTGATGTCTTTATGTGGGAATATGTCTACACAAATAATCTTTACATTTCATTTTTAATTAAATGCATCAACAGTGGAACGGAATAAACAGAGATGAACATGAGCACAAAAGAATTATGGGAGAAAAAGGGAGGGGACTTTAGATTAATTGAAAACTGCTTTTCAATTTCAACAGGGAAAGTTTTTTTGTTTTACCAATACATTTAATGGTACCCTCAATTTAAAAGCAGATTGGTTTAATTAAAAGAGTGCTGAACCATTCAGCACAGTGATTGAATGGAGGTCATAGTGAATTATGAGGTAAGGCTTTGGACAGGCAGAAATTATAAATCAAAGTGGTGAATTACTCTATAATTTTTAGATTTAACTTCAGGTGCACAAACATGAACACTTTCTCAACGCCAGCATGCAGACGTGCTGATAATAGATGGATATATACAACTGCCACCTTTTACGTAAATTTAAAATGATCTTTTCTCCTCTTGTATATACCTAGATTTCACATTAGTTTAAATATCTCATTAGCGTGTCATTTCTACATCAATTCACTTATTTGATTATTAGAAAAACTGTTTCACTGGAGAATGTGTTATTATGGATTATGGACTCGTATATTGGCCCGAAATCACAAATTAAAGTCAAAACACCTTAATTATGATTTTGTTTCTTACAAACATGCAGCTTTTGACCCCCCCCCCCCCCCCCCCCCCCCCCACACACACACACACACATATATATATATATATATATATATATATACAGTTTATATATATAGTGTGTGTGTGTGTGTTGTGTGTGTGTGGTCAAAAGCTGGGTGTTTGTAAGAAACAAATCATGGTTATTATAGTTAACTAAAACTAAAACATAAATACAAATATAAAACATAAAAAAACCTCAAACTTATTTTATTTCAACTAGTTTCTAGTTTTCATTTAGTTTAACTTGATTGACTAAAATAACAACGCTATCTCACGACCAATTCGTATGTATTTTACGAGGTGGATAATTCGTACGACCTCACTCGTATGATTTTGTACGATCTGTCTAGAACCCAGTGACGGGTAGGTTTAGGGGCGGGGTTAGGTGTAGGTCATTCGTACAAATTCATACGAATTGTGCAACTTGTAAAATACGCACGATTTAGCAAAAACCGTACTAATTTGTACGAGTGAGGTCGTATGAATTCATATGAATTAGCCACCTCGTAAAATATGTACGAATTGCCGTGAGATCGGGCTGAAAATAACTAAAATTAAACAGAAATAAAAAACAAATAAAGACTATATACACAAAGACAAAAATGACAAAAACACAACAAAATTAAATATTTAAGTTAAAATTGTGAATTAACAGTATCTCAATGATACTAAAATATCAGTATTTAGTTTATATTAGTTTATTTAATTGTAGTTATTTCAGTACTTCAAGTTAAACTGAATGAAAACGAGAAATGTTGCCATGTCAACTAGCTGAAATATAATAAGTTTTAAAATAAAAGTAAAATATTTTATTTCAGTTAATGTTTATTTCAAGTATATATGTTGCTATGGTTTTAGTTTACTACAATAACCCTACAACTAAGGTGTTCTGGGTAAAACAAAGCATACACTATGTAAGAATCTACTAAATTTTCGATTATTTGCCATGGAAAACTCTGAATAGTTCAGAATAAAAAAAAAAAAAATAAAAAATTAAAATATCAGATTTAGGTATGTTGAAAACACAAAGCAAGAAATCGTAAAAGCCGACAACAAGCGCATGTATTCAGTCAACCTCCTCCTCTGGTAACCATACACCAGCTTATCTAATCTCCCTCAGGAACTGGAAAGACTCTTCCTCAGCATGCATGGCAAGCAAAGGCGCTGAAGGATCTAGATAAGGCAAGCTAGCAGGGTTGGGATTAGAGTTGAGGAAGCTTGGCGACAAGTGTTTAACAAGGTTCGGCGCAGCAGGATAGAGAGAGGCACAAATAATTAGAGCACTGGGGAACCGTGTTCTACGGGGGGTTTCAGCACAGACCTGATATGTGACAGACAATACAAGCCTTTGTCAGCAGCCATTGTTCATTCAGCAGTTAGCAGATGGTGTAAATCACAACATGTGGAGGTGTCCCATCTGTTGCTCGGGGCGCGATCCTTTGCCTCTTGAATGTCTAGGAGGGTTTAAAACATAATTTAGCTTTAATAGAGACACTGAATGATAAACGTATTTACCCAACCCTTCAAAAGCCATTGTGTTACAGGATGTCATTTATCTCTATATAATAAGAGAGAAAGAAAGAGGAGCTGATGAAGATGATAAAAACATATATACACATACATACACATACATATATAAAAAAGATTTACGGGCATTAATTATATTATTATATTATTATATTTTGTATAATGTTTTGTTTATTATTTTATTATTTACTATTTATCATTATTTTCAGATTAATAATAATAATAATAATAATAATAATAATAACAATAAGAATGAAGCATTCCTTTATGCATCAAGTCAATCCTATAAAACAAATTATGTAGCTTAATCCTTTTAAAGGAATATGATTTTTATATATATATATATATATATATATATATATATATATATATATATATATATATATATATATATATATATATATATATATATATATTATGGATTAGATTAATTTATTATGCATTATTAATGGGGATTTATGTTAAATTAATGTTTTGGTGGTTAAATTAAAAATGTGATTAAATTAAAAAATGTGACTATAATGTGGCTATTTCAGACTTGTCTGACAATAAAGTTTTTTTTTTTTTTTTTCTGCTGTAAAATTTTTTAAATAATTATATATTAAATTGTCCTGTATTGTTGCCTTTCAAAATTATTTATAGCATTTTTAATTTTTTTTTCTGTTAGATTTTCTGCTTTCATTTTAACTTAAATGTTTATATTTTTACTGTTAAAGAAAATCTGTAAAAATAGAGCACGATGTACTGTATTAATATTAAGTAATTTTCCATATTTTTATATACAAGTGTATACAGGTCTTGTACCTGTATTTTGAATTTTGCACTTTGTTGTGTTGTGTTTTAGGATTAATAGAATTCCCCCCCCCCCCCCCCCCCATGCAATGCACTCAGTCCCAAATACAATGAAATATATAGCATTCTAGTGAACTCTAGCATGAATAGAGTTGTGTAGATTTCTGTGCTCTGCTCTGGCTGGAATCCCATTGACCCAGCCTGCACATCACAGCACAGAGATCAGAGTGGAGCAGTTGTCAAGCAAATTCCCTTTCTGAATTTCTGCCCGGGTCTTCGCTCATGCACTGCAATCTCAAAGCAAATCTCACAGTATGGCTGTAAGCTTCACATAATGTCTATGATAATGAAAGGACATGAAAGTGCATTTCCTATACTTAGCAGGAAGGCTGATAACAGGCCTCCAACAGATGCAAAGAATTTTAAACAAGTGGGCAGGACTGCTGATTGCTGCTTTAATACTTCTGCTTCAGCTGTTTACCACTTGCATTTGCTGTTTTCACATGTTTTCAGTCTTTGTTTTGAAAAAGTCAAATGGGTTTTCAGCACAGAACTGATAGGAGCCAAACAGCATTAACATATACATTCATACACCCACACTGATACACTTTCAACCCTGATTCTCATGACTCCATATGAATTCATGATCATCTCCCTGTTTAATTCATGACTTCGTACGGTGGAAGAAATACTCTATTCTTTAATACATCCATTATTTAAAGACTGGACCCGGTAGAGCAACTCAACAGATTGCTTTCTGAAAAAAAAAAATAAATAAATAAATAAAACTATAAAACTTCACATAAATTCCTAGATATCACGGCAGGTAGCTCAAACTCTGTATCTCTGTACACTGGCATCACTGACATGCTCACGACTCAAAGGTTTTTCCATATACATTTCTGACTTTTGCATAAAAATTCAGCTTTTGTGTCTTTATTTTTGAAGTTGTTTCAATTTGTGTATTTCAATTTGTATTTTATTTTATTTGTATTTTATTGTTCTATTTTTTAAAGAAAAAACAAGGTATAACTTGAATGCAATTTGGATTACAGCATCTAAAAGATAAATGTAAAACGAAAATATATAAAATGTTTTTTTTATTTTTTTATTTTTTTTGATTATTTTATACTAGTATTGTCATGCCTGCGTCGAGAGCACGAACACAAAGATAATATAATATAGACTTTTAATAAGATCTCCAGACGACGAAGGTTAATCCAAGACAGAAGGGAACACAAGCATTCACAAAAGAGTTAATATCTGTGACAAGTATACTATTACAACACTATTATAATTGTATAAATATTCTATACTATTATTCTATATATTCTTTTATACTAAACTACTATTTTATAATATTATAGTTAATAACGCGTTAACGCAAATTCATTTTAACGGCACTAATTTTATTAAAGCGCGGTTAACGCAGCGCGCATTTTCTGTTTGACCCGTGGCCTAACCAGTACTATTATAGTTGGAGAAATGGAAATGGAGATGCTGACAGTGTTGCCAACTTTGCGACTTATCAGACCACTTTAGCAACTTTTTTTGTTGTTGTTTTTTCAAAAAAAAATTTTTATAGGGTTTGCCCAAACCTTATTTAGTTTCTGAGACTCGCCGGTACTGCTGCGCGAGCGCGAGGTCTCTCATCCCGCTGCGCGCACACCCCTGTCTCTCTCCCTCCGTGTCTGCTCTGTTCAGCGCGCGGATGAGAGGAACAGCACTTTCAGTTAAAACAGATATTATGTTGCTTCTCTAATTTAACATGCAAGTATAGCCGAAATCACAGCACAGATATTGCCTTATGTATAGCCTATTTGATTTTATCAGAGGATTATAAATCAGGATTTTTGTGCAGATTAACATCTTGGAAGGGAGAGCTGGTTATTTAGTCCTATGGGTTATTTATCTTATGTATAGCCTATTTGATTTTATCAGAGGATTATAAATCAGGATTTTTGTGCAGATTAACATCTTGGAAGGGAGAGCTGGTTATTTAGTCCTATGGGTCGCGTTTCAGTCATTATTTCATATTCATTCCGTTGTCTGACAACAGAAACAGTAAAATATATCAATGAAAACAGTTTTATTGAGAATTTAGCTGCATCAAAATACAATATGTGGGCACAGAGAGGCAAACAAATGTAATAATAAATAATAAATGTACATTTTGCATGTTCAGAAGAAGTGAGATGCCCTGTCATGCGGAAATGTAAACAGGTTTGTGTAAGTAAATTGCTCAGTGCAAAGAAAGAGAAGTAATGGGAACCTGGTGTTTCTTTTTTCATGTGTCTAATAGACATGAGCAAGTTCTTTGAAACACATCTATGATGTTTGAAGCATGTCTAGTCTTCAGGCTCTGTTAACTATGGTTCCCCTTTCAGTCGGTCACTCCGAGTCACGTCGGATGACCGACGAAATTGGGATCTCGCCAGAGAGACCAATCCACTTCGAGTGTAACTAAACGAGCCAATGGACATTGGCATGCGATTATTGCATCCAGCTGCCGCTGATCACAGCGTGAGCATAAGAGGCAGCTGATGCACGCATCAATTATCCTTTCGCTTCGGAGCCGAGCGGTAGTGGTTAAAGCTACTGCTCTCCCTTCCAAGAGAGTGTTCTGCGAGCGAGTGCGGGCGTTACGGCGCGGCAGCGGTGGTCACGGTGTCCGGGAGAGAAAGATCGTCTTCCTGCTGACAGCCACACTAGGAGTGTGCGGTGGCCAGCTCCCCTGCGTGCTTCAGCACTAAAAGAGCATTTCTCTGAAAGAGCAATTTCTCTAAAAGAGCAACACGGGTGATCGCGTCTTTTTAAAGATGTCTTTTCACCCGTGCGTTTCTGGGTGTGGTCGTTTCCTGGCGCCTCAGGACGGTCACGATCGCTTCCTCACGTGTCTGGGCATTCAGCACGCTGAGGTGGCTTTCGTGGATGGTTCATGTTCTTCTTGCGGGGACATGACCATCTCGGAGTGCGACTCTGCTATGTCAAACATGGCAGAGTCCCTCTGCCTGCCGTGATCCGGCGTGCACACTGGATCCGGTGGAGTTAGAGGTGATTTGAGGATTACGGTGAGGGCTTCCCCAAGTGGAGCTCCTCACCCCTCAAGCACTCCGCAGCCGGTGGAGCTGCCGAAGGAGCGCGCTGGCCACGCGTTTCCTTCGGTGCCCCTCTCTGACGACCAGATGTCGATCACCGCATCGGAGGGCGGGCCCTCTCTCTCCGGGGATGACGACCCGGCTGCGTTGCCCCCTTCGGGTGTGGTAGCGTTGTCCGTGCCAGACCCAGAGATGACGGCTATGCTTTCCCGGGCCGCCGAGAATGTCGGGCTCGTGTGGAATCCTAAAAAGCCACCGTTTCCCGATCCTTCGAGGCTGGGCGAGTGGTTCCTCGGTGGGGGTGGCGCTGGTTCTCAGCGCCCCCCTCCGGTGCCATTCTTTCCGGAAGTGCATGAGGAGCTGACAAGATTGTGGAGGGCACCTTTCACTGCCCGAAACACATCTTGTAGTTCTTCCGCTCTCACCACCCTCGTGGTGGAGCTGCTTTGGGGTATGCGGGCATCCCCTCGGTGGAACGGTCTGTGGCCATGCAACTGTGTCCAACAGCCGCTTCCACCCTGCGGGGTGATCCGTGTCTCCCCTCACGGGCCTCTAAGTATTCGTCAGGTCTAACTGGCAGTGCTTATAGAGCCTGTGGGGAGGCGGCTTCCGCCCTCCACGCTATGGCGTTGCTGCAGGTCCACCAGGCCAAAGCACTGAAAGACCTGCACGAGGGTGGTCACGACCTGGCGGTTCTACATGAGCTGCGTGCTGCGACGGACCTCGCGCTACGAGTGACGAAGGTGACCGCACAGTCTCTGGGTTGTGCGATGTCCAGGAGCGCCATCTCTGGCTGTGTCTCGCTGACATGAAGGAGCAGGAGAAGGACAGTTCCTGAATGCTCCCGTGTCACAGACCGGCCCTTTCGGCGACGCTGTCGAGAGCTTTGCCCAGCAGTTCTTGGCAGCCCAGAAGCAGACTGAGGCAAACACATCATGCGCCGGAGGAAACCTGCTGCTTCCACTCCGGCTGCAGCCACTCAGCCTGCTCGTCGCCGTGGGCGCCCCCTGCGGCCGCTCCCGCGCAGCCGCAGCAGCCTTCACCAGGCAGCGTCGTGGAGCCGGTCGCAGGCAGGACGCCCAGCCCGTCCAGGCCCCCGCCAAACCTGGCGGCAAGCGCAAGTGCAAGAGGCCCTGGGACGGTCGACCCAGAGATGGAGGAGACTGCTCATCGGGAGATGGTGACTGCACCACTCCCTCCCCCGGAGGAGGGCCGGGTGGAGTATCTTTTGTTCATTTTGTTCCGCCGCTGGCCCAGCAGCCAGCGGTACCCAAAACATCAGTAAAGAGCGGTCTCCTCAATCTCCGGGTCTCAAGAGGAGGAGAGTGGTGATCCGTGCATCACAGGATCACTTCCCTCCTCCTCTCTCGCCAGCAGGCAGCGGGTGGTTGCCCAAGAGCACCCCTCCTGCCCATTCGTGGAACCAGGTAAGGGCAGTAGCACTCCAGTCCCCGCTTCAAGTCGTCAAACGCCGGGCTGTCACAAGCCTCAAGCCGGGTTCCTGTGTCTCCTCCCACGCGAGGAGAAATCAGGTGAGTGCTACACTACACACCCAGACCCCGCCCCCTGCCGTCACAGGCCAGGCCGTCACAGGCCCTGGGGCCGGTCCCTGTGTTCCACCTCGCTGCCCCACCGCGGGCATGTCGGTGGGCCCGTTGGCCCCGCTGGTGCGGTCTCTCGGAGCCTGGTTAGCGCTCCCCAGCCCGTCCCGGTGGCTCCTGCGGACCATCAGACTCGGCTATGCGATTCAGTTCGCCCGGCGTCCCCCCCAAGTTCAGGGGCATCCGGTTCACTTCAGTCAAAGCCGTCGATGCCCCTGTCTTGCTCGCGGAGATTGCAGTCCTACTGGCGAAGGATGCAATAGAGCCGGTCCCTCCAGCCGATATGAGGTCGGGGTTTTACAGCCCTTACTTCATTGTGCCCAAGAAAAGCGGTGGGTTACGACCGATCTTGGATCTGCGAGTTTTGAACCGTGCACTTCACAAGATGCCGTTCAAGATGTTGACGCAGAAACGCATTCTTGGATGCGTCCGTCCCCTAGATTGGTTTGCAGCAATCGACCTGAAGGACGCGTACTTTCATGTTTCGATTCTCCCGCGACACAGGCCATTCCTGCGATTCGCGTTCGACGGTCGGGCATATCAGTACAAGGTCCTGCCCTTCCGGCTGTCCCTTTTCGCCTCGTGTCTTCACCAAAGTCGCAGAGGCGGCCCCTTGTTCCCCTGAGAGAACGGGGTGTGCGCATTCTCAACTACCTCTACGACTGGCTCATACTTGCACAGTCTCGAGAGCTGTTGTGCGCACACAGGGACCTGGTGCTCAGGCACCTCAGCCAGTTGGGCCTTCGGGTCAATTGGGAAAAGAGCAACTCGTGCCAGTGCAGAGGATCTCTTTTCTCGGCATGGAGTTGGATTCGGTCAACCAGACAGCACGCCTCACCCAGGAACGTGCTCAGTCGGTGCTGAACTGCCTCAAGACTTTATCAGGCAGGACAGCGGTCCCACTGAAACTCTTTCAGAGGCTCCTGGGGCATATGGCTGCAGCTGCGGCCATAGTTCCGCTCGGTCTGCTCCATATGAGACCGCTTCAGCACTGGCTCCATGGCCGAATCCCGAGGTGGGCGTGGAAACGCGGTACTCACCGGGTTCAGATTACACCGGCCTGCCGCAAGACCTTCAGCCCGTGGTCAGATCCCTCGTTCCTTCGGGCAGGAGTGCCCCTGGAGCAGGTATCCAGGCATGCTGTGGTATTCACGGATGCCTCAGCCACCGGCTGGGGTGCCACGTACAACGGGCACGCAGTATCAGGGGTTTGGACGGGCCCCCTTCTGCGTTGGCATATCAATTGCCTCGAGTTGCTGGCAGTACGCCTTGCCCTGTGCCGCCTCAGAGGGCGCCTTTGGGGCAGGGACGTTCTGGTCCGTACGGACAACACTGCGACCGTTGCCTATATCAACCGGCAAGGCGGTTTGCGCTCCCGTCGCATGTCGCAACTCGCCCGCCACCTCCTCCTCTGGAGTCAGAAGCATCTGAGGTCCCTTCGTGCCATCCACATCCCAGGAGTGTTCAATCAGGCGGCCGACGAGCTGTCTCGAGCGGCACTTCCTGGGGAGTGGAGACTCCATCCCCAGGCGGTCCAGCTGATTTGGAGTCGGTTCGGAGTTGCTCAGGTAGACCTGTTTGCATCTCCAGAAACCACCCACTGCCAGTGGTTCTACTCCCTGTCCGAGGCAACGCTCGGCACGGATGCACTGGCACACAGCTGGCCCCAGGGCTTGCGCAAGTATGCGTTTCCCCCAGTGAGCCTGCTAGCACAGACATTGTGCAAGATCAGGGAGGACGAGGAGCAGGTCCTGTTAGTGGCTCCATATTGGCCCAACAGGACCTGGTTCCCGGAACTCATGCTCCTCGCGACAGCCCCTCCCTGGCCGATTCCTCTGAGGAAGGATCTGCTTTCTCAGAGACGGGGCACCCTCTGGCACCCGCGTCCAGACTTGTGGAAACTTCATGTGTGGTCCCTGGACGGGACGCGGAGGTTCTAGGTGACCTGCCCCAGGAGGTAGCGCTCACTATCGCTTCAGCACGAGCACCGTCCACAAGACGGGCCTATGCGCTGAAGTGGAACCTGTTCGTCGAATGGTGTTCCTCTTACCAGGAGGACCCCCGGAGATGTTCGATCAGAGCCGTGCTTTCCTTTTTGCAACAAGGGTTGGAGCGTAGGCTGTCCCCCTCCACCCTTAAGGTATATGTTGCTGCTATTTCTGCCCACCACGACCCCATAGAGGGGAGGTCGGTGGGGAAGCACGATCTGGTCGTCAGGTTTCTTAGGGGGGCCAGGAGGTTAAATCCTCCGAGGCCTCCCTCCCTTCCCTCTTGGGATTTGGCTTTGGCGCTAAGAGCCCTACAAACTGCCCCCTTTGAGCCATTGCAGTCAGTCGAGTTGAAGTTTCTTTCTATGAAAACCCTACTCCTGACTGCATTGGCCTCAATCAAGAGGGTGGGGGACCTGCAGGCATTTTCGGTCGACGAGTCGTGCCTTGAGTTTGGGCCGGCTGACTCCAGTGCAACACTGAGGCCCCGGCCCGGCTATGTGCCCAAGGTTCCTACCACGCCCTTCAGGGACCAGGTAGTGAGCCTGCAAGCGCTGCCCCTGGAGGAGGCAGACCCAGCCCTAGCTTTGCTCTGTCCTGTACGCGCACTGCGTCAGTACGTGGATAGAACTCAGAGCTTCAGGACCTCAGAACAGCTCTTTGTCTGTTACGGAGGACAGCAGAAGGGGAAGGCTGTCTCCAAGCAGAGGATGGCCCACTGGATAGTGGATGCCATCACCTTGGCCTACGAAGCACAAGGTGTGCCCTGCCCGCTCAGGTTGCGTGCTCACTCCACTAGGGGTGTCGCATCGTCCTGGGCGCTGGCTCGTGGTGCCTCGCTAGCAGACATCTGTAGAGCTGCGGGTTGGGCGACTCCCAACACGTTCGCTAGGTTTTATAGCCTACGTGTCGAACCGGTTTCCTCCTGTGTTCTCACCTCAAACGGGTAGTGGCACTGAGAGGGCCGGCTCAGAGTCGGCTTGCGGCGTCCTTACGCCTAATTCTCCAGAGAGTTCCTTAACCAGGCAAACCCTGTTGAGTCCTCCAGCACTCCGGCGTCCGGACGCGGCGGGGCGTCCGGCGCCAGGCCTTCAGCCAATGAATTCTTGAAATCTGGTGCGAGGCTAGTGCCCATATGAGAGACCCTGTCGGGATCCCATATGTGTATTCCACGGTATTCTTATTAGAGCCATGTTTCCCCTGGCGGACCACGTTCTGCCATCTCTAAAGATGCAGCCTGAGCCATCTCAGAGACTTCCATGTGCAATAGGGCCCTTCGGGGTTACTTCACATGTTTGAATGTCACTTAACCCCCTCTGGGAGGAGGTGACTCCGCAGTGTGCCTCTTCCAAGTGGAAGGGCACGCTTCCCAGTGTTATCCTAGTCCTACTGTTTGGGTTGCTCAAGGAACACCAGTAGTTGACCTTCTCTGTGTAGAGCCCGGTCCTATTGTCTGCCTTATAGGAAGGGTCAGGAGCCCTACACAGGGCACTGGAAGGGGCAGCTCCTGTGGCGCTTTGGTAGGGATCCCAATTTCGTCGGTCATCCGACGTGACTCGGAGTGACCGACTGAAAGGGGAACGTCTCGGTTACGTATGTAACCCTCGTTCCCTGAAGGAGGGAACGGAGACGTCACGTCCCGTCGCCACAGTCGCTGTACCACCGCTGAGCTGCCGGGTCGCCGGCTCGGCTCCTCAGCGAAAACATAATTGATGCGTGCATCAGCTGCCTCTTATGCTCACGCTGTGATCAGCGGCAGCTGGATGCAATAATCGCATGCCAATGTCCATTGGCTCGTTTAGTTACACTCGAAGTGGATTGGTCTCTCTGGCGAGATCCCAATTTCGTCGGTCATCCGACGTGACGTCTCCGTTCCCTCCTTCAGGGAACGAGGGTTACATACGTAACCGAGACGTTTCACTAATAATAAACATAATATTGCATAAAGCATCCATATTTGTCATTGCTCATGTTGATTAGAGTATTTAAAACATGAAAAGTATTCAAGGTACATTTAGAACAGATAAAAATGTGTGATTAATCGCGAGTTAACTCATGACAATCATGCGATTAATCACGATTAAATATTTTAATCGATTGACAGCCCTAATTTATTCATATTTTTATTTAGCTTTTATTTTTATATTTTAAATTTTCGTATTCATTTTAAGTTTTAGTCATTTTGTTATGGGCTATTGTCATTTTTTAAAGTTTTTGATCAGTTTTTAATTTAATTTTAGTAATTTTACTGCTTTGACTTAAAACTAGAAAAGTTAACTAAAATAAGAAACGATGACTTGGAAACTAACTGAAATAAGTTACAATTTTACGTTTAGATTATTAATGTAATATTTATATTTATATTTTATTTTATTCATATTTTAATAGTTTTAGTTTTGGTTATCAATAACAACACTTCTTGTAAATCCTATCTAACATGTAAATGAGTTTCAAAACAAATTACTTACCCAGCAAATGATATGATCATAAATCAGCAAAGATACTAAGATTTCTTTGCTTTTGATGTTTTATTAAAACATTGACCAATACATTCAGTTCAGAGTTCCCTAACCTCTGCTAACAGTTTCACTGAGCGATGCCAAATTTCTCTCTCCCTCCTACTCTCTCAGTTTATGGTCTATATCGGAGTCGCTTGTGCCAGCTAAAGGTCACCCGAATGCAACAGCACAAGCCTGAATACTGCCCTTGTGTTAGTAGTCCTCTGCCGAGCAATTATGGCAACTGAATTACCATGGCTTGCAAGGTTGTCTGGGATCATTACCAATTAACCTTTAGGGATGCCTGGCACCATGTTTGAGCGTTTTTTGTCAGGGAAACAAAGGGGACAGGAAGGAAAACACTGGTCTAAATTATCCAGAGCTTGACAACACACAATTACCAACTAATTATCCCAAAAGCTGGCCTGCTCTGCAGTGCTTCTGCTGGCGTCATACAGGTTTGTGTCATAATAAGGCAAAGTAGAAACTTTTTATTGCATATTAATGCAATTAATTAACTGTTGTTATTGCATACTCGTTTAATTAAATATTAAATTAAACCATAAACCATACATTTTTATTAAACCATAAAAAATTTGTAAATAAAACATTATTTATCATGAGAGTATGTTTTCTATTCACAATTTCTACTTACAATTTCACATTTAATATTTCTTGTGATTACTTGTGAAATATACTAATTTCTGAGTGAAAATTGTTTCTACACCATTTTTTTTTCAGTGTAGAAGTTTATCTCATAACATAATGCTAATTACAACAAAAATTATTATTTAAACCAAATATTTAAACCAAAAAAAAAAAAAATAAAAAACGGTTTGAAAAATGACATCAATATCATTAGCATCATGAAGTTTTTGGAGATATTTTAATATTGTATTTAAATATATGTATACATTTACACACACACACACACACACACACACACACACACACATATATATATATATATATATATATATATATACATACATACATACATACATACATAAAGTATATACATATATATACAGTATCTCACAAAAGTGAGTACACCCCTCACATTTCAGCAACTATTTTAGTATATCTTCTCAAGGGACAATACTGTAAAAATGAAACTTGTATATATTCTAGTGTAGTCAATGTGCAACATGTATAGCAGTAAATATTTACTGTCCTCTGAAAATAACTCAACATACAGCCATTATTGTCAATATAGCTGGCAACAAAAGTGAGTACACCCTAAGTGATAACAGCTATACGTTGTTTAACCATGCAAAGCCACATGTCCTATTCATCATGTTCATGTTTTTGTCTGCTTGACAGGACTATACAAATTTGTGTATCTTGTATTAGAGCAGTTAAAATTTGGTGCTTTGAGTACAATTCTCTCATACTGACACTGGATGTTCAACATGGCACCTCATGGCAAAGAACTCTCTGAGGATTTGAGAATTAGAACTGTAGCTCTCCACAAAGATGGCCTAGGCTATAAGAAGATCAGTAACACCCTGAAACTGAGTTACAGTACAGTGGTCAGTATCACACAGAGGTTTTCCAAGACGGGTTCCACTCGGAACAGGCCTCGCAAGGGTCGATCAAAGAAGTTAGGTCCTCGTGCTGTGAATCAGGTGCAGAAGACGACTTCAAAAAACATACGCATGAGTGCTGCCAGCATTGCTTTAGAGGTTGCAGAAGTGGAAGGTCAGCTTGTCAGTGCTCAGACTATACGCCACACACTTCAACAAGTTGGTTTGCATGGCCGTCGTCCCAGAAGGAAGCCTCTTCTGAAGCTGGCTCACAAGAAAGCCTGCAAACAGTTTGCTGAAGACAACCTGTCCAAGAGCATGAATTACTGGAACCATGTCCTGTGGTCTGATGAGACTAAGATAAACTTGTTTGGCTCAGATGGTGTCCAGCATGTGTGGCGACACTCTGGTGAGGAGTACCAAGAAAATTGTGTTTTGCCTACAGTCAAGCATGGTGGGGGTAGCATTATGGTCTGGGGCTGCATGAGTGCTGCTGGTACTGGGGAGCTGTGGTTCATTGAGGGAAACATGGATGCCAACATGTACTGTGACATTCTGAAGCAGAACATGATGCCCTCCCTTCAGAAACTGGGTTTTCCAACATGATAATGACCCCAAACACACCGCAGAGATGACAACTGCCTTGCTGATGAAGCTGAAGGTGAAGGTGATGGAGTGGCCAAGTATGTCTCCAGACCAGAACCCTATTGAGCACATGTGGGGCATCCTCAAGCGGAAGGTGGAGAAGCATCATGTGTCTAACATCCAGCAGCTCCGTGATGTCATTATGGAGGAGTGGTAGAGGATCCCAGCAACAACCTGTGCAGCTCTGGTCAATTCCATGCCCATTAGGATTGAGGCAATGCTAGATAACAGTGGTGCTCACACAAAATATTGACACTTTGGACACAGTTTTGAAATGTTCACTTAGGGTGTGCTCACTTTGTTGCCAGCTATTTTGACAATAATGGCTGTATGTTGAGTTATTTTCAGAGGACAGTAAATCTACACTGCTATACATGTTGCACATTGACTACTATAAAATATATCCAAGTATCATTTTTATAGTATTGTCCCTTGAGAAGTTATAGTAAAATAATTGCTGAAATATGAGGTGTGTACTCACTTTTGTGAGATACTGTATATATACATACATATACATGTATGTGTATATATATATATATATATATATATATAAAACATTTAATTAAAAACTCTTAAATAAACAAATAAATGAATGAATGAATGAATGAATGTATGTCTTGTGACTTTTACAATATGTGTTAACATGATTTTAGTTTGGGGGGAAAAGTGTTCTGTCCCAGCAGGCACAAAACAGGCACACAATGTCATAAGACGTTGATATTTGGTTAAATTTTGGTTGCGACGTCGGGTGACCAAAATTCAACGTCTTATGTCAATGTTAATTTGATGTCCAATACCGACGTCAGCTGACGTTGAGATTTTGTTGTTTTTAGGTTGTGCAACCAAAATTCAACGTTAAGTCAACGTCAAATTGACGTCAAATATTGACGTCAACGATTTTCATTTTCAACCAAAATGCAACGTCTGTCCGACGTCATGTCCAAAGTCAACCTGACGTTACATAGACGTCTGGTGCCTGCTGGGGTGTGAAGTTTTACATCTTAGTTTCCATGACAATGTAATGCTTAAAACTCTAAAATAATAATAAAAAGACCATAACCTTATTTTTTGTTTTTTATAACACATTCAGTAGACACTTTCATCCAAAGCAACTTGGATTGCATATATTTTATCACTTGCATTCCCTGGGAATCAAACCCATGACCTTTGCTAGTCTTATACGCAACTGTTTGAGCTAGAGATTCCTTTTTTTTTCTAATCAATATTAACTGTTGCAAAATCAAGTCTTTGGTCTCCAAAGAACCTGATTTTATCAAGAACTTTCCCTGGGAATCGAACCCATGACCTTTGCGTTGCTAGTCCCATGCTTCACAGTTTGAGTAAGAGAAATGCTTTTAGATTTTTAAAGAGCTATTTTTGTGCTAATCAATATTATGCCCTAAATGCTGTTGGATGAGCTTAACTTGTATTGAATCTTAAGAACTGAAATATCCTTTCAATTTGATATCAAGTCTCCAAAGAAGCCACACAGAACACTGCATAGGCTGAATACAGTAGTTCTTTGAGATTTATAAGTGCTTGATGTTAAATTTTTAGGTCCATAGTTTTTGTTTATTTATTTTTATTTATTTATTTTTTTCCACTAAACATCTTCTAAAAGAAGATTGTAGAACATACACATGGTATCATGCTTTAAAATCTTTCTTTATTGTCCCATTTAAATTAAAGATTTAGTTGAGACTCCTGTGACACATTGTAATCAATGTCAGTCTGAAGGACTGAAGGATTGGTTACATGTTCCCGTCTTTTGGATATAAAAATGGTGGTGGCTTAAAGATGAGTGACCGCTAAAAGCTGCTTGTCACATAAACAAATCGAAGGAATAATTTAGGGGACGCACAGGAGCTGCTCTTTCAGAACAGACTTCTGACTCAACACTTTAAGATCCAGTGCTTTGACAGCACGCCTCACATCTCACATGAATTTAAGGCTCATTTGCTGCAGACAACCTTCTACTGTCTGTTACTTTGGCATATGTTTCTTCCCCAAATATAAGCTGGAAAGACATACGCACAGTATCACAATATTTCAACTTTAAAGGTGTGGTTGATTGCGATTTCACTTTTTTAACGTTAGTTAGTGTGTAATGTTGCTGCTTAAGCATAAACAATATCTGCAAAGTTACTAAGCTGAAAGTTCAATGCAAAATATACTGTATATTCATTTCTTTTTTTAGCCTAGCACGCATAAGCTATTTGCTTCAAAACTAATGGACATAAACTAAAAGCCACAAAAATTGTGTTAGAACCACATGGACATAAATGATGCCAATGTTTTTATTTTTGGCTAAACTTGTTCCTTTAACCTTATGTACTAGTAACAAAATGCATGGCAGTCCACTAGATGGAAAATATTGCCAGAGACATCGGCAGACCGCAGGACAGGACCGGGGTGTAGAGGATCTAGAGGCTAGATTGAATGGAGGGGTCATTCCCAGTGAAGTGGGAGGTAATTTTGCCCACGGCTCTTGCTAGTGGGCCAGCGTGGGGCCAGGGGTGAGGCTGTGATTGGCCTAGGAACAAATGCAAATAAAAAAGCTGATAATCCTCCGCAAAGAAGCTGGCAAACCAACACAGCTGCGTTTCTCGGAGGAGCACCACACGCAGAGGCAAAGTGAATAGCCAAGTCTTCACATCCAATGGCTCTTGAAAGATACTGACAGCTGCTGGAAGACAAAACGCACACACGCGCATAAGCAAACACTTGCTCAGCCTGTGGATGTGACTGCGGCTGCACTGTTGCCCTAGTTGCCTCATGCTCTGTGAGGCATATACAGAAGGCCAGTCCATAGACATGAACCCAAGCAGTCACCCTCTCGGAGACGCTTCACTGCCTCACACACACCGCGTGCTCCAACACACACTGCTGCACGTCCCAGGGGTGTAAACACAGGGAAAACAGCTCAATCAAAAGGTCATTGTTTGAGCAAACACAGAATAGCTATTCATAAATCTCTGCATTTCCATTCATGTTTCAGCATACAATCTCCACATAAGCAAAGATGATCTTGTTTTACATAAGATGCTGTTTTAAATGACAAAAATATATGTAAGCAAGAATGGCATTCTGTAAGGTTGCTCCTTTACACTACTGTTCAAAATTTGGGAGTTGGTAAGGTTTTAAATGCTATTAAAAATAAGAAGTCTGCTCATAAAGGCTGTGCTTATTTAATAAAAATACAGTAAAAACAATAATATAATTATATAGTGAAATATAATTATAATGATATTGTATTAAATAGCTGTTTTCTATTTGATATTATTATTATTATTATTATTATTATTATTATTATCCTTTTTAATGAAATATATAAATATTATCTCATACTTATAAAGTGGATTGATAATGAAAAAGAATTATCAATAAAATTGTATGTATGTATGTATGTATGTATATATATGTATATATATATATATATATATATATATATATATATATATATATATATATATATATATATATGTATATGTATATATATATATTAGGGGTGGAACGATACATGTATTCGTACCGAACCGTCACAGTACGGACATCTCGGTCCGGTGCATGAGGCCTTACAACGAATACAGGCAATTCACCCCCAATCCAGAAGGGGGCACCCGCAGTAATGCAACGCTGTTTGATCCACAAATCCAAATATTCCATAATATTTACATATTTGCGATGTAACGTATCTGAATGCTAAACTATTATTTATTATGTAAATGATAGGCTTTGTACTTCAGTCGCATTCCAATGGTGACACAGAGGCGGGCGCGCTGATGTTTGGTTCACTGTATTTTATTTTGATAAAGTACCAACTGTGCTGTCAAGTTAGCAATGCTGGAACTGATGTGTTTTGTGTGTGTGTGTGTGTGTGTGTGTGTGCGCTCCAGCGCAATCACTTCAACTGTTTCCTTATACCAGCAGAATCAACTTTAAACACTTATTGTCTTATTAATAAAGCATCACTGTATAAAGGTCTGTTTTTATTTGCGTACACACAATGAAAACAAAACATGCTTTTGTAAAGTAAGGAAAACAAACAGAATGTCTCTTTCTGCCATTTGAGATTCCTTTCTGTGAACAAATTAAGCATCACAAAAATTAACTGAAAAACTCAGCATATAGGATACGTTATGTGTCGCTCTGTTTTTTCTCCTTATTTATCTGTAAACTAAATCAAATATATTTCAAGAATTTGTTCCTTGTATGTATATATGCACTGCAGATTTTACATATATGTAATAATATTTAGTATTTCCACATCTAGGTAGAAAAAAAAATTGTAATTTGTACTACTGTCTGTTAAAAATAAATGAAAAGAAACTGAGCATAGTAGATTTGTTGTTGTTTTTGTTTTTTTCCCTGTTGTACCGAAATCGTATCGAACCGTGACCCCCGAACCGAGGTACATACCGAACCGTGACATCTGTGTACCGTTCCACCCCTAATATATATATATATATATATATATATATATATATATATATATATATATATATATTAGTGCTGTCAATCGATTAAAAAATTTAATCGCGTTAATCACAGTCATGGACTGTGATTAATCATGATTAATCGCACATTTAAAATACTAGGATTTACCTGTAAATGTGTTGAAATGAAATGCATGACAAACTAGTTTAAGGAAACATAACCTTTCACACCTCCGCCAGGTATGAGACATAATCCTTATTATTCTTTTATCATTATTCTTCTGTTTTTATTCAGCCATTATCAACCTTTAAACTGGCAATAAAATGTTTACCAAGCCACATCACTTCAATCCCAGTAATTTATACACTTACCCAACTATTATCAAAAGTATTTCTAAATAAATACAACAAAACATTTTCTTGCGACCTTACGTGAAGTATTATGACAAAGTGCATTATGAAGAAGAATTGGGCCTGTTCTGTAGAGGTGCATTAGAGCTAACATTAGCATCATACTTCATAAGACGATTTATGAGCTTAATAGTACACTTTTACTCAGAACTCACTTTAAACCACCATCGAGTGTTTGTAATAACTTCCTTTTGCGATCACATGTGGAATTTGGTCGTTTACTGTTGTTAAAAATATGCTATTTATAGCCTTTTATATCGCTGCACAAATTAGCATAGATGTACACATTCATCTCATGAAAATCACATACAAACCATATCCTATCGTAATCGTGTGTTTATTATCTTGTATAATCTATAGTGGCTGTTGTCATAAAAGCCTTAACATGTAAGCTCTGGCTGAAACTCACGTTGTTTGTGATGTTACAGCCGCCTCTCCGTTCTTAAGTTGCCAGGTATACATTCCAAGTATAATACACATTAGTAAAAGTATCTGTTTTAATTTTCATTTGTCTATATACACTTTGGGGGGCCACGGTACATTATAAAAATAGCCCAAAAAACGCAACCCGCGGCTCTGTAATTTTTCGCGCGACTGTATTTTCAAAATAGCCCACTTGTGCCGTTACCCTGGCAACACTGTTTCGCTGTACCCTTATCACACAATGATAGATAACCTTCCGCGCTGCGATGACGGGAAGAAGTTGGGGTCAAGCATTATCACATGATTAATTTGCGTTAAAAAATATTAACGCGTTAAAAATTTTAGATTAATCGCATGCGTTAACGCGTTAACGTTGACACCCCTAATATATATATATATATATATATATATATATATATATATAATATATATATATATGTGTGTATATACAGGTGCATCTCAATAAATTAGAATGTTGTGGAAAAGTTCATTTATTTCAGTAATTCAACTCAAATTGTGAAACTCGTATATTAAATAAATTCATTGCACACAGACTGAAGTAGTTTAAGTCTTTGGTTCTTTTAATTGTGAGGATTTTGGCTCACATTTAACAAAAACCCACCAATTCACTATCTCAACAGACTTTGGTTTTCAAAAAACACAATGGACCAACACCAGCAGATGACATCATCACAGACTGTGGAAACTTAACACTGGACTTCAAGCAACTTGGGCTATGAGCTTCTCCACCCTTCCTCCAGACTCTAGGACCTTGGTTTCCAAATGAAATACAAAACTTGCTCTAATCTGAAAAGAGGACTTTGGACCACTGGGCAACAGTCCAGTTCTTCTTCTCCTTAGCCCAGGTAAGATGCCTCTGACGTTGTCTGTGGTTCAGGAGTGGCTTAACAAGAGGAATACGACAACTGTAGCCAAATTCCTTGACATGTCTGTGTGTGGTGGCTCTTGATGCCTTGACCCCAGCTTCCGTCAATTCCTTGTGAAGTTCACCCAAATTCTTAAATCAATTTTGCTTGACAATCCTCATAAGGCTGCGGTTCTCTCGGTTGGTTGTGCATCTTTTTCTTCCACACTTTTTCCTTCCACTCAACTTTCTGTTAACATGCTTGGATACAGCACTCTGTGAACAGCCAGCTTCTTTGGCAATGAATGTTTGTGGCTTACCCTCCTTGTGAAGGGTGTCAATGATTGTCTTCTGGACAACTGTCAGATCAGCAGTCTTCCCCATGATTGTGTAGCCTATTGAACCAAACTGAGAGACCATTTTGAAGGCTCAGGAAACCTTTGCAGGTGTTTTGAGTTGATTAGCTGATTGGCATGTCACCATATTCTAATTTGCTGAGATGGTGAATTGGTGGGTTTTTGTTAAATGTGAGCCAAAATCATGATTGAGAATAATATATATTATTCTTGTTGGAAATCATGGACGCCGTGTCCTCCAGGCTAAAGAGGAGGGAGACCTTCCGGCATGTTATCAGCGTTCAGTTCAAAAGCCAGCATCTCTGATGGTATGGGGGTGCATAATTGCATACGGTATGGGCAGCTTGTATGTTTTGGAAGGCACTATGAATGCTAAAAGGTATATAAAGGTTTTAGAGCAACATATGCTCCCCTTCAGACAACGTCTATTTCAGGGAAGGCCTTGTGTATTTCAGCAGGACAATGCAAAACCACATTCTGCTGCTATTACAACAGCATGGCTTCGTAGTAGAAGAGCCCGGGTGCTGAATTGGATCTTTCAGATCTTTCACCTATAGAGAACATTTGGTGCATCATTAAATGAAAAATGCGTCAAAGATGACCACAAACTCTTCAGCAGCTGGAAACCTATATCAGGCAAGAATGGGACCAAATTCCAACACCAAAACTCCAGAAACTCATAACCTCGATGCCCAGACGTCTTCAAACGGTTTTGAAAAGAAGAGGAGATGCTACACCATGGTAAACATGCCCCCGTCCCAACTATTTTGAGACCTGTAGAAGGCAGCAAATTTGAAATGAGCTCATTCTGTGCATAAAATTGCAAAATTTATCAGTTTAAACATTTGTTATGTTATCTATGTTCTATTGTGAATAAAATATTGGCTCATGTGATTTGAAAGTCTTTTAGTTTTCATTTTATTCAAATTTAAAAATGTCACAACATTTCCAGAATTATTATTATTATCATTATTTTTACTACTAAGTTGCTACTAGAACATATCAGAAATAAACCAGCCCCAGTTTAGAAAGTAGCTGTGTTGTTTGGGTAAATTAATGTTTATTACAAATATTTTATTTGATATTTTACCCATATCCCATATTTTACCCCATTTTTGTATGATGGCAAAAAGCACTAAATGCATTCTCTTTTTTATGACTGGAATAAGTATCCTTCTCTCTAAATCATTTAGATTAGCCCTCATAATGCCAACACTGATGCCAGAGGAGATCATTTTCTTTATTATTTCCTTGTCATCTGTGATCGTACATGAATTATTCCACATGAGATCTCCTTATCTGTTCTGATGCTCTACGTAGATATTTGAGGTTGTTCCTGTGATGTGGAGCACATGGCTCAATCCTCTGAATTATCCAGGGGCTCAGGAGGTTCTTGGCTTACAGGTGGGTCAACACTCACACTGAGTTCCAAGAGGTTATCACTGCTGTGACAGAAAGCGCTAGAAAGAGAAATAGAAAGGGCTGGAGAGAGGCAGAGAAGACAGAGGAGCCAGACGCAAGGGAAGAGAGCCTCTTTCAGCAGACTGACATAGCAGCACAAACGTAAGAGTCAGCCCAGAGGCATTATTCATGGCCATGGAAGATGTATGAAAGCAGTCCGCAATAATGGGAAATCATGAAATTTAAAGGCGGCACCATATCATACACTGTGTATATATATATATATATATATATATATATATATATATATATATACACACACACACACACACACACACACACAGAGTTTATTGTTTCCCCCCTAAGGTCCACTTATAAAGATTTTTAGCACCACAAGCAGGCATTATTTAGTTGTTGTTGTTTTTTCCACTGTACCTTTAAGATATCTATTTCAAATAATCCAATTCATATGTGAGGTTGGTAGGTTGCCAGGACCATAATAAAAATGTATAAATACATAAATAAACAACATTTTAAAAGCATTTATTAAATTATGAATTAATTATTTTAATTATAATTATGAATTATAAATGCATTATACAAATTGTATACAATAAAATATATAACATTCAAAACATATATTTTAGTTTAATTTTAAAAATATTATTTCATATTTTAATTACATTTTTATTAATACAAATATAACTATATATTTAAACTCTAAATATAAAAATGTAAACGTCTTTTTATTTAAAAAAAAATAACATTTAAATTATTTATTAAACATTAAATTAATTATATTAATATAATTATCTAGTTATAAATATTTTATACACCTGGTATATGATAAAATATATCATATTCATAATATATAAATTTCCTAGACCCTTTAAACTGTCTGTAAACTGCACCAAGACTCATCCAAGTATGCAAAATATTTCCTTTTTACATCCATATCCGCATTTAAATGCAAGCACCCTCTCAATCATCTGGACAAGTCTGCGCTGAGGTGACTTTGGTGAAAATAACTTCACCAGACACATGCTTTGAACTTTTAAAGAACACATTCCCCACTGGATTATATGCCAATTTCCAAAATCTTTTCAAGTTGGTGCAGGTGACTGCATGTGATACACATGGTGTATAATGTCAGTCAATATATAATGTGCCCTTCAAGTGGAGTTGGTAATATTGTAATTATGAGATCTGAGCACATGAATGACCAAGAGAAGTCGTATTTACGAGTGAATTATAATTTTGGGGAGCTGAAGTGAAGACAGATGGAAACATGGATCCACATGCAGGGTGATTTAATAAAGAGAACAAACAAAAAACCAGTAGAAACTAAAGGCAGAAACACAAGCAACTACATACATTCAACAACTGACAAAGTAAAAAAGAAGAAATACAAGGGCTATTTATACACAAGGGGTAACAAGCTTAACAAGACAACGAGTTAACAAGAAACACCGGGGGAGATTAATCAAGGGGAAAAGCTACCAGAGATTATCTTACTATTGGGAGATGAGAGGGTCTGTATTGCTTACTATTGGAGAAAGCGTAACAGCTAACTTGGATCAACGTATGCAACGTATGTGCGCGGATACATTGTTTACATTCAGATCAAAGCGTAAACGACGTAAACAGCGTATCCGCGTATGGTGCTGCTGACACAGAACAGCATACATTGTTTACGTATGTGATTCTCTCCAAAATGGCGCTAGGGTGACGCAGAAGAGGCAAATTGTTGAATAAAGTCGTTATTTTTGTTTTCTTTGTGTACAAAAAGTTTTCTCGTAGCTTCGTAAAATTACGGTTGAACCACTGATGTCACATGGATTATTTTAACGATCTCTTTGCTACGTTTCTGAACCTTGACCGTGGTAGGATCCTTGCTGTCTATGGGAGGGTCAGAGAGCTCTCGGAATGCATTAAAAACATCTTAATTTGTGTACCGAAGATGAACAGAGGTCTTATGGGTTTGGAACGACATGAGGGTGAGTAATTAATGACAGAATTTTAATTTTTGGGTGAACTATCCCTTTAATAACCAATCATATTACAGCCTTGACGTCACTGAATTTCAGTCAGAGTTCTGCGACACTCAGTCGCCGTTTATGGATCCCATAGAAATGAATGAGAAGTGCTGTAAACTGAATCCCACCTGTCACAAAAAGTCAGTGACTTCTCTTATAAAACTGCATTTATTTCGGTGTAAACTCTAAAAATAGTTCAATCCAAAACTACATTTAAATGATGAATTCACTACTTCCAACGTAACAACTCGGCAGTTCAAGTAGGCTATCAATGTTATACATTCTCTTCATCTTGTTTGGACTTTTACGTTGTACTGTTTCCTATATTTTGTTTGTAGTGAGTTTGTAGTTTCAAAGCCACAAGAAGGCAAGCCTGCAACCTTTAGCCAAGAAAGAATAACGGCTAAAGCTAATGCTGCGGTGCAGGGAAGGAGACCAGAGGCCGTTTTTTTTTTTTGTTTTTTTTTGTTTTTTTTGCATGTCAATGGAGGAGAGGCTTCACTACGCTGAATAAACAGCTTTTTAGAGGAAACAGCTTATCATTTAATGAATCGACAGCCTATTGTCTAATCTTCAACAGGTTTTACACTAAACTATACTTATTTGGGTTTATTTTTCACAATAAATTGATTTTGTTTTGTTTCAACAATGTGTTTTTTTATTTCAATTTATGTTAAATTTTTCATTTACATTTGAATTGCAAATCTACATCCCATTTGCTATTTTATTTCTAATTTGATTTAAATTTAAGAATGGGTATTTGCAAGGCATTCTCAATTTATCTCAATGCCATAGATAGATAGATAGATAGATAGATAGATCTAAAAAGGAAAATAAGGAGCAGTATGTTCATCCAGTACAATGATGGAGATGTCTCCTAATTTACTCTCACTTTCAAGAACTAATACATTTCACTAACAATTTTCACACAATTTTCTCTCTCCCTCCCTTTTTTTTCACAAACAGTTTGTTGTATTGTCATAGTGGGAGCTCAATTTCGGATATTATCCAAAATAGACATCCCCAGCCTTAATTTAGCATAGAAAGGAAAAACTGCCATATGTCCAAGAGTTCATTAACATCTTCAAAGTCCACAGAAGAGCTGCTGACTTCTCAAGATTGTAAACCATGAATAAAAACAATGGAGATAATAAAGATAACACTGTGTACAGACTATAAAATAAAACAAACTTAAATAAATAAATGAATATATATATATATATATATATATATATATATATATACATATATATATGTATATACATATATATATATATATATATATATATATATATATATGTGTGTGTGTATGTATATATATATATATATATATATATATATATATATATATATACACTTTCAAATACTTTCAAATTTTGTTACAGCCTAAATACAGCCGAAATTTGCTTATAAATTTCTAGTTATGCTATATTACTACTGTCATGAATCTGGTCCATGGACTTCCATCTGCTTGCCACCAGAGGTCACTCTTCCGTTTCATTGACTCCATTTCCCAGCAGCCATTTCACTAACCACATGCTCACACCTGAGATCAATCACACAATCACACACCCTACATAAACCATGGACTTCCTTGTTCAGATCGCTGAGTATTGTTCTGCGTATATCGCTCTCCTAGTGAAAGCTGATTATTTAATTTTACCGCTACGTTGATGACCCCTACTGGTGCTAGTGCTTCTCCAGTGTATGTTTTTAAGATAACGTCGGTCGGCTGCAGTGGAATATGCTGCAAGACATTGGCATATTTTTCCCTTGAAATTATCGACACTGCAGCGCCTGTATCCAGTTCCATTTCAATATTTTTTCCTTCAGTTTCTGGAGTTATACAAATGTGTGCAAGTTGCTCTCTTTTGGTTATCATATACAGTGACATTTCCTTCTCTGTATCTATACTCGAATCACCACTTTGTTTCCCTCCAGCATCCAGATGATGTACTCGTCTCTTATAATTTTTACTCCGTCTTTTACATGGCTTGAACTTTTTCTCATACTTTCTTTCTTTCTCAAAGTGTCTTTTATTTCTGCACACGCGTCCGATGTGGCCTTTTTTTCCACATGAATGGCAGGCTTGATCTTTGTACCAGCAGTCCTCGTCTGTGTGGTTCGTTTTCCCACATCTCTTACAATTGCGTCGCTGTTTGGGGTGAGGAAACATGCATTGCATTTACCTTCAGGGACGTGCTGAGCTGCTGCGCTTCGCGAGCGACGGTCTCCGTGGCCACCGCGATCTCTATGGCTTTGTGAAACGTAAGTGCCGCCTCCGTTAGAAGTCGCTTTTGTATCGCTTCATTGCGTAATCCACAAACAAATCTATCCCTTAGAGCATCCTCCAAATGTGTAACGAAGTCACAATGTTCAGAGAGTTGTTTTAAAACTGCTACATACTGTGCAACCGTCTCTGTTTCCTCTTGATTGCGTTTGTGGAAATGGAATCGTTCTGCTATTATGAGGGGCTTTTGCAAGAAATGTTGCATTAATGTTGTTACAATCTCCTGATACGTCTTGTCTCCCGGTTTAGCAGGTGCAATTAAGTTATGTAGAAGACTGTACGTTTTAGTGCCCATAACGCTTAACAACACCGGTACTCTTTTTTCCTCTTCAATATCATTGGCCTTTGTAAAATGTTCAAACCGTTCAATATACGTTGTCCACTGCTTGATGGCCTCGTCGAAAGCATCAATATGCCCGATTGTCGCCATTCTGTTTGTGGATTATGTTGATTTGACTTCCCGTTGATTGCCGTCAGCGTTTTCAACGATGTGCACTCATTTCCGTCATAAAAGTATGCTGGTCTATATCAGTCTGCACCAGTACACGGTTGGAGTCAATATTTCCACTCCTCGTTGCCAATTTTGTCGTGTTTGTCTGAATATCAATATATTCTATGGACAAAGACACAATGGAGGCCGAGTGCATGTAACACTTTTTCTACTTTACTTAACAACTGTTCAGAAGTATATACAGCGCCACACAGCGCCACCAAAAGCACAACACAACAATTGCAGGATAACCCAATTCTGAACAATGAATACATAACAGTCACGAACACCTCCTCGTCTTAGTGGACTATGCCACCCGATACCCGGAGGCCATTCCCCTTCGCAAAGTGACGGCTAGGAACATCGCAAGGGAGTTGTTTCTACTATGTAGCCGGGTGGGCATCCCCAAGGAAATCCTGACTGACCAAGGCACCCCCTTCATGTCCCGGCTCATGACTGACCTATGCCGGCTACAACAGGTGAAACAACTACACACATCTGCACATCACCCTCAGACAGACGGCTTAGTGGAGAGATTTAACAAGACTCTTAAACAGATGCTGTGGTGTGTAGTAGCCGAAGATGGGCGTGACTGGGGTCTTATGCTACCTCACGTGCTGTTCGGAGTCCGAGAAATACCTCAGGTTTCCACCGGGTTCACACCGTTTGAGCTCCTGTTCGGAAGACAACCATGAGGACTCCTGGATGTGGCTCGTGAAGCCTGGGAGAACCAGCACACTCCAAATCGCACCCTTATAGAGCATGTATGGGACATGAGAGGGAGGATCGACCATTAAATGCCACTAGTTCACGAACATCTAGTGACTGCCCAGCGGGCCCAACAGAGGTTGTATGACCGGCCAGCTCAAGCAAGGGAATTCCAGCCTGAGGATCGGGTCATGGTCTTGGTCCCAACAGCCGCCTCCAAGTTCCTGGCCACCTGGCAGGGACCTTACACTGTCGTCGAACGAGTGGGGCCGGTCACATACAGAGTCAGACAGCTGGGATGTAGAAGGGCAGAACAGATCTACCATGTTAACATCTTTAAAAAATGGACTGTGCGCCCCAAGCAGCAGGCCGCCTTCGCTCAAAACCAGCCTCCTGTTGTGGATATAGACCCACAGCTATTCGGGGCGCAGAAGAAGTAACTGAAAACCTTGGTCAATCAGTTTTCAGATGTGTTCATTGAGACCCCAGGGAGGACTTCTGTGATAGAGCATGAAGTTCGGACCTTGCCTGGAGTCGTCGTGTGGCAGCGGGCTTATCGGATCCCAGAGGCTCGCCGGCCGGCTATAGAGGAGGAAGTCCAAAAGATGCTAAAATTGGGGGTCATTGAACCATCCCATAGCCCCTGGGCCAGCCCCATCGTTATGCTACCGAAGCCCGACAGCACCCTCCGCTTCTGCAACGACTTCTGAAAGTTGAATGACGTTTCCACCTTCGACGGATATCCCATGCCTCGAGTGGACGAGCTCCTGGATCGGCTGGGAAGGGCCCGGTACATCTCGACGCTAGACCTCACCAAGGGCTACTGTCAAGTGCCCCTGTCCCCAAGCTCCCGGGAAAAGACAGCGTTTAGCACCCCCAGTGGCCACTGGCACTGGGGAATGTGGCGAGTATCCCGAGGGCAGATCAGCATTGTCCTGGAAACGCCACTCCTGCACTAATCACCAACTAAGAACACCTGAGCGTAATGGCCAGTGCACCTGGAGCTCGTTTGCAACGGCTTTAAAGCTGGGAGGAAAATCACACCAAGGGGAGTTACATGCTCCCTGGAAGAGAGACCAATGTGTGTTTTCTCTTCATTTTCACAGAGTCTGACTGAGCTCCTGGCCATTCATTACCTTTCACAGAGGATGACAGACACTATCACCACTAGGACCCAGCGCACCTGCACAGAACACCGTATTTCCAATTCTCTGTTTAAATAAATCACTCTCCGGGGATTTTGCTGGTAAACTCCATTGTCTGTGTCTTCATTCACCCCGCTGCAATACATACATACATGCATAATTAATAAATCTATATATTGTTGCATTTCCAACTGATCAAAAGGGTTTACTAATCTGTCTACACATTGCTTTTTGAAACCATATGCATGCCCTTCAACAGCACTTGCCCTGAAGAGAGTGAATAACCTATACAAATCTCGTTCAATCAAGAAATCTTGTTCAACCTCAGCATGTCTACATGCATTACACAAGATGTGCTGCCTTTTCAAAGCCTTAAACGCACATTTAATTCATGCTTACGCCATCTGACGCACATATAATCCTCGTCGTGGTCCTTCTGTCTTTATTTACACATTTTCATGATGTAATAAACCCAAAATGTAGTCAGGTTTTTTTTTTTTGTTTTGTTTTGTTTTTTATACTTGTATTTGGCAAGGCCACAATAAATTGATCAACAGTGACAGAAAAGATAATTATAATGTTACAAAATATTTATATTTCAAATAAATTCTGTTCTATTATGAACTTTATATTCATCAAAGAACCATGAACAGAGGTGGGTAGAGTACCCAAAAGCTGTACTCAAGTAAAAGTAAAAGTACTTGAAGAAATATTTACTCAAGTAAAAGTAAAAGTAATAGTCTGAATAATTACTTGAGTAAGAGTAAAAAAGTATCGGATAAAAAAACTACTCAAGTAGTTAGTTACTAGTTACTTTGGATCATATACTGAAAATAGTCTATTTTTATTTAGATATATAAATTTTATCTAAATATCTCTCTCTCTCTCTCTCTCTATATATATATATATATATATATACACACACTGCCATTCAAAATACTTCTAATGTTTTTTTTGTTTTTTTTATGTAATTTATTTCAGTGATGCAAATCAGAATTTTTTATCAGCCTGATTTATTATCAATGCTGTTCTTTTATAGCTTTCTATTCATAAAAGAATCCTGAACAAAATGTCACAGTTTCCAAAAAATATTAAGCAGCAAAACTGTTCCCTGTTGAAAAAAACAGCTTTTGCTGGTAAGGTATGTTTTGAAGCATGGGATGCTGGTTTGAGCTGATTTAAGCTGGTCTTTTGCTGGTTTATGCTGATCCTTAGCTGGTTTAAGCTGGACATGTGCATGACCAGCATAAACCATCATCCCAGCTTCAAAACATACCTAACCAGCAGATGCTGTTTTTTTTTCAACAACACTGATAATAAATCAATATATCTGAATGATTTCTGAGGGATCATATGACTCTGAAAACTTGAGTAACAGCTGTTAAAAATTCTGATTTACATCACTGAATTGAATTAAATTATATTTTAAAGTATATTAATTATGTATTATAAATGTATATGTTTATAACCTCTGACACGGAGAAGAGTGAAAACTCCTCACATGACCGCTACTGAACATCTGAACATAATGAAACAAATGCACATTGACGGATCTTCTTCCGTCTGTTCTGCTAAATGTAAACAAATGTAGCCTTTATTTCTGCAAGCGTAAATATTGTGAAAATATCAATATTAATTGTGTCTAGGCAAAGGCATTCCTCCTGGAACTAACGCGGGTTTGGGTGTTCATTTCATACTCTGTGACGGCTTATTTAATGAATAAATTATACATTGTATTTAATGTGTATGATACATGTACAACAAACTGGTAATGTCATAGTGGTATCGTGTACTGTAATTGAATCTCTACCTGTGGAACCGACAGCACACGCGGTGTTCATCTAATAAAGATCTTCATAGCTAGCAAACCATAGCCTTTGCAGATTTGCTTTCAACTGACTGTAGATCCAAAGCCACGTCTTCAACGCTCTTGATGTTACAGCTCTTCTATGTTTCCATCCAAAGATTCAAATTTAAATTATGCGCAAAACTGGAATATCGCATAAAACATATGCGAATAAAGCACCGTTTCCATCCAACGAGTCAAAGAGAACAAAATCGTCACTTCCTGGTAAACTGTGGCACTAAATATCACTAAGAATATAGTGATATTTAGTGCCACTGAATATTATAATAATTTTCATATATGATATAAATTACTTGCGCCTCAGAGAAAGCAGACGTAACACAATAAATGCTGTCACTGCGTTCTGAGGATGCCAGTTGTTTGGGAACACAGTCGTGTAAGACAATTATACAGAAATACTTTTATGACAGACTCTCCTCAGGCTTTTCAGAGTGACTACAACAACTTATAGATGCTGTGAACGAGATCGGTCAGCTGGTTAGTCAAGTTATCCCGTCTCACAGCGCAAAGTCACATGACTTTTTTCATGCGCATGGAGGAATTTATTCGGTAAATGTGTTTCCATCGAAGTTTATGCGCATTTTTTCTTATCGGATAAAAAGTTTATCCTACTCAGTTGTGCGCATAATTTTTTATGCGCATTTTCTGAATTTATGCGCATCTTGGCGTTTCCATCCAGCAAATTTTTTATGCGATAGTCCAAAATGCGCATTAAAATAGGTGGATGGAAACAGACTGAGAACTGCTTCAGACGATCAGCGCGTGCGGCAGAACTGAACGAATCATTCAAACTGATTCGCGAACCGATTCACTGGATTGCCAATTGGTTTGATCAAGCCTTCGAACAGAATTGACTCAAAAGAATGAATCATTTGCGAACGGGGATCGCTCAGTGCCCAGAAAAAAAGTAGACGGCGCGTTTGGAATAAATTGAAGGATTTTTAACTTGTATCACATTAAGGTAACGAGAGGAGCGTCGCCCACAGTAACGAAGTAAAAGTACCGTTTTTTCACTAAAAATGTACTTGAGTAAGAGTAAAAGTACCCATTTTTAAATATACTCTAAAAGTATTAGTTACCCAAAAAATTTACTCAAGTAAATGTAACGAAGTAAATGTAACTCGTTACTACCCACCTCTGACCATGAACCAAAATTATGACGGTTTCTACAAAAATAAGAAGCATTTCAACATCGCTAATAAGAAATGTTTCTTGAGCAGCAAATCAGCATATTAGAATAATTTTTGAAGGATCATGTGACACTGAAGACTAGTGTAATGATGCTGAAAATTCAGCATTGTGGCACAGGAATAAATTACAGTTTAAAATGTATTCAATTAGAAAAGCAGTTATTTTAAATTCGAATAATATTTCACAATATTACTGATTATACTGTATTTTTGATCAAATAAATGCAGTCTTGGTGAGCAGAACAGACTTAGAAATTCTTACTGACCTATTAAAAACATTTAATAAATTAATGCTTTTTGGAAAGTCAGGTAAGTTATAGGTATTTTTTGTGATTTTAGGAGCCTGTGGTCACGCTATGATTTCACTGTAAAGGATTACTTGATTTAATTTTATTTAATTTATTTATTATTTTTTATTAATTTATATATTTCCTTATTTCCCCATGGAAGAAAGAAAGTCACACAGGTTTTGGACAATATAAGGGTGCAGCAAATGCTTAAAGCATTTCAATTTGTGGATGAACTTCTTTCAGAGCACTAGGATTAAATTGGCTCTGAACATCCTTGTGTTTGAACACCAGCAAAGGAATTTATTCCTCAGTGTTTTATTTATATCCTCGCATTGTAGGTTTTTATTGCACACTATAAAACAGGAAGAAGCAGAAGAAAAGAAGAGTAATGTAAAGAGACAAAAAGCGGACAGCCACATTAAGGCTACTCGTCATCGGACAACAGTTTCTCCTCAAAGGCAACTTTATCTTTCAGTCTGGTCATACTTCCCCCACATGGCTTTTTTATCTCTCTTTTGCTCGCCCACCCTGCTTCCATGCTCTTTTCTGCTTCTTTTGATTCAGACATCATTCCTGCGGTGGCCCTGGCCAAGTTCCTCATTAAGCCGAAATGCTTCTAGTCAGCCTTTTGAAACATCTCTCTGATATGATGCCTCTGCCAAAGTTTCTCCCCTCTGCAAAGCATGCAAGGTCCAAAGTGCTGCGTATTACATTAATCTTGCACACTGACTAATATGGCATCACTCCAGTCTGTCATGAGAGTTTGGAGCCCTGCTCTCTCTCTCTTCAGCATTCACACCTGTCTGGATTTTGATCTCTAGCTCAGCAGGCACATTTGAAGCTGCTTTTATCTGAGTGCAGAGAGAACAAGAAGTTTTGTTTTCTTTTAGTTCCTGTAGCTCAAAGAGTAAAGCATGGTGCTAGCACTATAATGTCATGGGTTTAATACCCATTGCATTAGCAGTTGATTTGCAAATAAATAAATAAATGAAAACCACTTTGCATCACTTGGAACTAATTTACTTGATAAGTGCCAAATGATAAATTAATGAATGCATTAATTAATAAAACAAAAATTGCTACCCTGCAGTTGTGATTTATGTCATTTAAACAGTTTTAAGTGACATAAACATGTTCAAACTAATATGAAATCTAAATAAACAGAAACTAGCAAAAGTGAAAAACTAAATTAAATTAAACATATTAAACAAATTAAATTAAACAAATTCAACATAAATTAAAACCACTGTAACAATGATAGAGTAAAAATTAAATTAAAATTTAACTAAATTCAAAATACAAAACAAATTGAAATACAACCCGAATTCTGGAAATATTGGGACGTTTTTCAAATTTGGTGGTCGTCTTTGATGTATTTTTCATTTAATGATGCGCCAAATGTTCTCTATAGGTGAAATATCTGGACTGCTGGCAATCCAATTCAGCACCCGGACTTTTATACTACAAAGCCAAGCTGTTGTAATAGCTGCAGTATGTGGTTTTCATTTTCCTGCTGAAATACACAAGGCCTTCCCTGAAATAAACGTCATCTGGAGGGGAGCATATGTTGCTCTTAAACCTTTATATACCTTTCAGCATTCATAGTGCCTTCCAAAACATGCAAGCTGCCCATAACGTATGAACTTATGCACCCCCATACCATCAGAGATGCTGACTTTTGAACTGAACGCTGATAACACGCTGGATGTTCTCCCTCCTCTTTAGCCCAGAGGACACGTGATTTCCAACAAGAATGTCAAATTTGGGCTCGTCTGACCATAGAACACTTTTCCACTTTGAAATAGTCCATTTTAAATAAGCCTTAGCCCACAGCACACGACGGCGCTTCTGGACTATGTTCACATATGGCTTCCATTTTTGCATGATAGAGCTTTAGCTGGTATCTGCAGATGGCACGGCGGATTGTGTTTACCAACAGTGGTTTCTGGAAGTATTCCTGGGCCCATTCAGTAAAGTCAATGACAGAATCATGCCGATGAGTGATGCAGTGTCGTCTGAGGGCCCGATGATTTCTCCAGGTTCTTTGAATCTTTTGATGATGTTATGCACTGTAGATGATGATATTTGCAAAGCCTTTGCAATTTGACGTTGAGGAACGTTCTTTTAAAGTATTCCACAATATTTTTACGCACTCTTTCACAGATTGGAGAGCCTCTGCCCATCTTTACTTCTGAGAGACTCTGCCTCTCTAAGACATTCATTTTATAGCTAATCATGTGACAGATCTGATGTCAATTAACTTAGTTAGTTGCTAGATGTTCCCCCAGCTGAATCTTTTCAATTTTTTTTTGCTTTTTCAGCCCTTTGTTGCCCCTGTGCCAACTTTTTTGAGACCTGTAGTAGGCATCAAATTTGAAATGAGCTCATTTAGTGGATATAAGTGTAAAATTTCTCCGTTTTAAACTTTTTTTATGTTCTCTATGTTATATTGTGAATAAAATATTGGCTCATGTGATTTGAAAGTCTTTTAGTTTTCATTTTATTCAAATTTAAAAAATGTCCCAACATTTCCGGAATTCGGGTTGTAAAATAGAAATAAGTAAATTGAAAACAAATTTAAAAAGAAAAAGTTATTTAAAAAAAAAATCCTTGTAGCTCAATGAATGAATAAATGAATATCAGTAGACTGTGCTAAGGAATTAAATTAAATATTTTTAAATGATACGAAAAATTTCAAAAATATAAAACATCCAAAACAAAACCGGAAACTAGCAAAAAAAAAAAAAAAAAAAAAAAACTACTGTAACACTGATAGAGTGAAAACTAAATCATACTAAATTAAATGGAAAAGACAAGCAAAAAAAAAAATTAAATAAGTAAACCAAAAACAAAAAAATATATAATTAATACAATTAATTAATAAAGAAATAGTGTTCATGTAGCTCAAAAAAGGTGACTGTGCTGAGAAATTTAACATTGTTAAACTTTTTTTTTTTTAATGATAGAAAAATATTTAAACTAATATCAAAACTAAAACAGAAACTAGCATAACTGAAAAAACTACAATTAAAACTAAACCAATACTACTGTGATAGAGTGAAAAAAAATTGCCTAAATCATCTAATTTTTTGAAGTTGAGCAAAGATTATTGCAGTATGTTTTTACAGGAAAATATTATTTCAGTCTTTCTACTTCAAAAAATTTAATGTTTAATTCCATGTTTACTTTCGGTATCTTTGTTATTTGTGAGATTTAATTTGAGTAAAACATTGTTTCAAATATAAATCCTACACCTTTTTTTTTTTTCTAGTAACCCTGGGTGAGCCACCTGTACTTTTTTAAGATTTTGTATTTTCCAGTGGATTTATTATAACGTTTGTTTATCCTTACTTACATAAGCTGTAAAAAGCCAACCAACCGCATTAGAGTTAGACAGATCGAAAAAGTGCGACCCATGTTGGTCTGCAATATGTATAAGATGGTCAGTGAAGAGACTGTAGGCTAAAACTGGGTTTATTTTAACCTCCCTAAAAAAGTTTAAGACAAAAGGATGAAAACCTCCTGAAGCAAGTGAGTGGGTGAATTGGCTCTTTTCAAAATGAACCCAATAATTGAAGATTGATCTTTTCTGCCAGTACATGCTGACATGATGAGTGGGCTCCAATTTATCTCTTAGTAATGAACTCTTCTTGTGCTCGCCTTCCGAGCCTCTTATACGGTTAAGCAGGTAACTGAGAGGTGTGACGTGACCATAAATAATCAGTGGTGGAGGTAACGAATTACAACTACTCACGTTACTGTAATTAAGTAGTTTTTTCGGGTACTTGTACTTTTTTGAGTATATTTTTAAAGCTGTGCTTTTACTTGTACTTAAGTACAAATTAAGCAAAATAATCTACTTCGTTACATTTAAATCATAGTTCGTTACTGAGTACGCCCTATTTGAATTGATATTCAAACCTTTGACGGCATTTCAGTAACCAATAAAGATATCCGATCGTAAACGGACCAATAAAAGCCCTGATATCTGAACCGTGGGAAAAGCCGCAGCTGCAGCAGGTGAAGAGCTGATCAGACAGTGAGGGAGCTCTGATTTACGGACTCAAAAAGTTTGGAGAAACAAACTACATGGTAGTGTTATCATAAATATCTATATTTTGATACCAATACTGAAATATCTGACACGGTCCCATTACTCATTTTCCACAGTATCTATATAGCCTACACCGATACACGCTGCGTCTCCTCTTTCCTCTTCTCTCTGAGTTTGACACGCATCGTCTCCTGTCAGGTACAGAGTCTGAATATCCGTGCGGGATTGCAGGTATTCCGCATAATGTTAATCATTCCTGCGCAAATGTGGCGAGCTCTTTATTGTAACATGAGAACACAGTCATGTAATCGCAGAAAACTGGATGCGAGCTCTCAAATAGGTCAGACTTATACAAATGAACTGCCTGTCCTCTCACTCGATATTGCTTGTGCGCAGACTGTGCGCTCTCTCCATGCTTTTATAGTAGAAATTATTTTTCTTTGCTCCTGGATTAAAGCCATCTGATGTTCCATTTATCTAAATAAATACCATATATGGCTCTTAAATCACTGCTTATAAAATTTCAGTGTTGTCATATTTTGAATACCTCAACTGAATTGAGGTAATTTGTTTTAGAATTTTATTACTGACTGTGTACTTGTCTTTTTTTGTAAATTCAATTCAGTTTGAAATCAAATTTGAAATCAAGCTTCTTTACTGTAAGCTTACCCTATTTTGAAGACACAAATACACAGAATGAGCAAATGTTTAAGATTGAGATTTTTGTAATGGTAATTGATCAATATTTATATGTAGGCTATGTAAATGAAAGCCTATATTAAAATATTTTCATCATATAAAGCGAACGTGTCTTTTTTAGAAGACTTGGATTAAACCACTCAAAGCTTGAAATAATGCTTGCCTTGAAAAAAATGGATGGACAAAACCAGTTGTAATATTAAAACATCTACATGGCAGTATACAGTAGTTTTGCCAGTGGTATTGAAAATGATTCGTCATGAAATCAAAAATGACCCTACTTACTTTTTTAGTGCACAATACTAGTCTTGTGGTGAACAATTAAACCGTGCAAGTCAATACACCGGAAAAAAATCTGCCGTCATAATATTTAATCAAAAACTGAAAATTCACTTCCGCTCTGGAATGGCGTTCTCGCTCTGATGACGTCAGTTTGATGGCTTGGGGAGAATCCTCTTGTTAAGTCATGACGTAAGGACTGCTGTTTCCGGGTCCATGCCTCTACTCATTTCACTTGAGAATACTATGTCAACAGCCATTTATGAGCACTATTTATGAGCACTATTTAATTATTATTTAATATTTAATTTTACATATTTAAGCTAAGCATTTAAAAACTTGCTGTGGACACTACAGTCTCGTGCTCACAGTGTCTCAGACACTAATATTTTAGCTGAATCACTGTCTGGCCATCTAGGTTTTCAGTATGGGGATAAAGGTTAGGGTTATAATTTTTCTGTATTACATGACATCATGAGTGTATATTAACACAGTTTGTTGTTTTCTTGGGGCATCCGGCAGAGCGTTAGGACCCAGAAGCGAAGATATGAATTAATATTTTTTGGTAATTCATTAAATATCACCGCTAAAAAGTAACTAGTAACTAGTACTCTGAGTATTTTTTGAGAAGAGTACTTTGTACTTTTACTTAAGTACCGTTTTGACACCAGTACTTTTACTTGTAATTGAGTATTATTTCAGCAATGTAACAGTACCTGTACTTGAGTACAAATTTTCAGTACTCTTTCAACCTCTGTAAATAATAGAGGAACAAGAAATCATCAATCATTTTGTTACACAATGTCTCAAATGTCTGTACATGGGAAACAAAGACATTTATTTATTTATTTATTTTTTTTTTACCATGGCGTCATCTGTTTTTTTTTTTGTTTGTTTTTTTTTTTTTTTTTTGATGCTTTTCAGTAAACGTCTTTGTTTTGTAAAAAATAAAAAATAAAAATAAATAAATAAATAAACAATTTCCACCACAACCAACAGTTTTACTCCAATAATGTTTTATCAAACAGTTTTGGTTACTTGGATACCAAGGAGACAGTGGTGCCAGGGGAAAGTATGCTTAATATGAAACATATCAGAAAAATATGACACATCAAGATAAAAATCAAGGTAAATATTACATTTATGCATTAGGCAGGCACTTTTGCAGCATTTACAGCACATTTAAGTTGTCAGTACTTTTGCGCAGGAAATCAAATATGTTAGTGCCATACAAAAAAAAAAATAATAAATTATCTATCTATCTATCTATCTATCTATCTATCTATCTATCTAGCTGTCTGTCTGTCTGTCCATCCATCCATCCATCCATCCATCCGTCTGTCGATCTGTCTGTCTATCTATCTAGAGACACATGTAAGGCACTGGAGTATTGCTTTCACATGCCATTGTCCAAAACAAACGTGTTTCGTGTTTTCTCAGCCCAGACAAGCATGAAGCTTTTATGTGCAAAGTGGAAAGGTTAATACTGACATCAAAGAAGCAATTGTAACTTCAGAGAAAGGAAGGATTTCCAGTAAAGGTGACAGATTCCTTCATCCAGCCGCTCGTATACAGCATGTGGCACAGAGAGGCCTGCACTGCAAGTCTCATTAATAAAAGAGCTCTGTTAGGCAGCTACAAGTCAGAGAAAAGAAAGAAATGAGACATCACTAATACATGATTGGCCCTCTTTCAGCTGCAACTGTGGGAATCCGACAGAATTCACAACAGGGGCAGGAGATATGGAGTCGCTCAGGAATACACTGGCAAAAGAGATTTTTCCTGTCTAGATCACAGATGGAACTTAATTAAATCAAGCCGTATAACCCATTTTACTCAAATCTATCAGTCTGACTTTAACAATGCAGCTGTACAATGGAAAGTTGACTATAATGTTCCTCATAACTATTATAAATATTCCCTGACCCACAATGACCATTCCATATTTAGCATTGCAATCATTTACTTACATCATTTCCTCAAACTAAATGACATAGAACAGATAATGAAATAAAGAGCAGATGGTACATTGACATTGTGTACTTTCTAATGTAAATCACTCTAAATAAACGTTCACCCAGACAGAAATTAAGTCTTTGCTGGTATACTAATTTTATGCCCTCTAAATGAAATATTGAAATATTATTACAATTTAAAATAACTGATGTTTACTTGACTACATTTTTTTTCCCCTGTGATGCGAAGCTGAATTTTCAGCAGCCATTACTACAGTCTTCAGTGTCACACGATCCTTCAGAAACATTTCTTATTATTATCAGTGTTGAAGTTGTGATGCTTCACCATGATACATTTTTAAGAATTATTTGATAAATAGAAAGCTCAAAAGCATCTATTAAAAATAAGTTCATTTAAATGTCAAAATTAAATGTCAAATTACATGCAGTTTATTGTGTCTTTGCTGACTAAAACTATTAATTGCCATAAATAAATATTATCAACTGGAAACATAAGAATCCTGTTTATATCAAACATGCATTATACACAAACAAACATATCAAACATGCATTACACACACACACGTGTGTGTGTTTGACCCTGGACCACAAAACCAGTCATTCAAGTTGCACAGGTATATTTGTAGCAATATCCAATCAATCAATTTTTGCACCCTCAGATTCCAGATTTTCAAATAGTTGTATCTCAGCCAAATATTGTCCTATCATAACAAACCATACATCAATGGAAAGCTTATATAGGCCTATTCAGCTTTCATATGATGTATAAAACTGGATTTAAAAAAACTGACCCTTGTGACTGGTTTTGTGGTCCAGGGTCACACACACACACACACATATATACTTGAATTTGTGGTTTACGGGGACTCTCCATAGGTGTAATGGTTTTCATACTGTATTTTCTATTGCCCTACACCAACCCTACACCTAAACTTAGGCCTCACAGGAAACTACTGACAATTTTTAAATTTCATAAAACACCATTTTGTATGCTTTTTAAGCCTTTTGTTTTACGGGGACACAGGAAGTGTCCTCATAAACCATGTTTACATTGTAGTACCCGTGTCATTATACACATTTGTGTCCTCATAAACCATATATACCAGTACACACACACACACACACACACACACACACACACACACACACATTGTAATGAAATAATGTCAGAATGCAAAACATCTTAATGATCCTAGAAATAAACTAAATTATATTTCCTTGTTTCTTGACAGGTTTTATGAGATTCACCCATTCATGATCACACAATTACAAAAATGGAATGAGAATAATACTGTATGACACAGTATTTAGATTTTGATATGTATATCAAATAATTGCCAAAGGGCATACATTTACTCTCCACTGCAAGTTACTTTTTTCCCATCATAAATTAAAATGCAAATGAAAACAGCTGGCAGCAAGAGATTGTGCTATAACAAGTCCGAGACACATACAGTACAACAGATGTCTTGATTCCAGCACTTAATAGACAAGACACGTGGCGCAGAATGTCAACAACCTCTTCAGCTCCGCCGAGATACACGTGCTGTCACTTCCAGGATAATAGACGCTTCGTCATTGACAGTTTTGCAAGACGTGATGCGGGTTAATTTAAAAGCTCAAATACAATTGCCTAAATATAAACCACTACCGTATATATTTTGCACCTGCTCTTTTTAATACTTCATATCCAGCAGAGAATGAGTACTACCTGTAAAATAAGCACAGGAAGCTTTCTTCAAATGGTCTTTGATTAAAAATTGGTCACACTCAGGTGTTTGCCTCATGCTTCCAAGCCACAAATGGCATATAGTTCCTGAAAATCACCTCTGAAGAGCCTGCAGTTATATAAGTTGATCGTGGCCATCTGCTGTATGCACCATGCGGCAAAAGGAGGAGATACTTGGCTACCTGTTCTGGAGAAACCGCTCAACAAAATACTCCACTAACAAATAACTGATTGATACCACAATGAATTCCACCGGCTAATCAGAAAGGATTTGAATCAGCACATTATACAATTACCAGGACCAAAGGGTTACGTCGTGGGAAATAACGACAGCTAGAAGTGCTGATTGTGTCTCTTCAGGCAGGTGTTCAACAAGATGTCTTGGGGGAACGTGTTCGGTTTAATTAGCTCCATTTACAAATCTGTAGTTATTACTGTTAAGTGGCATCATCTCGGACACTATTGGATCCTGTTGGAACCTGTCGTTATTAAATATACTGACAATCTATAGTGAATTTCAAAATCAATTAAACATTCAGTATTCAAATGGTTTAATCCCACCGGTCACATTGGTGACCAAAATTTGGTCTCAAGTTTGAATCTAAAGACAGAAAAAAGAAAAAGAAAGAACAACAACATAAACAAATAAATAAATAAACAAATAAATAAAGATAGTTAATCATACATTTCTGTTGAATATGATATAGATGGCATTTAAAATAAAATCAAATGAAATAAAATAAAATAAACTGTTAAAAAACACCAGATAAAGTCATAATGATTTGGGGTCATGCAATGAAATGAAATGAAATTAAATTAAATCTCAAATGCAGACAATCTTATTGGTGCTTAAAGACTTAATTTTCTTAATGTATAAAATACATCTTTATTATATTATTATTATTATTATTATTATTATGGGCTTAAATATAACCTGTGAGTTTTAAATGCACTGAAGACTTTAAAACATAAAAAACAAAACTGACCGATTGTTTGATTGATTGATTGATTGATTGGATTTGATTTGATTTGATGGAATGGATAAATATGACCTGTTAATTTTTAATGCACTGAGCACTTTATTTTTTGTACTTGAAACAATAAAAGAAGATAGCTAGTATCTCGGCATGTAATCCTTTTTTTGGATACACAGTAAAATAATTTCAAGTATTGAGGTTTTTGCTCTTTTTGGAAGAATTTATTTATAACTTGGAATTGTGTTACATGTGGATTGAAAACTGCATGAAAGCCTTTATTTTTCTTTTGTGAAATATGACCTAAACATATTTTCCTCAAACTTTTAACCTTCCGATAAAAAAAAAATGGTAACAAAAAGACTCCCGTATGGAAACTCTTTCACATCATTTCACTGTCAAAGCAAGTTAGTGGGCCAGGAACATAAAAAAAAAAAAAATCTGATATATATATATATATATATATATATATATATATATATATATATATATATAATATATATATATATATATATATATATTGCTTGCATGCACTGGGATTTGCATTCTTATGTAACTGTGTCATTATATCGCCAAAACTGGATCATCTTTTTATGGAAACGCATTCTGGTCAGCAAGATTGGAGCTTTAAATGGCTAGAGGTTTTGATGCTGGGTCTTTAAGCTCATTTCAAAACTTCAGTCACAAAAAATGCAAAAAAGAGGGCTACTGGGATGCAAAACTCTCTAAATCTCGGTGCTCTTTGGGCAAGGGAAAATTTGTCTATAAATCTTTGTTGCAAAGCCAAAGGCACTCGAGAATTTCTATTAAAAAGCCTTCATTATTTCAATGGCTTAAACATTAAAAAACAAGTCACAGATGACCGCACACCTACGCATTGCGTCTAATACGCTTTCATCAGGGTGTGGAAAACAGACACACTCAGGCTGCGTTCGAAACCGCATACTCCAATGAGTAGGTACTTAATTTCAATAAGTACTTACTTATCGAACGCTAAAAGAGTACGTACTCTACAGCCAAATTTCGTTAAGTATGAAATGTGATCCGCCATGTTGACGTTGTCATGTGACCTATGACGTTTTAACAAGCACAACAACTAAAAGATACGAGCGACAGGTTTAATTCAGGTTTAAATCTGTAAATATTTTGATGTTTCTTGTTTAATTTAAGTACCGTTTCATCCCTCAGGCTTATAAATAATAACAACAACAACAACAAATGCAATTTTTGATGCGTTATGATTATATGAATACTATGATTATTCAAATATATTTAACTTTGTCATTGTGCTTTTTTCACCGTGTATGTAAATCTCATACTATGATGTACGCAAACCCATTGTATTTAAGTTTTCCTCTTTTTTTTTTTCTTTTTTTTTGTCATTATGATTGTTTATTGTTAAAGATACAACCATCTTTCCCTGATCTTGTATGCAATTAAGCTGTCGCAATAAATAAAAAAGAAAAAAAGATAAAAGGGACAGGTGCACTAACACCTCGTAGCATCAATAACTCGACAACACTACCTAGTACTGTTTTCCTCAGCCTTTGCAGTGCTTGCAATGTCTGCATAAAGGAGAGTACAGCTGCTCGAAGATCTCACATTTAGAGAAGACTGTTGATTTTATACTGGAAAAATGTAAGTATTACTACTTAAAAAAGATGATTACCCCAGAATGCATTACTAGCTCACCCCAACACTACAATAATAATGATAAATGCTGACCAATAATTTTGTCATATGTCATAGGTATGCATGAATACACACTAGACAAATGCAGCCAAAGTGATACATCTCAATTTTCATTCAAGCAATGAATTAATGCATTAGTTAATGAAACAATTATATTTTATTTACTGACAACAACAAGAAACATGAATAAATGAGTAAAAAATAATAATAAAATAATCACAATAAAAATACAAATACAAGTTAACGACACATAAAACAAAGCTTTATTCAAACTTATTGTTCTAACAATCATGTATATACAGGCGGTGAACCCATATACTGCCATCTCAACACAGCTGTACCAACTCTGCAGCTTTATTCTGATGAAGCAGCTGACCACCGTGTCCACCTTCACCTGTCTCTGCCGTCCATCACGTTCCTCATCGCTGCTGTCAGACTGAATCTGATCATGGATGGGAAAGGGACATCGAGGCTATTGTTGTCTGAGTATACAGAGAGGATGAGGAAGATCATGATGACGCCCCTGAACCACACAATCTTGAACAAGAGCAGGAGAACATGTGCGGGACAATCTGGCTGCTGCGTCTGCTCCAAACATTCGTGTGCCTGCTCTCCATGAGCACCACTACCTGTAAAATATTTAAACAGAGCAAAACTTGAAACTTTGAAGCTTCTGAAAATTGGGCTCTATTAACAGAAGTTGTATGAACAGAAACCAGCCGAACAAACTTGACCAAAATCACATCCTCGATGTCTTTTGGCCTTTTTCTAGATGTTCTCGCTGACTCTGGGCTCACTGATGATGCAACATCCGGCCCAGATGAGGCGGTAAGGGCAGGTGGAGTGATGGAGCGTCTCGTCCATGGCACTGGACCATTTCCAGGATGCTGCTGTGGACTCTCCATCCTCACTGCTCACACCAGTCTGCAGACATTTCAGATCATTCAAAGATGCACAAATATAATAAACTTTAATAGAGCAATGTCATTTGATCTCTGTATTAGATGTAACAAAATGATCTTACTTTATATTTTTGTTTCAGGTTTTCCTTTCCCCCCCACAAATGCTGCTGTCACCTTTCTTTGCAGGCCCTGCACCACCACAAAAGATCTGCAGCAAAGGCACAGGAATCAAGAATCAGAAAAGTGCTGTAATAACTCTGTTTGAATAACAATATGAATGAATGACAATAATTAAAATAAACTACAACTTAAGATTTAAAAGATGTTTAATTCATTTCAGTAGTATACTCACTGAGAGCCTTTGATGGCAGCATTCCTTCATCAGTCACTCTTCACCGGATAAACACTCGTGTGTCTCATCTGTCCCTGTAACATCCAGACAAGATTCAGTCACCTCTGTGATTTATCTGTTCAATACTGCATTTACATGTTGAGGTACTGTAGCTGCTGATGTGTTAACTTGCTTTTTATCTAACACAAATGTTCCTCAATTTATCAACAATACTAATGGACAAATGAAATAGATAACTTATGTTTAGTTACTCCGTGTATATTTATTTACATTCATCTAAAGCAGTGTTGACAACAGTGAATTCTACATAACACACATACATCACTCACTCAGATGTCTGTTCATGATGTGATGTGCTCATATGCAATTCTTTTACAACATTTTCCTGCCACATATTAAATAGACACTTAGTAATCGTCTGTAAAGATATATATGGTTTATGTAAATCCACTCTGGTGATGTAGGTGTGCTACGGGAGCTCCCCTGTTCGCTTTACATAATAAAACGTGTTTTTACCGCAAAAGCACAAATAAACTGTACTGTTTAGCGTTTACACATTAAGCAATTCAACAGTTTGCTCAACAGTAGCTCAACAAACGCGATTTTAACACAAGGAACCGTGTTTTTGGTTTGTAAACACCCACGTCGCTGTTCTCCATCACGTTTGATGACGTATCCTCTCGCGTGGGCTTCTGGGATTGAAAAGTGTCCATCGATGAACACTTCAGAATCTGGGCTGAAGCAGTAGGACATCCGGGGATTTCTCGCCTACTGTTTTATGAATACTGAGGTTTCAAACATACTTCTTTCTTCACGTACTCTTTTTCCCTACTATATAGTAGGTAAGTAGGCATATAAGGACGCAACTTAAGTATACGTACGTCCGAATCTCGCGAGAATTAGTGCACTCGCCTACTAATTCTCGCCTACTCTTTTATGAATACTTATGATTCAAACATACTTATTCGCTCGCCTACTGCTTTTTGCCTACTATATAGTATGGAAGTATGCGATTTCAGATGCACTACAATAGCCTGCCTCCAGCTGGCGAGAGCAGCCGCTTGCAGTCGGGTCAGAATTAAAAGCGGAGACCTCAAGTCAGACACTTTCTGGACACGGGGTTTCCATACTCTTATCACATTTAAAGTTAACTAAATGCAATATTTGTCAAATACAAAACATTTTTATGAGCAACAGAAACACTTTTTATATACTGCTTAATACAGCGCCATCTGTTCATGAAAAAGTTCAACACACTCTAAAAAATGCTGGGTTGTTTCAACCCAAATTTGGGTCAAATATGGACTAACCCAGCTGTTGGGTTAAATTTTTACATTAAATTTTTAACCCAAAAGTTGGGTTAGTCCATATTTGACCCAGAATTGGGTTGAAACAACCCAGCATTTTTTAGAGTGCAAGTTCAACATTTCTTTTTTTTTTTTTTTTTTTTAATTTTTGTATTTTAATATGAAGTAAACTGGTATTGACATTTTATTATAACAGCAAAATAATTCAGTGTCCCCTAATGACAAACGTCTTTGGGGTACCTGTAATAATGCTGAAAAGTCAATAAATCATAAATCATAAACATATACTATTTAAATACCAATAAAGCGCACATATATATGATTTTATCAGTGTTTTTGATAAAAAATGACTCAAGATAACAGTGCAACTACACTAAAAAAATCTTTTACTGTTATAAAAACAGATTTGTGAGCATTATTGGAATTGAATTGTTAGAATAAACACGCAACACACCTCGTGCTTGTCATCACAGAATCTAACCAATGAGAATGAAGTGTGTCGTCATCAAGGCTCTCGCAGCCGATTTTGAGCAGCTGCAGCGCCTGACCTCGGCGGCGGGTCTCGTTTTGCTCTCGCGGTAGTTTGATGGCACATGTGATCGTAAGGCGGTTGCAGCGCCGATCAAAGTCGGACAAATGTTCTAACCAGAATGCATTGCTTTTGTCAGGCGGCAGAGAATTTTTGCGGCGCCGCATGAAGTCGAACGCACCTTCTGAGTGTGTCTGTTTTCCACACCCTGATGAAAGCGTATTAGACGCAACGCGTAGGTGTGCGGTCATCTGTGACTTGTTTTTAATGTTTAAGCCATGAAATAATAAAGGCTTTTTAATAGAAATTCTCGAGTGCCTTGGCTTTGCAACAAAGATTAATTTCAAACCTTCTTTGTTTCAAATCCACAATCAATATTGGATATTTTCTTACAGACAGTTCAATAACCAACAACACTTGAAATGAGCAGAGAAAACTGTCACACTGTATTTACTATGCAACTAACCAAACAATATTTGTGAATTATGCTTGTAATGCCCTAAAAATGTAGATTAATTAATGCCACAAGAAAAGAAAGATTCCCACTCATACTATATATAATGTTCCTAAAACAGCTCCTCACAAAAATAATATGTGAATGACAAGAACATATTGTGATACATGACTCATCTTATCTCTGGAAGTTTGATGGATTGATGTTATTAATCAATGAATCACTGGAAGAGGTATTGCTAAATGAAGACAAAATAAAACTCATTTTAGTATGCTAAACGCATTAAAGTTTGACTGGTTTGCAAATGAGAAATCTGAGAGATGGAATGAGCCATCGGCTGCTGAATATGTCACTGTTTATGTACGTTTTATAATGTGGCGATGTGAAATTAAGCACCTCAACTAGATTTTCCGATGAAAATACGAGTGGCAGTTTGATCCCATAGGACAAACTATCCCTTTAAGCTTTTTGAAATGACGACTATATTACAGCTGGCTTGCAAAGAACTGCAATGAAAGACGTTTTATAGGGTTTGGATTACTATCATGAGCTGCACTCACAATGGATTAGGAAAAATAATAACCAAAAAGAACGGGAGAAAGAGAGCAATGTTTTACAGGATTGCTCGAAAGCCACAGAATTGAATTAATTCTCTTCTGGATAGAGATTTGATCCTGTTAGCCATCTGCACCATCAGCACAAGAAATGGATTAGAGGGAAGGCTGAAGCTATGATCAAACAGTCTGAGAAATCTTGTCTGATTCCCTCTTTATTTGAGGTCTCATATTTTTTCTTTCCCCAATATGATGTCTATGTGAGCTGTATAGGATGTACGGATGATGGAGAGGGAGAGAGAGAGAGGGAGAGAGAGAAAGAGAGAGGGAGAGAGAGAAAGAAAGAGAGAGAGAGGGGGGGGAGAGAGAGAGAGAGAGAGAGAGAGAGAGAGAGAGAGAGAGAGAGAGAGAGAGAGAGAGAGAGAGAGAGAGGGAGGGAGAGAGAGAGAGAGAGAGAGAGAGAGAGAGAGAGAGATGAAAGGCAGTTAGCAGATTCAGCTCACAAGAGCAGTATTTCATTGCCTGAAGAAATGCAAGCAAAAACCTGTCACTGAACTGACTTTGAAGTCTTTTTAAGAGACATGTAATGTCATAGTATTCTTCTATATACTTATTATCTATTTGAAAGGTCACAAAACCTGTCAAGGACATGTACAAATCATATTTAACCCCACAATTACATTAAATATTCTGAAATTCTGCTGTGAACAAAAATGACACTAATGAAACTCAAAATAAATAAATAAATGTAAATAAATATATAATGCTAAATTTAATAATATTACTGAAATATATTTATACACCATGGTACTATTTTATTTGAAATCATTTATGAATTTTAAAATTATTTAAAGGTCATTTAAACAAATAAACAACAGGCTTAAAATGTCAAGATGAATTACAGTAGGAATTTAGGTTAAAATGTATACGAATGTACAAGCATCAATAGTTAACCATTGTAATTCATTTTTGGCCTTATTAGATTTTTTAAATGGTCCAGTGTTGTGATGAATGAGTTGTTAAAAGTGCAAATATTCCATGTAGTGTCTCAATTAAGGTGGTCATTAAAACATGGTGCATAATAATTATAAAACAATTAACAAAATGCTGTTTGTCACCTTCCTTAAAGTGCTTAATGTCAACTACCCTTAAAATACTACTTATCTTGGTATATTTGTTGTGCTGCCTTACATTTTTGCATAAAATAAATTAAAAAAATAAAATAAAATAAATGCCTGGATGCATTATAGGCAGAACAACTGGGGTTACATGCTATTGAATGAATGATAAAATGAAATGAAATTGACATTAAAAATTGATATCACAGTGCACCCATTTTTGGTGCACAAATAGGCTACAATTTCTTAAGTTTTTTTTTTTTTTTTTTCCCTTTTAAATCTGGCCTATTTTTGAGACATTCACACTTTTAAGCTCACAATAAAAATGTAACAAAGTGACTCCCATATGGAAACACTTTCACATCATTTCTCCGTCAAGACAGTTGGTGGACCTGGAACATGACGGCCATTCTCTCCCCCTGCACCTCTCCTTCACTCTTTTCATATTTCGATAACACATTTCCCCTGGCGTCTCCAGACCAGAAGAGGCTTTGAGGAGGGCAGGTGAGCTGACTCCACCACATTGTTCCTTTTCTGAACAAAGATTGTAGCTGACTGGAGGGAAATTGCATACCGTAGGGGCCCATCACTGACCTGGTCTGGGGAAGAGGACTGCAGGATGGGGGCATTGAGAATGAAAGGCTGAAATCATGGAGTAAGAGTCTGCACCGCAAGAGTCTGGAGAGGCTTACTGTGTTAAGACAACATGGAATTCTAGGAGATACATACTGTGCAAACATGCTGGAGATTTGCATTTTTATATTTCTGAACTACATAAGTTGCATTCAGGGATTCCCATTTATGCTGGACACTTGTTGGCTGCATGCTTAAAGGGATAGTTGCCCAAAAAAAAAAATAAAAAAAAATAAAATAAAATAAAATAAAAATTCAATATTTTGTTAAGTTTGTTTCTTCATTACAATTCTTTATGTGGAGAAATGTAGCATTCCATCACTTGCTCACCAATGGATCCTCTGCAGTGAATGGGTGCCGTCAGAATGAGAGTCTAAACAGCTGATAAAAACATCACAGTAATCCACACCACTCCATTCCATCAATTAATGTCTTGTGAAGTAAAAGCTGTGGTTGGTAAAAAAAAAAAAAAAAATCCATCAAGACGTTTTAAACTTCAAACCAGTAAAATTACGAATATACAAAATATGAATCCTCTATCCATAATATTGCATCTCCTGTTGTCCTCTAACATCAAAACCCACCAACACATTTGTTTAGAACTACTTTGTAGTGTTTTCACTTGTAAAAGGTGCTTGATCTGTGCATATTCCTCTCTTGATTCAGATGAAATGACTTTTTCATTGGAAAAAGCAATAAAGTATTATGGATTTTAGCCAGAAGAAATGATTTTAAGTTAAACATGATTTATCTTACAAACATGCAGCTACAAACTCAGCTACATCTTGAATGGCGACGGATGAGTACATTTTCAGTTAATTTTCATTTTTGGATGAACTATTCCTTTAATACAATTACAATTTTAGTTTTGAAAAAGCTGATGTAAAGACACAAAATATGTGTCTACAAGACTAATTTCAAGCATTTTATGATAATAAGAAACCTAAATTCAGTCAAGTACATCCAAACTTTTGACTGAAACTGTATTTACTTCAGTTCGTGCATGCATAATATCTCCGCCTGACTGTCGACCGACAGCGAACGCCTCTGAATTGTTACTGTGAGTTACAAATAAGTGCCATTTACCGCATCTCAGAAAGCTGCTCTGAAAGAACGAGGCATTAATTACCATTCCTTCAAAGCTCTGTTTCCCTCTTTTATCCAGCAGCACAGCACACGCTAGCATCACTAGACAAGGGGATTGTAAGCAGCCCATTTTTCTTTTGGATTACCACCGTAAGCTCACATGCTTGACTACTCTTGCGATACCTTTGCATTCTGCCTGGCTTCCCTAAACACCTTTTAATTGCCTCTCTTATTTATTTATTTATTTTATTATTATACATTTATTTTGAATGCATTAGGGTATTTAGAAAGTTTATGCACAGCCAGAATGTGGTGAGCTTCTGAATGAGGAGGCTTTTAGTCCAAGGTCAATTCATGTTTCATAACAATGGCTTCCAGGTTTATGGAACACATTCATCTATTTAAACATCAATTATTAAAGTCCCTCCCCCCACACATTATTATTATTATTATTATTATTATTATTATTATTATTATTATTTGCTCTATATATTATTAATATAAAATTATAATCACACACACACACACACACACACACACAGTATAAATGAATATAAGGATTTTAAAATCTAGAACATACCCCATAGGAGAGATTAGCACAAGAGGGAGTCATTTTCACCATATTTGAACCATTAAAATTGACCAACTGACTCGAACGCGAAACGCGGCCTTGTTAAAAGCAGCTGCCAGACTAGGCGTGACTCTCCGTAACGCTTGATTTGCTGCTGATTTAACTGAGGAGAGCAAATTAGTGAGCTTAACTGCTGTCTGAATGAAACTAGTCAATTAACATATGCTGATAAGATGCAGCTATCCCACTGCATCCCGTCGAGCTGTTAACTAAGAGTCACATTGCCCTGTAGATTAATGTTCTTGAAACCCTCTGGTATTAACTCAATATTTATCAGACAAGACCCCGTGGATGTGAATAATACAATGTGATTGATTCATAAACAATATTTGATGCAAACCAACATTTTCTTTAGTATTTGAACCCTGCACACGTAAATGTGATATACCAGTAGCTTACATCATAAAAGTCTCTTTCACTGTATTTTTCTATTCATCAACTATGCAAGAACATGCAAGTTAAATCAGATTTGATTAAAAAAAAAAATCATTAAAAATCTTATGTAGCCATTGCATCACTTCATAAGTGAGAGCAACCATTAAATCTTGCATGAGAGGCATGAGACAAGAATATACCAAAGACATGAATAGACCTATAAAATATAGAGTATAATAAAATATATAAAGTAGGGGGAAATTTGGTACATTGACATAAACCACAAATAGAAGTCATAGAAGAAAGCAAATACGATGCTATTATTCAAGGGAACCTAAATGTATACTTTTCCACTCACAAATCACAGGGTTTAAACCAGTTACTAGCAAACATTTGGTTACCAGCCCAGATCTTTAACTATTACACCACTCAAAAGATGCATCTATCGTTTATGGAGAAATAATTGGCATGTTTACTTGCAGAGCCTGACTACTGCACTATATGAACACGATCCTTACATATGCTGGATCCATTTTTAGTGTCTTGAGACAGAAAAGAGACAATAGTTCAAAAGTCTCGCACAAACAGTGATGCAAAGATTAAGATCATCTTTAAATTGCTGCTGACTTGGGAGAAACACCACCCTGCTGCTTTGTGCCAGACCGTTGTTTTCTTATTAATCTTTTCTTTGATTTGGAATCCTTTTAGTAGGTACAGTATTTAATGGGCATGTCTATGTGCATAGTCAGTTGCCATGACAACATGGAAAAGGAATGGAAAGTATGACATGCACCACTCAGGGTAGTTAGTGAAAGGCAGACTATTACACTTTAGCTTAGAATTTACTTACCGTTCAGAGTGTGGGAGTTTTTTTTTTTTTTTTTTTTTCTTCTCCTAGTGAAAGAGCTCACACATGCATTCACAAGCATATGCCCTTGCGAAAATTGTCATGCACACAAATGAAACCATGCGCAAACTCCATGACAAATCTATATATTAATGCATAAAATACGGAAAATTATCTCAGACATTTACATCAGAGTTTGAACTGAATGCGTTTGTTGTGGGTGGTTTACAGATTAGTGTATGAAATGTGGGTATTACTTTTTTAAATACCTGCCTTAACTTCTTAAAGCAATAAAAAAATCAATGATGATGATAATAATAATAATAATAATAATAATAATAATAATAATAATAATAATTATTATTATTATTATTATTATTATTATTATTATTATTATTATTAGACACTTCAAATATTTTTTAAGTAAAGTATTTACTGTCAATTTCCATCACTTTAATGATTATTTAATCACCTCACTGAATTGAACTATATATATATAAATTATATATATTGAAATTAATACTAATAATACTACTAATAATATATATTAATAAAATAATACTTCTATTCAGCAAGGTTATTTTTCTGAAATATGTGTATTACACCAGCAAAAAAAAAAAAAAAATTTTGTCTAGCTTTTTAATTCTGAAGGTAAAAGTAAACTACTACTACTACTACTACTACTAGTAGTAGTAGTAGTTAGTTTTTATTATTATTTAAAAAGAAAATAATAAAAATAAAACTGTAATATTTATATGCCTGTCCAAGCACTTAGAGCATATTTCTCAGCACATTTATTATTTAACCTGATAGTCTGTTTCAAGCTTGCACACCTTTTCTTAAAAAAGTTTCTTTTAAATTTTTGATCTTATGCTTTTATACTGTATGTACTCCAGGAATTCTTAACAAAACCCGAAAAATATCTTGTTTTACAATGCATAGGATCTAAAAACCGCATGCATAGCTCTTTATATCACTGTATAAGACTTAAAACAGAAAGAAAAAAAAAACTAAAAACCTTCACTTGAAGAAGCCACTCACATGTGCATTTTCATAAATATGCATCTTCTAACATGATGTTTTTGACTTTGGATGTGAAGCTAGAAAACAACCCAAAGGCTAACAAATGACTAACGCAACCTCAGCACTTCTCTGACCAGCTATCTAACAGCACAGCAGGGGGGTGAAAGAAAAAGAGAGAGTGAGAAAAAAAAAATACATAGAGACTGAAAGCCTGAAAGTCAAATAGCTCCTCATTTCATTTCTACAAGAATTAAACAGACAAGGTGGATAAAATACGCATCCTCTGCAAACAGAAATAATCTTGCTCAATTTATTTACAAATATGAAACATATAAATTTTATAAAACATCAGAGCTAGTTAAAAGGTCATCCGCTCTTATATTAATGTCACACTGAGTCAGGTTTAAAGATAACAGGAGGTTTCCTGCAGGTCATTTACAGCTAGACACACTCGTGATATTGCAAGGCTTCACGTTGCGATTGTCTCAAATGATTGCATAGTTTCATTCATTTCGTTATGAAATTGCTTGCTACAAGAAAGACAATGAAGCATGCTAGGACTCTGAGAGTAGAAGACCAATAAACTACGTTTATGTGTGTGTGTGTCCTTTCTGCATCACCACACACTCTCTGTCTGGTCTCACAGACTCGTTGACCACTCATGGGTCATCTGATAGCCTATATATGGCATGGAAAATTGGCACCAGCTTTCTCCAAACTAGCTTCAATCAACTTAACGCAGTTTGTAGGATTCAGGCTCCTTTTTATCATTCGGCCAAGAAATAAAGTGGTGTTTAGTGGAAAGTGGTCTCTACATTTGCCAAAGTTCATGTCAAAGGTCGTCAAAGATACATGGCGTGCCATCTGAGACTGAAGCCCACACACGACTGCCGGCTGCATTATTTAGTTCATTTAAAGGCCTATTGATTTTCACTTTATTTGTCAAAAATAGCTGTTCGCCCATGGATCCTCTGCAGTGAATGGGTGCCGTCAGAATGAGAGTCCAAACAGCTCATAAAAACATCACAATAATCCACAAGTAATTCACACCACTCCAGTCCATCAATTAACATCTTGTGAAGTGAAAAGCTGCATGTTTGTAAGAAACAAATTAAGACATTAAGACATTTTAACTTTAAACCATAAATATGAGTCAAGCCAAAATAGAAGTACTCTATTCATAATTTCTTTTTCCAGTGAAAAAGGTAATCTCCTGTTGTCCTCTCATGTTAAAATCCACCTACATATTTGTTTAGAATGGACTGTTTTCACATGTAAACAGTGCCTAATCTGTGCATATGTCCCTCTTGATTCAGTTGTGACGACTTTTTCACTGGAAAAATAAATATTATGAATATAGGACTTCTATTTTAACATTGGATACAAGACCTTTTTCCAAGCCTTTACAAGGCATTAATTGATGGACTGGAGTGGTGTGGATTACCTGTGGATTACCGTGATGTTTTTAATCAACTGTTTGGACTCTCATTCTGACGGCACCCATTCACTGCAGGTGATCCATTGGTGAGCAAGTGATGTAATGCTACATTTTGCCAAATCAGTTCCCATGAAGAAACAAAATCATCTATATTTTGGATGGCCTGAGGGCAAGTAAATTTTCAGCAAATTCTTTTTTTTGGATAAATTAATTTAAATGATCAATAAAATACATCTTCGGGGTTAATTTTTCTAAGCAAACCAAATCGGTTGAAGTTTGTGCAAAACTTCAGCTATCCTAACCACTCGAAAAACTTTTAAGACAGGATTAAGCTCTTATTTGTGAATCAGCAAAGTCTGCTCAATGTGTTGAATGATGGGATGCTAATAGCTTTGCAAATTAGAAAGTAATCCCTGTTATTTGGCAAACCTACAGCCTCAGAAGGTTAGATTTCGAGACTGTAATACTTTCATAAGTGTCAAACCATCCACCAGTGGTTTAAAGGAGCTTCATGCTAATCAAGAGCGTTACTTGAAAGACGAAAAAGGATTTCTTAATCCCACATAGGTCAACTGCAAATACTCTGACTGCATGTCTGTAAAGAAGCAACATGTGGACTGATTTATTTATAGTCCCTAATGCATCCTAGAGAGGATCATTTCAATGTGATCTTCCTAACTGCAGCAATTTATATTTACATATACATAGTGGGTACGGAAAGTATTCAGACCCCCTTAAATGTTTCACTCTGTTATATTGCAGCCATTTGCTAAAATCATTTAAGTTCATTTTTTCCTCAATGTACACACAGCACCCCATATTGACAGAAAAACACAGAATTGACATTTTTGCAGATTTATTAAAAAAGAAAAACTGAAATATCACATGGTCCAAAGTATTCAGACCCTTTGCTCAGTATTTAGTAGAAGCACCCTTTTGATCCAATACAGCCATGAGTCTTTTTGGGAAAGATGCAATAAGTTTTTCACACCTGGATTTGGGGATCCTCTGCCATTCCTCCTTGCAGATCCTCTCCAGTTCTGTCAGGTTGGATGGTAAACGTTGGTGGACAGCCATTTTTAGGTCTCTCCAGAGATGCTCAATTGGGTTTAAGTCAGGGCTCTGGCTGGGCCATTCAAGAACAGTCACGGAGTTGTTGTGAAGCCACTCCTTCGTTATTTTAGCTGTGTGCTTAGGGTCATTGTCTTGTTGGAAGGTAAACCTTCGGCCCAGTCTGAGGTCCTAAGCACTCTGGAGAAGGTTTTCGTCCAGGATATCCCGGTACTTGGCCGCATTCATCTTTCCCTCGATTGCAACCAGTCGTCCTGTCCCTGCAGCTGAAAAACACCCCCACAGCATGACGCTGCCACCACCATGCTTCACTGTTGGGACTGTATTGGACAGGTGATGAGCAGTGCCTGGTTTTCTCCACACATACCGCTTAGAATTAAGGCCAAAAAGTTCTATCTTGGTCTCAGACCAGAGAATCTTATTTCTCACCATCTTGGAGTCCTTCATGCGGGCTTTCATGTGTCTTGCACTGAGGAGAGGCTTCCGTCAGGCCACTCTGCCATAAAGCCCCGACTGGTGGAGGGCTGCAGTGATTGTTGACTTTCTACAACTTTCTCCCATCTCCCGACTGCATCTCTGGAGCTCAGCCACAGTGATCTTTGGGTTCTTCTTTACCTCTCTCACCAAGGCTCTTCTCCCCCGATAGCTCAGTTTGGCCGGACAGCCAGCTCTAGGAAGGGTTCTAGTCATCCCAAACGTCTTCCATTTAAGGATTATGGAGGCCACTGTGCTCTTAGGAACCTTAAGTGCAGCAGAAATTTTTTTGTAACCTTGGCCAGATCTGTGCCTTGCCACAATTCTGTCTCTGAGCTCTTCAGGGAGTTCCTTTGACCTCATGATTCTCATTTGCTCTGACATGCACTGTGAGCTGTAAGGTCTTATATAGACAGGTGTGTGGGTTACCTAATCAAGTCCAATCAGTATAATCAAACACAGCTGGACTCAAATGAAGGTGTAGAACCATCTCAAGGATGATCAGAAGAAATGGACAGCACCTGAGTTAAATATATGAGTGTCACAGCAAAGGGTCTGAATACTTAGGACCATGTGATATTTCAGTTTTTCTTTTTTAATAAATCTGCAAAAATGTCAACAATTCTGTGTTTTTCTGTCAATATGGGGTGCTGTGTGTACATTAATGAGGGAACAAAAATGAACTTAAATGATTTTAGCAAATGGCTGCAATATAACAAAGAGTGAAAAATTTAAGGGGGTCTGAATACTTTCCGTACCCAGTGTATATATATATATATATATATATATATATATATATATATATATATATATATAAATTGCTTAGCATAACCCTTCCACGTTTCTGAAGAGTTTATTTTCAGTGGTTCCTATTTTATGCATTGTATAAACGTCTGTCTCTCTCTTTAATTTAACTTTCTATTTTCTGTCCTTCGTTCTTAATCTTGTTGACATAGTAGTATTAATTAATATGAGAATATAAGTAGTTAACCAGTAGGCGGCAACAGTTCAACAGATTCGTTCCAAAACGCTTATTGATACATGATTCGGGGAACGGTTTATTGCGCTTTGGCTTTGGAATCACCTGTATTTCCGTTGGCAGAGGAAAAACAGTCACCGTAACCGGCGATATTAAATGTAAGTTGAACAACTCGATGTTTAACTTGTTGTGGTGCATGTCTGGATATGAAAACAGAATAACAGCCCTCGTTTGTTTGATATTGCTTAAATATAATATAACTTAATGTTACTGCACTATTACATTTTCTGAGGAAAAAGCCTTTTCAAAAGCCTGTTGCAAAACGTTGATATTTGGTTGCTGATTTGTTCTGGATGTTCTAAGTGCATTGCTATGAGGAATCTAAGTTGGGCTACTAGGGCAATGCTAGTTGGTTAAGCGATTTTTAGGTTGCTAAGGTGTTCTGAATGATACTTATTTGTTTTCTGTTTTGCATTACCAGTGTTGGAAAGGTTACTTTGGAAATGTAATAGGTTACAGAGTTACCCTTACAGAGTTTAAAATGTAATAAGTAGTGTAACTATTTCAATTACTTTAATAAAGTAATGAAACTGATTACATTTAAGTATTTTTGATTACTTCTAAATTTAAATTTCTAAATTTACTTTTTTTTTTCTTTTTTTCTTTTTTTTTTTTTTTCTTAACTGTTAATCATTTTCAAACATTTAAACCAGACAGGGTTAACCTTACATTAGAACTCAACACTGATGTCAAAAATCCTTCATCACTTGAATTAAGATTATAATAATTTAATTTTAAAGCACAGCCAACACAAAATCAGTCTTTAGCACTTCTTTTTACTATGAGATCGTTCTAAGGTTAAATGCAGATTTAAAATCATAAGATAGAGTTTAATAGATACTGTTTTTGAAATCAAATCTTTGCACAGCTATGACAAGAAACACTGGCATATAACAATGCCTTGGAAAAAAAACAGTTAACCTTAAAAAATAAAGCATAAACATAAAACCAAATAGGAAATAAAATGGTTATCGAACAAGCATGTGTCCTAAACTCCTGAAACATTGGTGTCTCATATTTTAGAGCAGTCAATGCAGTTTGGGAAAAAAATCAATAAAATCTCTATGTGTGTGACAATATTCAAATGTAACCCCCTTTGTAATCATTAACATTTTCATAAGTAACTATAACTTAATTACATGTTTTTTTTTCTCAGTAACTGTAACAGATTACATTTACATTTATTTTGTAATTAAATTATGTAACTCTGTTACATGTAACTACTTTTTACTCCCCAACACTGTGCATTACATCAAAACCTGAAGAAGATCTTCAACGTGACTCATTTTTGACGTCTGCCTTCTTACTGGAAATAATAACAATATTTACCTCTCATCTTGCTGTGTACTTCATGTTGGAAATGACATTCCTTTAGTCATAAGCTAAAACTGATCTTTTCTCTTTAAGTAGGGCAGCTTCCCCTAAAATATATTTTCCATCTGGAAACATAGGCTACAATGTTCTTTGCTCTCTGGCAGTATTCAAGCAGTAGCCTATTTACTCATATTTATGTAACTGCTTAGACCTCTCAGCATGTGAGTGATACACTTATGTTTTGACAATGCTTTACTTGCAGACAGATAAAACAGATAAACAGATAAAAAAAAAAAAAAAAAGCCCTGGAAAACTAGCCAGAGATGGTAGCTAATGTTCCAGCGATTCAGAAAAGCCAAATAAGGCTTTGAATTCAGATGTACACCAAGTCAACGAAAATACTTATTTAATGCACTTCCGAATGGCTGCTAATCTACATATATCAGCAGACTGTACAAACAGGGCTATTTTTGAATTTGACATGGAGGATAGCCTGTAGGCAAATGACTCCAGTTAATGAACTGCTGCATAATTCATGAACTGACATAACTGTATTGGTTGTGTCTGAGTCCTCTTTTCCAGGTGTTGGGCTCTTTAAATGGTGAATAAGTCCTTCACTGGGCCTCACCATGCAATTTCATAAGGCAGCGGGTATGAGGATAGAGCCTCCAGGTGTAATTTCTAGCAAAGTTTCTAGGGACTCATGCTTGATAGCCAAACATCTGTTTATGCTTGTAGAAAAATAAATAAATAAATAAATAAATAATAGGATGAATAACCTTCCTCAAGCTTTTCTTCAGCTCTAAAACTTGTGGCAGCATTTTATTTAAATTTTATGTGTTCTTGGCAGACGGTTTTCAACCAATGCCACATACAATGCAAGTACAAAAAAACTGCATTATCGACAGTGACCTTCGCAATGAAGTTGTAAGATTAACCTTCAAGTTGTGTTAGCAGCAACAATAATCTACAATATAAAATAGAACTCTTTCACTTATTTTGTCAGTTTTTTTTTTTTTTTTTTTTAATAGCAGTGTGATATATAATTCAAAACATAACAAAAATCATAAACGGAGTGTCTATTTACACTAAGTGCAAATAGCCCGCCTTGTTGGCAGAGACTATTTATACTAACCCCGCCCACCAACATGTTATTGGGCTAGACAACATTACAAAAGACCGCTGTCAATCAACAGCTCCAGTGGTGACAAAGAGTTTTTGACGCGATCGACCCAAGTTCGAATCTGTCTTTTGCCAAACTCGTTCTTATCAGATCATCACATATCACACCAGAAAAGCATTTATTTTCAGTAAAAATGAAGGAAATAATCGAAAAGTGGAAAATAAAGTGTCTCATGGGTGTTAATTGGTTTAGGGTTAGGTGTAGGGAGAGCTTTATTTTCCCAATAAGGTGGCATCCATTTAGTAATTTGAATGAAAATGGTAATTTTACACTCAATACGTCATTATTGCATACTGTTTTATAATGCAGGCTAGGGCTATGCAAATAATCGAATGCAATGATCATGCGCGTCTAGTCAGTTAAGCCAGTTCTGTGATTAGTAGTAAATCTCCTTCACGTGCTTTCAGATGGAGCAGCATTTAATACACAGAGCAGTAGTTCGCTGACAAGCTATGCAATATCGCATTCAAAATCAAATGCGATTCATCTGCGATTATGAACGCGATATTGCCTAGCTTTTCAGTGAACTACGGCTCTGTGTAGTAAATGCTGCTCCATCTGAAAGCACGTGAAGGACATTTACTACTAATCACAGAACCGACTTTACTGACTAGATGCGCATGATCATCGCATTCACTATGAACATGTCGTTCAACCCAGAAACCGTAGCAAAACGTTTGAGCTTGAACGTGCCCCTGGTTTAGAGATCGCAAACCCAAACTGGACCAATCAGCTGTGAGCAAAGTGACATATATCTGATGCAGTGAAGCCACTCCCCCGTATCTCTTGCTCCAAATTAAAGCAGGTTACAGTCACAGTTTACAGTCTGACTGTGCAGCTACATATTTATTAAGATTATATTAATTGTAATTGTTTATAATTCATATAATATATTCATATAGTTATTATATGAGGTGGCAATTAATTTTAAGCTTGGAAATAAAATTATATAGATAGATAGATAGATAGATAGATATAAATATAGATAAGCTTTAATATATCCAACTTTTAAAATGACTAAACTTATCTTTTCCTTTTGAGCTCTATGTGAAACTATATATATATATAAATAATTAAATTCAGTTGATTCCTTTGAGTAGTCATATTTTCTTTCTGCTGCCAAAATTTTGCTGCAGCAGATTTATGCCTGCCTTGTAAATGCATTTAAATTTATTACATTTTTAATAATGACATCTCTTAATCTTCAGCAGAAAAGTGAATTGCTGACTCTCGCGAGAAGTGAATCAAACTGATGCTTTGCTGACGCTCTCCACGTTCAAAGTGAGAGGATGTTTGCTGCACGTGTCACACTTTCAGGTACACGCACTCCAGAGTTAATCACAAACTCTGGTTCAAACTCTGAGTTGTCAGAGAATGTTTATATCGAGCTTTGTGAGCCCGCTGATCCTGATCTAAACCAGGTTGACTTTATTGGGTTTTGTCAACTCAAAACTTACTCTGCAACTCTGAATTTGTTCATCTTGCTTCGTGCTACAGGCCACTTGTGGAAAACAAACAAACAAACAAACAAACAAATAAATAAATAAACATTTCTTCTAAGACAATTTAGACGTATAAATTAAATAATTCTGTAGAGTATAGTGCAAAACAAATAAACAGAAAGTCTTGTGCGTAAGAATTTTTGAAAAACCCCAAATCTAAGTATGAACAGTATAGTAATAGTGATGCTTGTCTTTGCTACGTGATGAATGTTTGAGTTCATATTGATATCTGTTCCTCTATTATTAGTCGGATGAAAGCGTTGCATAAATGACTGAACTGATTGCAGACTTTGATATCTTGGCAAATCGGAGTACAGTTTAAGACATGTTGTGACGATGAGATTACTGCGGCCTGTTTCTCAGGAGAGAAAAAAGTCTGGAAAAAAAAAAATAGCTGAGATATTAAGCAGATCTCATTTGCGATTTTTCTTTCGCACGGGTACAGTTGCAATACATTTTCCATTTCCTGTGTCAGTAAGTTGTCACAGTGTGCCATATGAAGAGGCTTTCATTTATCTAGACAAAGACAAGTGCAAGAGTCTGGCCCCGATGATCACTCAGCTGTTCAAAGACTGTGCTGTAATCTAATTTTGATTTAAGCATCCATGAGGGATGGGAAGAAACACTGCTCTTAATATCTTGAGCAGCTTAGACGGCACTGATACAACAACAATGTAAGTGGAGTGGTACCGTCGGTTCCGTTTCCGACAGGAACATGCAGACAGTGGCCAGTGTGGAGGAATGGCTTGATAAATAGCAAATGCAACACAACGCAGCTGGTTTTGTCGCAGGAAACTAGTAATGCATTATGGAGGAAATCACAGTAGATACCATGAGACAATAGAAATTAGTGTATTTGAGTGTACATTTACTAATTTATCTTTTGTGTTTGAATTTTGACCCCTCAAAAGATTATATAAAAATAGTTATTTATTTTATTTGATTGTTTGTTTGTTTTAAGGGGTTAAAAAATAATATATCATTGTACAAGTATGTAATATTTTATCATTGTACATGTAATACATTTTTTTATATTTATTTATGATATTCATACATTTATCCTTTATGTTTAAATTTCAACCCCTAATAAAATAAATAAATAAATACATAAATAAATAAAAATTAATTAATTACACATTTATTTATGTTTTTTTTTTTACTTTCGACTCCTCAAAAATGTACATTTTTGATCAATAATATTGGGTGGAAATTATATATAATTATGTATGTGTATATATATATATATATATATATATATATATATATATATATATATATATATATATATATATATACACAGAGAGAGAGAGAGTACAATGGAGCTAAAGGTGGCACAAAAACGTGGCGTAGCATTTTCCAAAACATTCGCTTTTCAAGATGCACGTGTATATTTGTCTGATCTTTGACACGATCGCGCGCAGCAGTGCAAAATTGATTCTGTGCTTATTTGATCTAATATTTTATGTTTTTTTTCAAATGTTGTAGATTTAAGTAGCAAATGAGAATGCTAAAATTAATGCATATATTTTGAGACAAAGGTCGTCTTTATGATTTTCAGTTTTGTTTAAGAAAATTAAAGCAACAGTTTTTAAATAACGAAAGAATATATAAAAGTATGGTATTTGGGGTAAAAAGCGCCCCTGCTGTTGTGGCTAAAGGCACAGTAATTAACATGATAATTAATAGATGGCTGACTTTTCCATTTGTTGACATGACATGGTTGGATTCAGATGGTAAATATCATGTATTATGTTGGGTGTCCATATTAGAGATAAGCACCATGTTTAGAATGAAACCATCATATTTAAAAACATGAAATTAATCATATCATATAATAAAATATCATTTGTTGTTAATACTGTAAATCTATATTCAATTATTATTGGATCTCCTTCAATACTTTCAGAATCTTTACTTATTAAAATGATTTTGTCTCTGTATTTTAAAATATATATTTTTTATATTAACATATTTTAATGACAGTATATTTATTGAACAAAAAAATAATTATTTTATTTTTCAAAACAAGCAGAAAATAGTACAAAACTTTGCTAAATTGATTGTTTTGATCAAGTATTAACATTATTTTAAAAAACATTATTTTAGCTGAAGTATTTATATCAATACTGTGTGCCTTTTACCCCATGCTGGTGGGCCTTTTAACCCATGTGTGAGGTAAAAGGCCCCTCTTGCCACCTCATACATTCAAAAGATTTTTAAACAAAATAAACAACTTGAATGTTTTATTTTCACACAAAATCTGTTGCTCCATTAATGTTCAATACAACAATATATATATGTGTGTGTGTGTGTGTGTGTGTGTGTTTTTTTCTTTTTCTTTTTCTTTCTCTGTAATCTTTACAAATTTATCCTTTATAGTTGAATTTTGATCTCTATGAAGATGGGGAAGCACGAAGAACCGAAGGACAAACAGATTTCCAGACACTGTATTAGCTTTACTGCTATATATGTTTATGGAGATGAAAACTAAAAAACTGACCCGGAACAGCTATCAGTGTGGACCATAGGCACCGATCACGTTATTATTGCAGAGCGCATATTCAGTTCATGAGTAGCCTAACCTCTCCGCTCGGATCGCAGGTGGATTTCCCTCACTATATGAATGAGAGAGAGCGTCGCCGGTGCGTCCAGTTTTATGTGAACAAAACTGGATGTTCTCTCTCTCTCTCTCAGATATTACAAGTGCACGTTATGCAGTGTGAACAGTGGGCACCAACCGGCAGAAACATAAATCTGCACCTATGGCATGGAGGACGAAACAAAACCTTGTCAGAGCCACAATGCGGCGCAGAAGTGTGCAGTGACGCAAAAGACGCAATGCGATTGAACGGCTATTTCTTCAAGTGGGGCTCCGTTTTTATGATGAGAGGAGTAGAAAGGTTGAAAAAGCACTCCTGGTAAATTCTGGTAAATTTCTGTTTGATAAGTAAATGTGTTTGTTTACACAAAGAGAAAAAGAAAAGTGTAAGTAAGTTTTTAATAAGAATAAAATGATTAATTTAGGCTACTCGACATGTTAAAAATGATTTACAGAACTCTTTTTTTGCTGTTTTCTAACAATTCGGACTTGAATAAAGAAAACTTGCACTTAACCTTTTCACAGACATTTTGTTTAGACAGATATTGTGATGTATTATTATAGGATTTTCTAGAAATATATTATCGCAGAATCGCTGTATCGTGATATTATCGTTATCGTGAGCCATGTATGGTGATTATATCGTATCGTGAGGTACCCTGCGATTCCCACCCTTACTGTCTTGCATGTATAATGGGATTAGCAGGATGCTCGTGTGCATTCACCTTGACTGCCCTGCTGAGCTGGGTTTGCACGAACCAATCATTCAAAACCTTTCTACACATGCTATCTATATGTCCCCCTTATTATTGGGTTTCAAATGTTGCATTACAGCCCCGGGGGGAAAAAATCAATTGATATTGTGCTTTTATGGAAAAAGATTTTATGTGCAGATGACTGTGATTTATTGAGGTTCATGTGTGCCGTCTGTGCCATTCAGATATGAACAGATATGTACTGCGAAATGACTGAATAAGCACACTAATGAAATATTGATGTGTGTTTATTGCAATGTTTTAAGGTTATAGATTGTGCTGAAGTTTAGTAGTTGTGCTTAGCTTTAGCAATGGCATTTAAATCAATAGTAATCTCCAACAATCATTTTGTTCTGAAGGTATTTACAATGTGCTGTAAATAAACAACAAACTGAGTGATATCTAGCACACATTTAATATAAAATAAACAACATACTTTGCAATGACTGCATTATCTATCTGCCATTTAACACTGTAAAAACGTAATTTAATAAAAGCTATTTAATAATAATATAATACGATTTAATAGTTTTAAAATTGGTGTTTATTTAAAATCAATAATCATTTGTACACAAAAACTAAATTGTGCTAATAAAACACTGTAGCTATTATTATTATTATTATTATTATTGTTGTTGTTGTTTACATTTGTAATCTTTAATTTATCTTTTTAATTTATCTGTTTAAATTTCAACCCCTTATATATATATATATATATATAGTAAATTGTTTTGGGTGGATTTATTTATTTAAATTGTTGAAAGGTGTCAAAATTCAAACACATACATATATTGCAGTGGTTGCCTTAATAGATTGAACTGCCACCTACCACAGTCAAAATGTAATTAATTTATTAAAAATGATTAAATAATAATTTAATAAAATGTATTAAAGGTTTGTATAAAACACAATGTTCATTTAAAATCAATAATCATTTATATACAAAAACTACGTTACGTTAATATTGTTAAGATATGGGGTATGTCACACATTATCATCTGATTAATTTCAAAGTTGCAGTATAATTGATTATATTATCTTTATTTATTTATTTTTATTTTATTTTTTTTTTTTTTTACATGATAGCATAATATTTCAACACAGTAAGATTTGTATGAAAATATTTCTAAAGTAATATGAAAGTCAAACAAGTTATGCATATGTAAATGTGTGTGTGTGTGTGTGTTTAACAGCGTTGGGCACGTTACTTTAAAAAAGTAATTAGTTATAGTTACTAGTTACTTCTCACAAATAGTAACTGAGTTAGTAACTGAGTTACATCATTATAGAAGTAACTAATTACCAGGCAAAGTAACGTCTCGGTTACGTATGTAACCCTCGTTCCCTGAAGGAGGGAACGGAGACGTCACGTCGGATGACCGACGAAATTGGGATCTCGCCAGAGAGACCAATCCACTTCGAGTGTAACTAAACGAGCCAATGGACATTGGCATGCGATTATTGCATCCAGCTGCCGCTGATCACAGTGTGAGCATAAGAGGCAGCTGATGCACCGCATCAATTATGTTTTCGCTGAGGAGCCGAGCCGGCGACCCGGCAGCTCAGCGGTGGTACAGCGACTGTGGCGACGGGACGTGACGTCTCCGTTCCCTCCTTCAGGGAACGAGGGTTACATACGTAACCGAGACGTTCCCCTTTCAGTCGGTCACTCCGAGTCACGTCGGATGACCGACGAAATTGGGATCCCTACCAAAGCGCCACAGGAGCTGCCCCTTCCAGTGCCCTGTGTAGGGCTCCTGACCCTTCCTATAAGGCAGACGATAGGACCGGGCTCTACACAGAGAAGGTCAACTACTGGTGTTCCTTGAGCAACCCAAACAGTAGGACTAGGATAACACTGGGAAGCGTGCCCTTCCACTTGGAAGAGGCACACTGCGGAGTCACCTCCTCCCAGAGGGGGTTAAGTAACATTCAGACATGTGAAGTAACCCCGAAGGGCCCTATTGCACATGGAAGTCTCTGAGATGGCTCAGGCTGCATCTTTAGAGATGGCAGAACGTGGTCCGCCAGGGGAAACACGGCTCTAATAAGCATACCGTGGAATACACATATGGGATCCCGACATGGTCTCTCATATGGGCACTAGCCTCGCACCAGATTTCAAGAATTCATTGGCTGAAGGCCTGGCGCCGGACGCCCCGCCGCGTCCGGACGCCGGAGTGCTGGAGGACTCAACAGGGTTTGCCTGGTTAAGGAACTCTCTGGAGAATTAGGCGTAAGGACGCCGCAAGCCGACTCTGAGCCGGCCCTCTCAGTGCCACTACCCGTTTGAGGTGAGAACACAGGAGGAAACCGGTTCGACACGTAGGCTATAAAACCTAGCGAACGTGTTGGGAGTCGCCCAACCCGCAGCTCTACAGATGTCTGCTAGCGAGGCACCACGAGCCAGCGCCCAGGACGATGCGACACCCCTAGTGGAGTGAGCACGCAACCTGAGCGGGCAGGGCACACCTTGTGCTTCGTAGGCCAAGGTGATGGCATCCACTATCCAGTGGGCCATCCTCTGCTTGGAGACAGCCTTCCCCTTCTGCTATCCTCCGTAACAGACAAAGAGCTGTTCTGAGGTCCTGAAGCTCTGAGTTCTATCCACGTACTGACGCAGTGCGCGTACAGGACAGAGCAAAGCTAGGGCTGGGTCTGCCTCCTCCAGGGGCAGCGCTTGCAGGCTCACTACCTGGTCCCTGAACTGGACTGGAGTCAGCCGGCCCAAACTCAAGGCACGACTCGTCGACCGAAAATGCCTGCAGGTCCCCCACTCTCTTGATTGAGGCCAATGCAGTCAGGAGTAGGGTTTTCATAGAAAGAAACTTCAACTCGACTGACTGCAATGGCTCAAAGGGGGTAGTTTGTAGGGCTCTTAGCACCAAAGCCAAATCCCAAGAGGGAAGGGAGGGAGGCCTCGGAGGATTTAACCTCCTGGCCCCCCTAAGAAACCTGACGACCAGATCGTGCTTCCCCACCGACCTCCCCTCTATGGGGTCGTGGTGGGCAGAAATAGCAGCAACATATACCTTAAGGGTGGAGGGGGACAGCCTACGCTCCAACCCTTGTTGCAAAAAGGAAAGCACGGCTCTGATCGAACATCTCCGGGGGTCCTCCTGGTAAGAGGAACACCATTCAACGAACAGGTTCCACTTCAGCGCATAGGCCCGTCTTGTGGACGGTGCTCGTGCTGAAGCGATAGTGAGCGCTACCTCCTGGGGCAGGTCACCTGGAACCTCCGCGTCCCGTCCAGGGACCACACATGAAGTTTCCACAAGTCTGGACGCGGGTGCCAGAGGGTGCCCCGTCTCTGAGAAAGCAGATCCTTCCTCAGAGGAATCGGCCAGGGAGGAGCTGTCGCGAGGAGCATGAGTTCCGGGAACCAGGTCCTGTTGGGCCAATATGGAGCCACTAACAGGACCTGCTCCTCGTCCTCCCTGATCTTGCACAGCGTCTGTGCTAGCAGGCTCACTGGGGGAAACGCATACTTGCGCAAGCCCTGGGGCCAGCTGTGTGCCAGTGCATCCGTGCCGAGCGTTGCCTCGGACAGGGAGTAGAACCACTGGCAGTGGGTGGTTTGCGGAGATGCAAACAGGTCTACCTGAGCAACTCCGAACCGACTCCAAATCAGCTGGACCGCCTGGGGATGGAGTCTCCACTCCCCAGGAAGTGCCGCTAGAGACAGCTCGTCGGCCGCCTGATTGAACACTCCTGGGATGTGGATGGCACGAAGGGACCTCAGATGCTTCTGACTCCAGAGGAGGAGGTGGCGGGCGAGTTGCGACATGCGACGGGAGCGCAAACCGCCTTGCCGGTTGATATACGCAACGGTCGCAGTGTTGTCCGTACGGACCAGAACGTCCCTGCCCCGAAGGCGCCCTCTGAGGCGGCACAGGGCAAGACGTACTGCCAGCAACTCGAGGCAATTGATATGCCAACGCAAAAGGGGGCCCGTCCAAACCCCTGATACTGCGTGCCCGTTGTACGTGGCACCCCAGCCGGTGGCTGAGGCATCCGTGAATACCACAGCATGCCTGGATACCTGCTCCAGGGGCACTCCTGCCCGAAGGAACGAGGGATCTGACCACGGGCTGAAGGTCTTGCGGCAGGCCGGTGTAATCTGAACCCGGTGAGTACCGCGATTCCACGCCCACCTCGGGATTCGGCCATGGAGCCAGTGCTGAAGCGGTCTCATATGGAGCAGACCGAGCGGAACTATGGCCGCAGCTGCAGCCATATGCCCCAGGAGCCTCTGAAAGAGTTTCAGTGGGACCGCTGTCCTGCCTGATAAAGTCTTGAGGCAGTTCAGCACCGACTGAGCACGTTCCTGGGTGAGGCGTGCTGTCTGGTTGACCGAATCCAACTCCATGCCGAGAAAAGAGATCCTCTGTGTTGGCACGAGTTTGCTCTTTTCCCAATTGACCCGAAGGCCCAACTGACTGAGGTGCCTGAGCACCAGGTCCCTGTGTGCGCACAACAGCTCTCGAGACTATGCAAGTATGAGCCAGTCGTCGAGGTAGTTGCAATCTCCGCGAGCAAGACAGGGGCATCCACGGCTTTGACTGAAGTGAACCGGATGCCCCTGAACTTGGGGGGACGCCGGGCGAACTGAATCGCATAGCCGAGTCTGATGGTCCGCAGGAGCCACCGGGACGGGCTGGGGAGCGCTAACCAGGTTCCGAGAGACCGCACCAGTGGAACCAACGGGGCCACCGACGCGCCCGCGGTGGGGCAGCGAGGTGGAACACAGGGACCGGCCCCAGGGCCTGTGACGGCCTGGCCTGTGACGGCAGGGGGCGGGGTCTGGGTGTGTAGTGTAGCACTCACCTGATTTCTCCTCGCGTGGGAGGAGACACAGGAACCCGGCTTGAGGCTTGTGACAGCCCGGCGTTTGACGACTTGAAGCGGGGAATGGAGTGCTACTGCCCTTACCTGGTTCCACGAATGGGCAGGAGGGGTGCTCTTGGGCAACCACCTGCTGCCTGCTGGCGAGAGAGGAGGAGGGAAGCGATCCTGTGTTGCACGGATCACCACTCTCCTCCTCTTGAGACCCAGAGATTGAGGAAACTGCTCTTTTACTGATGTTTTGGGTACCGCTGGCTGCTGGGCCAGCGGCGGAACAAAAACAAACTGAAACACAGGATTCTCCACCCGGCCCTCCACCGGGGGAGGGAGTGGTGCGGTCACCATCTCCCGAAGAGCAGTCTCCTCCATCTCTGGGTCGCCCGTCTCAGGGCCTCTTGCACTTGCGCTTGCCGCCAGGTTTGGCGGGGGCCTGGACGGGCTGGGCGTCCTGCCTGCGACCGGCTCCACAACGCGGCCTAGTGGAAGGCTGCTGCGGCTGCGCGGGAGCGGGGGCGGCCGCAGCCGCAGGGGGGCGCCCACGGCGACGAGCAGGCTGAGGGGCTGCAGCCGGAGTGGAAGCAGCAGGTTTCCTCCGGCGCATGATGTGTTTGATCGCCTCAGTCTGCTTCTGGGCTGCCGAGAACTGCTGGGCAAAGCTCTCGACAGCGTCGCCGAAAAGGCCGGTCTGTGACACGGGAGCATTCAGGAACTGTACCTTTTCCAGCTCTCTCATGTCAGCAAGACACAGCCAGAGATGGCGCTCCTGGACCACTAACGTGGACATCGCACGACCCAGAGACTGTGCGGTCACCTTCGTCGCTCGTAGCGCGAGGTCCGTCGCAGCACGCAGCTCATGTAGAACCGCCAGGTCGTGACCACCCTCGTGCAGGTCTTTCAGTGCTTTGGCCTGGTGGACCTGCAGCAACGCCATACCGTGGAGGGCGGAAGCCGCCTCCCCACAGGCTCTATAAGCACTGCCAGTTAGACCTGACGAATACTTAGAGGCCCGTGAGGGGAGACACGGATCACCCCGCAGGGTGGAAGCGGCTGTTGGACATAGTTGCATGGCCACAGACCGTTCCACCGAGGGGATGCCCGCATACCCCAAAGCGGCTCCACCATCGAGGGTGGTGAGAGCGGAAGAACTACAAGATTTGTTTCGGGCAGTGAAAGATGCCCTCCACGATCTTGTCAGCTCCTCGTGCACTTCCGGGAAGAATGGCACCGGAGGGGGGCGCTGAGCGCGACCCCCACCGAGAAACCACTCGTCCAGCCTCGAAGGATCGGGACGCGGTGGTGGATTCCACACGAGCCCGACATTCTCGGCGGCCCGGGAAAGCATGGCCGTCATCTCTGGGTCTGGCTCGGACAACGCTACTACACCCGAAGGGGGCAGCGCAGCCGAGTCGTCATCCCCGGAGAGAGAGGGCCCGCCCTCCGATGCAGTGATCGACATCTGGTCGTCAGGGGGACCACCGAAGGAGACGCCTGGTGCACCCCGAGCAGAGGGCCCAGCACGCTCCTTCGGCAGCTCCACCGGCTGCGGAGTGCTTGAGGGGCGAGGAGCTCCACTTGGGGAAGCCCTCACCGTAATCCTCAGATCACCTCTGCCCCCACCGGACCCAGCGGCGCGCACGCTGGACCGCGGCAGAGGCAGAGGGACTCCGCCATGTTTGACATAGCGGAGTCTAAGACGCAACTCCGAGATGGTCATGTCCCCACAAGAAGAAGATGAGCCATCCACGAAAGCCTCCTCAGCGTGCTGAATGCCCAGACACGTGGGGCAGCAATCGTGACCGTCCTGAGGAGCCAGGAAGCGACCACAGCCAGAAACGCACGGGTGATAAGACATCTTTAAAAAGACGCGATCACCCGTGTACTCTTAGAGAAATTTGCTTTTAGAAATGCTCTTTTTTTTGAGGTGCTGAAGCACGCAGGGGAGCTTGGCCACCGCACACTCCAAGTGTGGCTGCCAGCGGGAAGACGATTCTGCTCTCCCGGACACTGTGACCACCGCTGCTGCACCGTAACGCCCGCACTCGATCAGGAACACTTCTTGGGAAAGGGAGCAGTAGCTTCACTACTACCGCTCGGCTCCGAAGCGAAAGGATAATTGATGCGGTGCATCAGCTGCCTCTTATGCTCACACTGTGATCAGCGGCAGCTGGATGCAATAATCGCATGCCAATGTCCATTGGCTCGTTTAGTTACACTCGAAGTGGATTGGTCTCTCTGGCGAGATCCCAATTTCGTCGGTCATCCGACGTGACTCGGAGTGACCGACTGAAAGGGGAACTAATGCGTTACTTAAAAAAAAAAAAAAAAAAGTTCAAATGTCAAATAACTTGGATGCCCCCAATATTAAATGTTAAATTAATGAAATGGACACTAAATAGAATATTTTTTTTCATTATAAAACGTTGTACATTAATCTACACTATTTATCTACTGACACTTAGCATCAGTCAGTCAAGCATTATAATATGATATTATGATAATTTAGCATTATATGATGATAGAACTTTACCCAGATAGCAACAGAGTGTGGGCCAAGTCTGGCTTACATTAGGCACTTCTGGCTTAATTCTGGCTCTGTTTTTTTTTTTTTTTTTTTTTCACAGCCTGTTGTGAAAGCATTTGGCTGAGCTCTGGCTGGAATCTGGCTAACCAAAAGAACTAAAAACAAATTGTATCCATTTGGCTGAGCCGTGGCTGGATTTTGGTCCTCCAGAAAAAAGAAAATATTCGGCTGAGATCTGGGTGGGTTTTGGTTAGCTGAAGAGTAAATAAAAGATCTCATGAAGCATGAATGTGATTTAGAGTAAAACAGACTTGTGTAAGATGTGTCTTCCTAATTTTATAAATCCTTTACGATATTTATTCAAATAGCAGACACTTTTGGATATTATAATTAATTAAAGAAATGTTTATGTACTGAAACCTACTGAGAAATAAAACATGATTTTGTTATATATATATATATATATATATATATATATATATATATATATATATATATATATATATATATATAAATAAATAAATTACCAAAAACGCTTCCCAGTACTGCTCTGTGCTTTTTGGCTAGGTTTAAAACAAAGAAAAGTGCACTTTTAGATGAACAAGGCAACATATGCACTTGTGTCTTGTGGAGGTAGAAAAACAAAGTTCTTTAAGACTCGCAGGACTGCTTATAATAAAGATTTAAATGTAAAAGGCACGAGCCGACTGTTTCTGTCAGTGGTAAGTTTTAATTTAAAATATTTGTGATAGCCTAACGCAAGAAAAGTGGGTTAGATTATATGCTGTATGTGTTTAAACGACTTTTTTTTAAAAAATAGGCTCATTTTACAACTCCCCGAGAGTTAAACAGTTGAGTTTTACCGTTTTTGAATCCATTCAGCCGATCTCCGGGTCTGGCTGTAGCACTTAGCATAGTTCATTGAATCGGATTAGACCATTAGCATCTCGCTCAAAAATGACCAAAGAGTTTCGATAATTTTCCTATTTAAAGCTTGACTCTTCTGTAGTTACATCGTGTACTAAGACCGACGGAAAATGAAAAGTTGCGATTTTCTAGGCCGATATGGCTAGGAACTATACTCTCATTCCGGTGTAATTATCAAGGAACTTTGCTGTGGTACCATGGGTGCAGCAGGCGCAGGCGCTGCATAATATCACGCCGGAATGAGAGCATAGTCCTGACATAACGCCCCCTCCCGGAAGGTGCGTCCTCGCACCGTAGTAACATCCAAAGGAAGACGAGACACACCTGGAATCAAATTAACAGTTAACACGAGGGAGAAACACACACAGACAGGTCCATAGTCCTGACAGCTGGAGGTTGAAAAAATTTCATCTTGGTGATCGTGAGGGTGGCAGAAAGAGAAGAACGACTTCACAAGATGTTAATGTAAACCAAACAAGTTATTGTTAAGAGAGTGAATGTTGTGAGTTGTATTTCATTTGTCTTTTGTTTTCTGGTTTCTGTGTTTTATCACGTATGTGTTTGTAACAGTTTAATTTGATTTCTCTTGGGTTTTTTTTTTTTTTTTTCTTGCATTGTGAGTATTTGTTGCTTTTGTTTTGCCTTATTCTAGTGTTATTGGTTTATCTCTTCCCATTGTTTTTATTGATTTTTTTTTTCCCCCTCTGCATCAATAAAACACTATACTGCATTTGCATTGTTTTGTTCTTTTATTATACCTTGCACAATATATAAATATTATATAGGGTAATTTCTGATTTAGTTTTGGCATAATATTGGTCCAGTTTTGACTGTCTTCTGGAGCTTCTGGACAAGTTGTGGCTGAGTTCTGGGGTAAAGGTGGTGGCAGTTTGGCTTTTGTCCGGCTGACATCTGGGGCTTCCAGCACTGTTGTGGGCCAGTTATGACTGCTTTCTGGGGACACTGTGGAGTTGTGGGTGAGCGACGGCGAGCCGTGCGCCTTCACACTAGAGTTTATGGTACGTCAAATACAGCTACACTGCGCATCCATTCAGATGAACTGAAAAATAAAATTCTAATAATATTATAATAAAGTATAGTAACGCTGCGTTTTATTGTCAGTAACGGTAACGGCGTTGTAACGGGGAAACAGTAATTCGTTTGATTACTCGTTACTGAAAAAAATAACGGCGTTTATTTATAATGCCGTTATTCCCATCACTGGTGTTTAAAAGAAGATGCTCAACAAAGCACAAGGCATATTGTGAAATAATATTAGAATTTAAAAAAAAAAAAAAAAAAACATTTTTCTATGAATATATTATAAAATGTGATTTACACCTGTGATCAAAGCTGAATTTTCAGCATCATTACTCCAGTCCTCAGTGTCACATGATCCTTCAGAAATCATTCTAATATCATGAACTGCTGCTCAAGAAACATTTATGATTATTATCAATGTTTAAAGTAAGATGAATGTACTGTGAATGCCAGATATGTCAGTATTTATAGCTACTGTTTGGCATGCCAGTACATGTTGTTTTGGTATCTGACATTGTTGACACATATTGAGTGACAGACAAGGAAAAAAATTTTTTTTTTTGAAAAAACAAAACAAAAACAAAAGATGTGTGAGATGTGTACTTATTTTTTGCAGTTCCTTCTCACGTCTCAAAAATAAGTGAAATGTTATTAACATAAAAAAAAAAACATGAATAACATGACATACATGATATAAATAGGACATGTTTCTTGTTCAGCAGCCTTTATTATTCCTCAAAAACAATCAACCATCATGTCCCTGAACCTAAAAGCAACCGCAGCAATCAGCTGACAGGAATGTTGTTCAAGCTACAACAAAGGATGTGGATCCAGACACACGACCTGTGTAAATCACATTGTGTGTGTGTGTGTGTGTGTGTGTAAATGACACGTCCAAATAAACAAATATGTATACACAGGCTTGAACAAATGCCATTCATGACTCTGGGTTTAGGTCACCAATTGGGTCCAAAACCAACAGCCTGCACTTGTTGAATGAAGGTTTGCAACAGGTCAGCACGTCTCTCATTAGAACTTTTTTTTTTCCATACTCCACCAAACAATAAATCATTCATCATGCTTTTCCACCACTGTGACCAATGACTCATATTTTTCAAAAAAACAAATACAAAAAAAAAAAAAAAAAAAGGCGTCTTCAATTCCACACACTTCGCCTCATTAAAGGTGCCATAGAATGGAAAATTGTATTTACCTTGCCATAGTTGAATTATAACAGCTCTGTACATGGAAATGACATACCGTGAGTCTCAAATACCAATGTTTCCTACTTCTTATGTAAATCTCGTGAATGCAAAAGACCACTGAAAAATAGGCGAATCAGAACATAACACCGACTGTGACGCAACAGTCGGGATCACTACGCCCCCAACATTTGCACATACCCGCCCATATTCTAGGCAAGCCGAGCCTGCAGAGCCGAATCATCAGTTCTGCAGGCAGGTATTTTGAAGAAACAAGCGAGGACAATAGCGAAAATGGTTGTGCATGGATTGTGAAGTGCAGGGATGGGTTGATGTCTGTATTAAGAAAGGCACGAAAAACAAATAACACGTTCTAATAGAATAACGCGAGCCACTGACATTGTTAGCTGTTTGCTAGCGATAGCCTGTTACAGTACAGTACATAAGATTTCACTTACCACATAAACAGAGTAAGGAGAGATGACTGATAGGATGATGGTGATTGATTTACAGATCCCGAGCATCATCGACAAGCATCTGATCTTGTAAAATGTGTGGTAAGTCGCTACTGCCGCTATAGTTTACATAGAGCACGAATGATCGCAAAAGTGAAAGTAAAACGCGATCGTGCTTTCAAAGTGATTTATATACAGTATAATTAACCAACTATATAACTAAGAGAGAACGTATTTAAATATATATTTTCCTCCCTGTATTTTCTTCCTGCTGTGTGAGCCGCACCGTGAAACAGCCAATCAGAGCAGAGCCACACTGTGAAACAGCCAATCAGAGCAGAGCTCAATATTATTATTCATGACCCTTGCAAATAGGGTAATAGCAGAGCATTTCATTCTAGGGGCAAATCCTAGGGTTGTAAATGGACGTAAAACCGTTTCTGGAGAATTTTTGCCCTTACCTAAGCCACATACCTTCTTTGTAGATATCAGAGAACAATTTAAAATATTGTATCAATGCATTCTATGGCACCTTTAAAGCAACCAGAGGTAACTGTCTAAAAGTATTCAGCACCACTGAATTAGTCAGGTATGAACAGAAAAGGCAAAGCTCTGGCAGTGAATGATTTCTTGTGACAGCCTGATGGGTAACACTGGGGAGTCTGACCGTCTCTCATCATCTTCTGCCACACACATACAGATAGTATTTCAGCATTAAAAATATCATACACATCCCTCGCATTATAAATAAATTTAATATTGTATTAGTACTACTGTGGGTAATGTTGGGAATATCCTGTCTTCTCAATAAAGCAACAGAAATCTTTGGCAGAGTCTACTGTTTTACGACAAATACATATACATAGGTATACATAGGAGTTATTATTAAGGAACGTAGATTTTTTAAATAAATACATAATAAATACAATTTCTATTATAATTATTATTATACATTCATTTTCCATTTATTTCTATGACTTTCCCAATAATAATAATAATATTACAACCCGAATTCCGGAAATGTTGGGACGCTTTTTAAATTTGAATAAAATGAAAACTAAAAGACTTTCAAATCACGTGAGCCAATATTTTATTCACAATAGAACATAGATAACATAACAAATGTTTAAACTGAGAAATTTTACAATTTAATGCACAAAATGAGCTCATTTCAAATTTGATGCCTGCTACAGGTCTCAAAATAGTTGGGACGGGGGCATGTTTCCCATGGTGTAGCATGGTGTCTCCTCTTCTTTTCAAAACAGTTTGAAGACGTCTGGGCATCGAAGTTATGAGTTTCTGGAGTTTTGGTGTTAGAATTTGGTCCCTTTCTTTTCTGATATACACTGTAAACGATTTCTGTAATTTGAACAGTATTTTACTGTAATATGTACAGTAAGATACTGTAAAATGCGTGTACAGTATTTTACTGTAAACAGCAAAGGATTATGGGAAAATATACGGTCGCTATGGTATTTCTAAATCCATTTACAGTAAACTACTGTAAATTTACAGTAGTGAACTTGCCAGCGAAAAACTGACCAATGAGGAAGAACCACCGTTTTCTTTTTTCACTGTTTGGTGGAAGTGGTGGTAAAAGGACAAAAGAGAAATGTTGTACTGGCGTTAACTAGACAAAAAGGTTAGTATATTATTTCTGTTTTATGGAAAACAGAGATATTTTTAGATGTTTTCTCTTGTTAACAGTTAACTAACATTATTCGTGTCGTTTTTCATGTCAGGAGTTGGGAGCCATTGATCTATGTATAATGTTCCCTATTCAGTGGTTGGAGCCTTTTTTTTCTGACTGACGGCCAGAATGCCGCCGTAACGGTGATAACGTCGACTGGTGAGTAAGTTAAGGTCACCTATACTAGTCGAAATAAACCTTAGTTAAACCGATAAACACGTTTATACGTTCTACTGTCCTGTAATGCAAGTTAACTAATCTGGCGAGTCGTTAACCTTAACAGTGAACTAACGTGAAATACTGAGGTAAAGTGCGATAGGCAACACCACTGTTTCAGTGCACATTTTAAACAGTATTTTCAAGTACTTCTTTTGTTTGTTATTTTCAAGTTTCTAGTCTGGATGTCTTCTGCAATGTCGGAGATGTATTTTGGATCTTCTTCTTGTGAATGCCATTGTATCGATGATAACATCAGCTGGTAAGTTAATGTCAGTTAGCCGAAGTTAACTAAGTTGAACACAGAGCAGCATAATAACTTTTCTACACTGCATCTTTATTGCAAGTAAGGTAATTCTCTTCGAATGCTATTTAAGTTAGAAATGTGTACACCAATGTCGTGTGTAACTTTAGAGATGGTCCTTAAATTCAGTGACAGACGTAATGTGACATAAACCAGCGAGCTAACATGAAATACTGAGGAAAACTGAGTTAAGAACACCACTGTTAAGAACATCTTTTGTATTTTATTTTCAAGTTTCTGGTCTTGTGGTCATCTCGTCTGCATCGGAGGTGTTTTGGAGTCTTTTCTTGTGATTGCTGTCGTAGCAGTGCTAACAACAGGTGAGCTTCCATCAACTTAACTAAAGTTACTAAAATAGCCAAATTAGCTCCACTAACTCACAGAACATGTTGACTTTTTAAAGAGAGGAACGGGGTAGCAATATCTTAATATAGCAAGTTTTGCTAATAAATATTATGCGTTTATTAAACATGTAAATTCTATTATTTTGTTGATTAGAGTGATCAGGTTTTAAATTTTTAATGTTTTGTTTTGTTTGTATGACTGTATGTAATGATGTTGGAAAGCACTTTGTTCAATGGCAGTTGTTTTAAATGTGCTATAGAAATAAAATTTGTATTGTATTATTGTACAGTAGTTTTTTTCTGATCATAAGCTATAATAACATAAAAAGGTTGTTGTGACTATGTCTGTTACAGGAGATTTCTCCAATCAAAAACAGGATGCTGACTATGAGGGGCAGAATCATCATACAGCCAGCTGTCCACTTCACAGAAATGCAGAATTAGGTAACCTAAAATACATTTTGTTTTACATTGCATTTACATTCATGCATTTGCCAGATGTTTTTATCCAAAGCAAGTTACATTATTTAAAGTACACATTTTATTGAGTTATCCATTCCCTGGGAATCAAACAGGGGCGACACTGGGTGGCTAAGGGGGCTGAAGCTCCAAATGTTTTCAGTAAAGCCCCAAATATTTTTATTACCTTATCTTGTGCGCATCAGGATTGAGTTTTCATGCGCATTAAAATTATTTCTATTAAACCAGCACTTAAAGGGATAGTTCACTCAAAAATGGAAATTCTGTCATTAATTACTCACCCTCATGTTCTTCCAAACCTGTAAGACCATCGTTCATCTTCAGAACACAAATTAAGGTATGTTTGATGAAATCCGAGAGCTTTCTGACCCTGCATGGCCAGCAACGCAATTGAAATGTTCCTAAGCCCAAATGTAGCAAGGACATCGACAAAATAGTCCAAGTGATACAGTGGTTCAATTGTACTGATATGAAACTACAATAATACTTTTTGTGTGCAAAGAAAACAAAAATAACAACTTTATTCAACAATTCTTCTCCTCCTCATAACATCTGCATCGGCGCGCTGCCATTGTGGAGAGAGTATCACAACGCATGTGCTTGCTTCCGATTGATGTAAACAACGCATGTGCATGGTGCTGCTTACGTTAAACACACATGCGCCAGCATGCGCATCCGCTGCAGACAGTATGAGGAGGAAAAGAATTGTTGAATAAAGTTGTTATTTTTGTTTTCTTTGCACATAAAAAGTATTCTCGTAGCTTCATAACATTACGGTTGAATCACTGATGTCACATGGACTATTTTACCGATGTTCTTGCTACGTTTCTGGGCCTGGGAACATTTCAGTTGTGTTCCTGTCTATGCAGGGCCAGAAAGTTCTTGGATTTCATCAAAAATATCTTAATTTGTGTTCCAAAGATGAATAAAGGTCTTAGGGGTTTGGAACAACATGAGGGTGAGTAATTAATGACAGAATTTCATTTTTGGGTGAACTAACTCTTTAAATAGCAAAATGCAGCTGCTTCAGGTGTCTTTAACTTACTGTAACCTATAAATTCATAATACCGATCTCACCATCTGTCAAAATGAGATTATTGTTTCTGTATAGCAACAAATATAGATTTTTTTTTTTTTTTTTTATCATGGTACGCCTATTATTTGAGCAGACTTTCTAGGAAACACATACGCATTTAGAACGATTATATGAACAGATTGGTTAGCATTTACCATGGTCTGTGGCTTTACTTGGTGTCAGGGCAACAAAATTCAGTAAACAAGAAGTTAATATTAAGAGATTTAAATCATAGAGAAAATATTGTCTTTTTGCTCTATTTCGCGAAAATGGTTCTAAACAAAGCAATGTTGTGCATCTCTGCACTCGGCAGTGTTTCATTACTGAATGAATTTACATTTTTAGAATGCCTTGAATCAGCGATTCACTGACCCATTCATAAAAACAGTTTCTTACTTCCTTCCTGAATGAATCAGCAGTTTTGAATGAATTGATCGAATAAATGACTGACTCAGTCATTAAGGTAGTGGTTTGCTGCCACTTACTGGCAATTTTATTATAATTTTTAACAGTATTATTCTATTTTTTTTTTTTTTTTTTGTCATTTCATATTTCTGTGTTCTAAATTTTATATTTAAAACATTAATTTCATAATATTTATGCAATTTGTAAGTGCAAATTATAATTAATTATACTTGTCTCTTAAAGAAAAAAAATTAGGCCACTTAGCCAATGTAACTTTTCAGCATGGCTTATTTTATTTGAAGTGTATCCTGTGTGTATCTCTGTGCTAAACCGTGGATATCCACTCACTCTGCCCCTGGATTCAAATGCATTAGTTTGGTATTCTAGCACTTTGCTCTACTGATTGAGAATGCATTGTAAAAATGGAGCTTTAATAATTTGAATGTGATGGATTATCAGCTAATTATGTACCTTCCTTGTAGGTGCGTTCAGATGTAGTATATAACAATATAACATTGTTATTAACGTCAAAGTGCATACAGCACCAAGTTTGACAGCTGAGGCAAATTCTGTAAACACTGCTTTGAAAAAACTGCTTTTTTATTTTTTTTGTGCTTGCAGGTTCATTCACACATCAACCTTTGTGGCACCAAATGCACTGAAAGTCACAGATCAGATGGAATTCTGGAAAGAGGGTGCAAAGAAAAAGCATCAGCCTGAATCCCCTCTTGGTGTTTCTCATCGGAGTGCTTGTCAACTTTGACTGGCAAAATTACTGAAATTTAACACAACAACACAAACAAAATTTTACTGTATTATTTTATTTTATTTACTTTATTTTTATTTTTGTAAGGCCTGTTTTGCTTTTCAGTATATGTACAGTATGTCTTGCCCAGGGGACTGTGGTGATGCCATTTTCTCAGCTAGTGCATCTTAGAGGTCAAGATTTGTAATTTGTACTTTTAAAAAGAAAGTGTTCGACAATTAAAGAATATTATCAGAACTAATTCTCATGAGTTATTGTGATTTTTATGGGGTTGGGGTGGTAAAAAACCATGGATTACAGTGCTGTAAGGCAATTGGATTGTTTTTTACATGTAAAAAATGTTTAAAATAAATGAAAATAAACTCTGCAGTACTGATACTGTAAATGACAATACGGTAATAATACTGTAAATGAAAATACAGTAAGGACATTATAGTACTGTAAATGAAAATACAGTAATCATATTGTAACCAATTTTACAGTAACTTACTGGCAGCTGGATGGAAATTTACAGTAATCTCTTTACAGTGTAGGTTACCAGCTGCTGAAGAGTTGGTCGTCTTTGATGTATTTTTTGTTTAATGATGTGCCAAATGTTCTCTATAGGTGAAAGATCTGGACTGCTGTCAGGCCTATTCAGCACCCGGACTCTTCTACTACGATGCCATGCTGTTGTAATAACTGCAGTATGTGGTTTTACATTGTCATGCTGAAATACACGTCGTCTGGAGGGGAGTATATGTTGCTCTAAAACCTTTATATACTTTTCAGCATTCATAGTGCCTTCCAAAACATGCAAGCTGCCCGTACCGTATGCACTTATGCACCCCCATACCATCAGAGATGCTGGCTTTTGAACTGAACGCTGATAACACACTGGAAGGTCTCCCTCCTCTTTAGCCCGGAAGACACGGCGTCCATGATTTCCAACAAGAATGTCAAATTTTTACTCGTCTGCCCGTAGAACACTTTTCCACTTTGAAATAGTCCATTTTAAATGAGCCTTGGCCCACAGGACACGACGGTGCTTCTGGACCATGTTCACATATAGCTTCCGTTTTGCATGATAGAGCTTTAGTTGGCATCTGCAGATGGCACGGCGGATTGTGTTTACCGACAGTGGTTTCTGGAAGTACTCCTGGGCCTGTTTAGTAATGTCAATGACAGAATCATGCTGATGAGTGATGCAGTGTCATCTGAGGGTCCGAAGTTTTCATTTTATTCAAATTAAAAAAAAAAAAAAAAACGTCCCAACATTTCCGGAATTATTATTATTATTATTATTATTATTATTAAACATTCTTATGCATGACATATAGGAGTTACAGAAAAAAAAACTGGACACTAAAAACAGCACTTTAGAATAAATAAAGGTAATTTAAAGGTAATAAAATTAAAGGTAATTTATAAATAAATTTCCGTCCAGTCCCGTCGCTCCAACCGCAATCAAAATGGAAGAAACCAACGAGAAGAGGGCGTCAGGGAAAAGGACTTCGGCAGGTAACTTCATCCAAATGTACTGTTTCAAATAATCAAGACATTATTGTATTCAACTTATCGGACAAAGAATTATCCATTGAACAAACTACAGTATTGAGTAAAGGATTATCATTTGTACCGTATAATGTCTCAAATCCCTTTATGGTCAAGGTTGAATTATTTAAGTTTTTTAGAAATGTGAAATTGAGAAGTTTTTTTAATTCGAATGTGAATGCAACTCCATATGTATAACAGTTTAAAACGAAAAGTACTTTCATGCCAGTAATTCATAATCATTCAGTGAATACTTTTGTAGACTTGTAGAAAACGATGTGGAAAAATTATTACAAGAACCTCATAATGAATTGCACAAGAAACAAAATTTAACAAGAGTGCAAAGAGAAGCATTATCAGCATTAATTAATGATCCGACATTGACTATTCAACGAGCAGATAAAGGTGGAGGGATTGTGGTTATGAATACTAGTACATATATCGAGAAAATAAAAGGGATGTTACATGATGAGACATTTTATAAGAAACCTGTATTTAACCCGACTGAGTCCTATAAAAAACAAATTGATGAAATTTTACGAATAGGATTAGATAGGAAATGGATTAATGAACAAGAATTTAAATATTTAAAAAAAAAAAATGAATATCCTAGGATTCCAGTTCTATACACTTTACCAACAATTCATAAATCACTAGAAGATCCTCCAGTGCGACCAATTGTTTCAGGAAATGGGTCATTGACAGAAACTATATCTAAATTTCTTGATTCTTTAATTCAACCGATAGTGAAAAAAACTGCCATCTTATTTAAAAGACACCACTGATTTTTTGAATAAATTGAATCAAATTCCTTGCATAAGCACGATGGACTGGCTTGTGACACTCGATATCACTTCACTCTACATAAATATACCTCATGAGGCAGGTTTGGATGCACTAAATTTTTACTGTAAAGATGATGACAAAGTAACTTAATCAATTAAGTTTACAATGGAAAAAAAAAAAAAAAAGCTGTGATTCCATAAATTCTTTGGATGTTAAAGTAAAAAAGATCAATGAGTCATTACATACAACAGTATTTCGAAAACCAACGGATAAAAACACAGTATTATCTATTAACAGTTATCACCCAGCTCCTTTAAAACCTAGTTTACCGATCAGTCAATTACATAGATTAAAACGTAACTGTAGTACTAAACATGAATTTGAGGAACAAGTAAAACTGCTATTTCAATGATTTCGTTCTAAAGGATATCCACAAAGTTGGTTAAATAATGTATTGGATAAGGTGAACAAATTGAATAGACATGATCTTTTGAAAATAAATAAATCCAATAAAAAACAAAGAAATTTTTCAGTAAATTGTTCATTGACATACAATGAGCACAGTAATACAATAAAATCGATCATTTATAAATATTGGCACATATTATCATCTGATGAATATTTAAATTATAAATTTAAATATCGCCCATTGTTTACTTTTAAAAGATGACGAAACCTATCAGATATGATGGTAAATTCAGATGTATTAAGGAGAAAAAAGACTGCATATATACAAGGCTGTTTCCCATGTGCCGCATGCTGGAATTTAGTGAAGTGTAAAGAGTCCAGTAACATGGAAATGTTTTAAAATTACATCTTGTATTACCTGTTCAACTCGTAATGTGATCTATATGTTAAAATGTCCCTGTCAAAAGATATATATAGGAAAATCATCGCGTCAGTTGAAATTACGAATTAATGTACATAAATTGAGTATACGATGACAAGATATAACCTCTTCAGTAGCGAGAAATTTTAATGAAATGGGACACGACATCAAGCAATTGGAATATATAGGAATAGAAGAGGTTTCTGGGTCACGTCGAGGAGGTACTATAAATAAAGAACTATTGAAACGAGACGCATTTTGGATTCATAAACTTAAATCACTAACGCCAAATGGCATGAATGAGGAACTAGAACTTTCTGTTTTCCTTTAATATCGTCACGAATCCGGTTCATGGTCTTCCATCCATTCACCATCAGAGGTCGCCCTTCCACCACATTGACTCTTGCACTACACTACTGTTGCATGTCACCCACGAACTACAATACCCATCATCCATTGCACTGACGACACACACACACACACACACGCACAGCTGATTGCACTGATCACACAGCTGTCACCAATCACACGCTCACCTAAGAGCTATTACATACACTACATAAAGCACTCTCAGATCCTGATCTAGTTGCCGAGTATTGATCTATGTATAGCTCTCTTCTAGCGCTAGCTGCCTTACCGTGCCATTCTGTGTTTCTGTTCAGTTCCAGTGTTGTCCTGCGTTTATCACTCCCCTAGTGTTAGCTGCGATACAGAACCTGTTTGTTGTTTTCTAGTCTGTGTTCCCTGTATTTACCCTTGTCTCACTGTTCGGACTCTGTTTATGCCCTGCCTGGACTTTTGCTCTTGTACCTGGATTATCTCTCTGCCTTACCCTGTTGGATACTGTTTGCCGATCGTCGACCCACGCTTGTCCTAGGATTACTCTGTGTCTTGCCCATGCCATACCTGTTTGCTGTTGTTTGACCCTGCCTGTGTTCTGACCACGTCACTGTATATAAAAGCTTTGCACATGGATCCGCACATTTCACGTCTTGTTTGCTCCGTTACAAATATACTAAAATTGGTCGTATTTATCTTTAAGATGTTATATAATAAATCTTGAATATTTACAGTGTGATAACAATAATTGCTTATGACGATGTATTTCTGATGTTTTTAATTACTGAATTTTCCACTGTTATACTATTTAAAGTCAATTGGTGGAGTACATATTGTTGATTGTTTATTTAAACTGTAGGCTTGTATAATAGTGATAAATGAATAATCATAGACAATTCTTGCCTTGGCCACGGATGTGTAGTGTGATTTACTAGTGAATATGATGTTTTGTGTTGTGAAAATTGTCTAGTAGTTAAAAGGAAATGTTTTAATGATGTTGGTGATTCAACACTGACTAATGAGTGATGACGTCAACATAATTGGTCATTTAAAAAGTGGGTGGAGGGATGTAATTGCTTTAAACACTAAGGAAGGCTTGATAGCCGAAACATTTGTGTCTTTTCCCCATTGGTGATGATTGTGAAATAAAACGGAAAAAGAAGACCGTTCTCGTGAGTGCAGATCATAATTTCTTATACAAAGTAACTTAATAGATTGACACACCAAAATAAAAAGATCAAGTAGCGGAGGAGCGCGGTGCAAACGACGTTGTTGACCTGAATTTATAAATAAATAAATAAATACAAAAATAGTATAAGTAATAATGGTACAACAATAGGAAATTGTTTATTCTTCTTCTTCTTCTTCTTCTTCTTCTTCTTCTTCTTCTTCTTCTTATTATTATTATTATTATTATTATTATTATTATTATTATTATTATATGACGTAGGAAATGTATATCAAAAAAGGTGACTTCATTGCAGTGATTTCATTGCATTTGAATGAATGAATGAATGAATGAAAAAACCTTAATGATTTATTTTTCTTACGTCAGTTCATATTGTTTTAAATATGTTTAGATAATTAAACAGACCAACAATTTTTGTGTCTTTAGAGGTTCAAAACAGGTTGGGCTGGTCACCTAATGACTGGTTCAAGCCCAGCAGAGGTTAAAACCCTACATGTGCGACCCATTAACATCACCATTCTACCTCGAATAATTCCAGTACTGTCTTGCTTGCTCCTGCTAGAAATGTCATGATAGCTTGCAGATAAAAAGCATTTCATTGCAATCCTGTTGAGCATTTGACATATAATAACTAAACTTATTAAACTTTTCCCCCCACACACAGTTAGTACATTTTCCAGAATCCCTGGCTGTTGAGAGGCTGCGTTCAGGGATTGGGGAGTCATTTCCTAATTGGTTGGCAGAGGCAGTGTGAGCATGCGTCTCACCCTTGAGAGCCCATGGGACTTTTCCAGCGTGTATGAGTTTGTGTTAAGCACCTCCACAGTCTGTAGCACTGCCAGCGCTCGCAAGGCGATTGGAAGTCGGCCATTGCCATGGCGCTGAAAAGTTAGAGTAACTGACGCATAAAGCAGTAGATGTGCTCTGAGCACCTGAAAAAAAAAAAAAAAAACGTAGCTTGTCTCATGCATCAGTCAACAGTGCTTCGCACTTTCTGCTCTGCAACACACCAGCCGCTTCAAATGTGGGTCACAAAGTAAAAATTTTATATTTGTTAATGTGAAAAGACCAGCATTGCTAGAGGTGTTTTGGGATGTTATTTTTTTATTTTTTTTTAACCAGCCTAATCAGCAAGGCATCCCTTTTGCACCAGCTGCACTAGCATGGAAGAAGAAAAGCAAACAAACAAATAATAATAATAATAATAATAAATACAAATGATTATTATTATTATTATTGTTCATATAAAGAAAATCAAATAGGAACATAATAAATATGATATAAACTATAGAAAAAGCAACACAGTAAAACAACAGTAAACAAGCAAATAAATAAATAACAAATAAATATTTTTATACAGGACAATTAAATAAGAGCATAATAAATATTATTAAATAAGAAAAACGTACTAGAAAACTATAGAAAAAAAAACCTACACAGTAAAAACAGCAATAAATAAATAATATTATTTATTTGCTTATTTGATTGTTTGTTTGTTTGTTTAAAGGGAAATATATATTTTAAGATGATAATAATCACTTAACCATTTTAATTGAGAGTGACAAATTAAAAGGTTTTATTTGTTGATGTGAAAAGACCAGCATTTCTGGAGTCCTTTTGGGATGTGGGTCCCCACCAGGCTTTTAACTTGCTTAACCAGCAAGGCTTCCTTTGTCCACCAGCTAGACTAGCCTGAACCAGCATGGAAAAGCTTTTCTTTAAGACAAACAATGTAGAAAAGCCATATTATCACAGGTTCAGGTGGACTGCAGTGATAATTCGCATTTGCTCTTAAGTGTGTGCGTATGGGGGTTTTGTTTAGACGGATGGGTGGTCATGCGGTGTGTGTATGCATGTCTGCTAACAAATGAAAGCCCTCGCCGTTTACCTCACGTTGTGAAGAAAAGACGCAGCATGCATGCAGCATTACTGACTCATTATATCCCAAGGGCACTGAAGTGGAAAACAAATGACCTCTCGCATGGACAGTGTTTCATTTACAGTAGATTCCGCCCTAATGTGTCTGTGAAATAACTTCTAAATAAGCAAAACAACATAAAAAGTAAGCAGGTGGTTCAGGAATTTCATTTAATGAGCGTAGAGGATTACAAAAAGCCAGAATCATACATGTAGCTCCTGGAACGTGGCCTCAGCTTGAAGCTTCACTAGCGCTGCCAAGAAAAATCAGACTAGCGCTCCAAACTATTCATAGATATTTAAATGGCCTATGCTGAACAAAAGTGTATTAAAATGGATTGGGACATGTTCATTTGTCAATAGCCATGGCATCTGAGGTGGCTTAAACATTGTCCGCCTGACATTTTCCAGAAATTTAATTGGTACCAGGCTGAATGGTTGATAAATTTTACTCTGCATGATCACCTGACTAGAACAGGGTTTGTCAGCTATATGATGATGAGCTCTGTTGGATTTTCTTTGAGTTTAGACACTGTCTTTTTGAGTCATTGCTTTGCTACAAAACCAGGTCTGAATCTGATTAGTACTTCCAGCAAAACAGAGTGAAATGAAAATTCACCCTATATTCTAAAGGCATGTTATTGATCTTATTGTAAAAGTTTCTTCCATGCATGTGGAAGAAATATACAGTACATGGAAGAAGAAGAAAAGAAAACAACAACAACATGCATTTATTCATGAAACAACAATGTATGACACATTTAAACTTTGTTAAAACTCTAATTTTGTGAAATATTCTTAAAATATATAAATTATCATTATTCAAAAATGTGGGGTTGCAAGATTGTATTTATTTGAAACAATAAAAAAACAGTAATATTATGAAATATTATTGCAATATAAAATGACTGTTCTATATATTTTTAGTCAGTAATATTATTTATTTATATTATATTATAATATGTCAAATATAATTTATTCATTTGATGGCAAATCTGAATTTTCAGCTTCATTAATCCAGTCTTCATTTTACAAGATTGTTTGATTAATATAAAGTTCAAAAGAACAAAATGTATTTGAAATAGAATCTTCAAAATTAAGTGTGATGTTTTGGAATCGGACAAAAAAAAAAATTAACTGATCTGCACCCATTTGAAATGAGTAGAGTCAGCAAAGTCCATTTTGAGAGAAATCGAGAAGTCAAGTTTTCTGAAGGTTCCAAAGCAAAATCACCTAGCAACACTGAATCTTTTCCTCCACTTATTTTCTTAATAATAATTACTATATTAATAATCACAGTATAGCTATTTTTTATTTTTTTTTATTTTATCTTTGTTATTAAAAATTAGAACAAAAATAAACAGAAAAACAAAGACAGATATTTTGAAATACTGCAATTCGGAATCGGGATATTGAGATGTCTGAGAGATGTTTCATGCGCACGCATCGAATCTGTCAGTCAACGTGATAATTTTGTTTACATCAACATGGGTTTGAACATCACATTTCACTGGTTCAGACTTATGCCATCGAGAATTCGCTATGAATATTCACAAAGCTGGAATGCTGAGCTTTACAGCTATACCAAACCAGTCGACAAGATGCGAGCAGAGAAAAAGGTACACCTCTCAGAAAATATACAAATAAACATCATTTTAGATGTTTAATTACTATTTGGAGCATCAGGCTCTCTAGACGAGAGCTTAATGAACTCATTCAAACACAATTACCTGATTTATTTATTTTTTCACTCTGAGGCAGAAACATGCTTCCATAGCTGCTTGAGCGCCCACAAGTAGTCTGTTCCATGTCGTGACTATTTTATGTTTCAAAAAGCCGCCGTACATTTCCAACGATCAAATTGGCTCACATTCTCAGTCGCTAGATTTCAAGGCTGTCGTTAAAAAAGTAAAGAATACCCCAGTTTATTTATAAGGAAGTTTATTAAAATCAGCTTTTTGCACTTCAAACGCACTATGCAGTTGAGTTCAGAAGTTTAATACAATGCAGGGAAAATGCAGGCTAAGAGAAAATAAAAACAGGCGACTGACATACGCCTACACACCAACACAGAACGATATGCCCACACACTGGTAGGTCTGGACCACGCTGCGTACTGTAGCAAATAGAGGTCTCGCACTATTTAATGAAACACACAAAATCACTAGCAGCTCCACACACTGTAGACAAACCACGGGCTTAATGGTGCGGGAGTGTGTGATGCAAAGATGCCTGTTTCCTGTAACTGATGAAGACAAATAAGGATTTGAATTGACCACCAGAGAAAACTCAGATTAAGCTTAACCTGGCTAAACTGCCACTGGTTCCTGCGGAGAATGAACAGCGTAATTGGCATGATGGCAAACAAACGTCTCTCTTGCTTGAAGTAGGCTTTAAACAACAGCATTTTAATGTTTTTTATTATTATTTTTTTTTACTTAAGGCTCTTTCACAGCAGATCTGGTGTGGACACAAGTGTGTTTGACGTCAGAGTTTGGTGTAAAAGTTGTTTTCTGATTCTGGTGCGCCTGAGAAAGCTTGGAAAGTACCGGATGTTTCATGTGAATTCCAGTGTGCGATTGGTATAAAAGCAGTCCCAACCTATGTAAGTGATGTATTAGCTCTCATAGCTTCTTGTCTCTGAATAAATCAAAGAGCAGCATGAATACTTTGGAACTTTTCAAAAAAAAAAATCTGAAATCTCAAACAGAATGTTTGTGTCAATTTCCAGTTAAAGTATTAGAAACAATTTTGAAACTAGATTAATGTATGTTAGAATCATGAGCGCTGAACACCCGCTGACGTCCTGGAGCTCACATCTCTGAAACCGTTGAAGCAAATTTTCAAATAGACGTTATCTTTATTAACAAACTGCATATTTGAAGTCTAAACAAGGACAGCAAATGTCTTAAAAATCAATGCAAAATCAAAACTCCATTTGCTTTCTTAATACATATTCCTCCTGGTCTTGTTGACTGAGCATCTTCATAATCCTTCATTAAAGTTTCAAAAACTTCCACAAATGTAATCCATCTCTGAAACCAGTTTGCTAAGGATAATGTCACCAAGCTCTCACAATCACAAGTCATGCCCTGCATATCTAAAAAGCCCTGTTTCATGTTAATTTTAAAAGCTACAAGAACACAGGACAGATATAGAGCTGAGATATAAATAAATGCAGATTTGCACAATATAGTAGAAGGAATTGCACAGTGCATTGATTAAAAATTGACATGGAATGTGAGCCCACTTCAGATAGTCTGATTTGTGTCTCCAGTCACGGTTACATATTTTACAAACTCTGAATCATGATGGATGCTTTGCCTAGAGATATTGTTCAGTATTACTAATCTTCACTCGAAGAAAAGGAAACTCCATATTGACTCATAAGCAAATCGTCACATCCCACGCTAGCACAATAACACGGTTGACCTCAGAACCAACTGTGCACCGAATAACACGTCTGGAAGGTCTGACCACCATTTGCGATTAAAGAAACGTAGACAGAACAGCTATAAAAAAAAAAAAAAAACACCTGTGGAAGATGATATTGAGAATGATTGGTTTCATTTGGTGTGGCAGGCGTGTTCTTTAGAAATGGCTTATAAACAATATTGCTTATATCGGACGTGTTGCATGTCAGCAATAAAATAACTCAGTTCTATCAGAACAAATATAATAGGGGAAATACAAACCTCATATCTGTTTTATTTTAGAAGAGACCAGCTTCAACCGCACAGAAACAGACGGCTTTTGGCTTTTTTGCAATTTTTGATGTAATGATGATTCCTGCTGTAGTGTTATATGGGGTTTTTCTCCACACAGCAGGCGGCGAATTTGCTTCTCGTGTATTTAAAATTAACTAAAGGCGCTTTTATAATAATACTGTCAACAGAACTTGCTTTTTATTATTTCATTTATTCACTCCTTTTTAGACTTCATGCCCCAGTTGCATTCTTTATACATTTGGTTTCTTTTACGCATTCACAGCTTATTAACGAACACATTGAGATTCTTAATGTAATTAATAATTGCATCAATTTGAACGTTTTGCATAAAAGGCAAGGTCGTCTTGTGGGTGAGTCCTTGTTTAATGATAATTCATGCTCACGAGCACATGTAATTTGTGTACTGATGTATTTTTTTATGAAAAGGACCATATTTGATAGAAAGAATACTATATTTTTTTTTTCAATCTACTGATGTTCTAGTCTAGAGACTGCTTTACAATTACAACCGTGAAGTGATTCAGATATTTAGCAAACCTCAACCACACACAATTCTGTCACCAAACCTAATGCCAGCAAACACACTCCCAGGACAAAATACACTCAGATTAAAGACATTGAGGGACAGTTCACTCAAAACAAACAACTAACTAAATAAATGTATAATATTTTACACATCATCAAGTTCTATACTTGCACGACTTTCTTGCTTCTGTGTAACATAAATTTAGATATTTTGAAGAACTATGGGGTCCAAAACAGCATTGAATTCCAATTACTTTCATTGACCTACAGAGTTCATTTTGGTGTGAATTACCCCTTTGGAGCCCACTTTAACCTTTAAAACATTTTTTTTTTTAATTTTTTTTTTTTTTTTATCTAAATTACATGTGAAGAATGAAAGGTTGGTTGCTTTTTTTGCGGAGTGGGTGGTGGAAGTTTCTTATTGATTAACTTTATTCATGCAATATACAAGTTTATTCTTTTTTCTCTTTAAGTTTATTCTCAAAAATATTACAATTTCAAACTCTTATTGCTATTACTTTATTCTCATAATTTTTACTTTATTCTCCAAATAGTATGACAAGTAATCTTATATTGCTACTTTACTCTCAAAATACTGTGACTTTATTCTCAAAATATTACAGCTTCCAATTCTTATTGCTATGACTTTATTCTCATAATTTTTACTTTATTCCCAAAATATTACAACAATTAATCATGAATTGCTACAACTATACTCTCAAAATACCATGACTTTATTCTCAAAATATTACAACAATTAATCTCATATTGCTGTGACTTTACTCTCAAAATACTAGTACTTTATCCTCAAAATATTACAACTTCCAACTTGTATTATGACTTTGTTCTCATAATTTTGACTTTATTTTCTAAATATCACGACAATCTTGTATTACTACGACTTTACTCTCAATATACTGAGACTTTATTCTCAAAATATTACAACTTCCAACTCTTATTGCTATGACTTTATTCTTGTAATTTTTACTTTATTCTCAAAATATTACAATTAATCTCGAATTGCTACAACTATACTCTCAAAATACTTCTGCTTTATCCTCAAAATATTAAAACTTTAAACTCGTATAATCTTAGATTTATTTATTTATTTATTTAAATTATTTTATGTGGCACAAAAATGGTGTCATACAGGTTTGGAAAATATGATGAAAATTTTCATTTTTGTGTGAACTAAACTTTTATATATTTTTTCTGAGTAAATGTAAATTGTTACAAAGATTTATTATTATTATTATTATTATTACTATTATTATTATTATTATTATTGTTGTTGTTGTTTTAACTGAAAACAGGAATAATAAACATATTAAGTACAGGATTTTGTTTTGAATTACAGACTTGAATACAAGGCTAAGCATATGGACCTTCATCTTGTCTTGCAAGTCCACACCAGTGTAGAAAACCGTCTCATCTGCACATTGCACTGATCGTATTCCCACCTGGACAAGGTTGGCAAGACAACCAGGATCATGTTCACTGGCATCCTGTCGCTTCAACTTGAAAACAACCTCAAGGCAATAAAGGTGCATGCTTTCACAGTGTCTTGGAACTTGGACTGGTTTTCTGATTGGCAGAACTAGCGGGAATTCCAAGACTGTGTTGAATATGGTGGTAAGTACCTCAGACAGCCATGTTGGGTTGTTTCCTGGTCACCTTTAACATGGCATACTTCCATTATAACAGCGGTTCATGCCATCTGCATTGCTCAGTTCTTACATCACTTCTCCATGGTAGCATGCATCAGAAATGGAGATGAGAAGATCTACAGGGAGCCAGGGAACGAGATGCAACCACCTGCAGAGGAGTGTCCATTTGACAATGGGGTTGTAGCTGACATGCTTTCAACACTGTATTCTTATGGGAAGGCAATTCATACAAAACAAACAGATCAAGAAGACTGGTGTAAAGTTGATTTCAACAAATCCTTAAACCTAAATATTGAACTTTGCTATGCAGCATGTCCCACACAGTTTGTACTATTCAGATAAAAGGTACCACACTTGGTAAACTAGTAAGTAACCATCCAGTGGCTGGCAACATAAAGTGCTTAGACTTGTCTTAGAAGTCAGTAAACTAATCATGTTCTTTAAAGGTGCAGTATGTAATATTGACAGTTAGTGGGTGAAATGAATACTGCAGTCCAAATTCAAAATATTGGAGACATTTGTTTCCCCCACCCCTCCTCAGACTTGATGCTTACGTGGGTTGCCAGATTGAGAACATGTAACAGGCAACGGAAGGCGACGAACCTTACACTGAAAGTTGATTTATCCGTGTTTTAATATGCCTGTGGTCATAGAGCTTTTCAGATGGATGAAAAGACTTTTTAGGTTGGGTAGAATCTGCTATTCCTGCTGCCCAGTTCGTTTGCTGCTTTCAGTGGCTGCAGTATGCTGTGTTTTCCACCAACTGGCATCCTGGGGTATCGAAGTCCTATTGGATAAATTAGCAGTGGGCGGAATCTGACAAACCAATCCCGACATAGGCCACATATTTCAAAGTAGAAGAATTGTCTGGAGAATTGTTTTTTTCGGGGAAACGAGCATGTGAACTTAGCATGTTTCCTAAATATCTGCAAACATATTATGGTATTTTTATGCTTTTGTACAATAAAATTACATACAGCACCTTTGTCGGTTGTAACTTTTACATTTACATAAAATGTAGATTTGTCTAACCTGAATCTGAAAAATAAGACATTACCACTTGGTTTACTGCTAGTTGGTTAGACTACGTCTAAGTCTTTAAGAGATCATTTAGTAACTAACTAACTAAATACATACATACATACCTACATAAAAAATAAATAAATAAAAATAAAAAAAGATATGGAAATCAATGGGAACCAGCAACTGGCAACTTGATTACCAACATTCTTCAATAATTTTCATGTTTAGGCAAACTATCCCCTTAACATAGTGGTTGTGTTTATGCAACTGCCCCCTTTTTTAGATTTTGTAAATAAATAGCACATTATTTCAAAAGCTGTTTTAAATGCCCCAGATTGGTCTTTTGGTTGGTTTATAGGGGTTTTGAACAATATTCAGATGGTCAGGCTTGGAGATCAGATGGTCAAACAGCTTAAAGGGTTACTCCACCCCAAAATGAAAATTTTGTCATTAATTACTCACCCTCATGTCATTCCAAACCCATAAGACCTCCGTGCTACGTTTCTGGACGTTGATCGTGTTAATTCCATTGCTGTCTATGGGAGGGTCAGAGAGCTCTCAGAATGCATCAAAAAATATCTTAATTTGTGTTCTGAAGATGAATGGAGGCCTTACAGGTTTGCAGCGACATGAGGGTGAGAAATTAATGACAGCATTTTCATTTTGGGGTGGAGTAATCCTCTAAAATACACGAACATCAGCTTGACCAAGTTGGGACACCAGGTGAAACCAGCCACAAGCGGCTTAAACCAGCTAAAACTTGCTTAGGCTGGGTTTATTTATTTATTTATTTATTTATTTATTTATTTATTTATTTATTCATTTTTATTATTATTATTTTTAAATCAGTCTAAAATTATTGAAGTTATTATTAATTGAAATAATCATATTTTTATTATTATAGGATATAGTATTATTAATATATATGAAACAAAACAACATATCTTTTTTTTTTAATACATTTTACCTCACACCATTGCCGTAATGAGATTATTACAAATTGAGAGTGAAGTGATTGCAAGGCATGAGCCATAATATTCCATGCCATTTTGATACAAATCGCCGAGCTGCCACTACTGTTCAATCCCCAATTATTATTCCAGCCATTTTTACAATCCTGAACAATTGGTTTTTACCTGTCTAGACACAAGTTTTCATAGCAGACCAGCAATTTTTTTGATTAACGATCTAAATAAGATCTCACCATGCAGGTATTCGAGTGGAATCAAACTCAGCGACCTGTTCTCTAACAAGCTATGTCTTCCTCCAAAAGTCATCTCAGTACAGTCATATAAGCAAACATCGCCACAGCAACTGTGCACTTCAAGGCTAAAAACATGTCATGAAGTGGAGGGAAATCTATAACTCTGCTTTTAAATATTATTGTCTATCAGACTGTCCTTGTTTAACACTGCAGTTGAGTGTACCTGGTTAGAGAGAAAAAGGGCAGCTGTGATGCAGGCAGTGCGACAGGCCTGTCATTTAGCACTGTGGGGAAGGCCTGTCGCTTTCACATCGACATGACGGCTTCGTTAGCGTCTGTTAGCCCTGATAAGGCCCCGCTACTCCTTGTTAAAGACAATAGATGGCACAGGATACATGCTTAATTTTTTTTTTTTTTTTTCCTAGAGGTTTCAACCGCTCAGCCATGACAGAGGAGGAAAGCTTATATTCCTAGAGACACAAAAAGAAACTTGCAATCATACTTTTTCCTCAACAGCAACATCAGATAGTTTAGAAATTTTCTGGTTGAAGATATTGCAACAAACTTTCAACATCACTCTGGTGATTTTATCCTGCACCACCAAAATGTCTCATTTTAGAGAATCGCAGTAGTTTACCCAAGGATAAACTTTAGTGTTAAAATGGAAGTCCAGTTAAGTTACAGCAAAAATAAATCAATAAATAAAAACTAGACTTAAATTTGTCTTTGTTTTGTACACAAAGAATCCAAAAGGACTGTAAAACAATGTTTTCTAATAATAATAATAATTTCTAATAATTATATATTTATATTTATATTTTTCTAATATGGAAAAAATTATATTCTATGTGAGTGCATATTTTGTCTGAACTGAGGCGAGAGTGGCACTATATGCCTGATACTGACTACAGAATTGTTTCCCTTATGTGACTGTCCTAGATAATGAATTTGAACATATTTCAGCAAAATAAATAAATAAAAAATAAAATAAAATAAAGAATATGTGACACAGGGTCCTAAAACTGCTTTCTTTTAGTTATTTTGAAAGCTGTTCTATAAGACTATGACAGAATGCTGCACTTATGTTTTATGCATTTGCTGAAGTGGGAAACCGCAGTCTTTATCCGATGCATGGAGACTTGTGGATTTGCAGGCAAGACAGGGCAGCTGGAGTCGAGTGTAAACAGTATTTCAGCAGAGGTTATCTGAAGGTGGCTCTCGTTCGCATTATCTCCTGACAAATAGAAAGGGAGAATGCAGACAGGCTAATTGAGCTAGCAACATGGGGCCATAATGGTGAACGCAGCTCCATGCGTGAGTACAGTGGGAGACTGACTGGCTTTGAGCCGTCTAATGTATGCACAGTCAAAGCAGTCAGAGAAGAGCACTGAGGAAATGTCATGCTATGATTACGATACCTATCAAACACGTCAAGAAATCAAACACATGAGGCTTCATTGCCATGTATAGTGGCACAGAAAAAAAAAAAATATATAATAAATGTGTCTGTATGTTCCTTACAAAATAAAAAAAAATGCAAGGTAACCATGGTTTCCACCAAATTACCATAGTTACTACAGATATTGTGGCTACTGGGAGAAAAAAAAAAAAAAAAAAAAACGTGACTAGGGCATTACTATTCAAAACTCACTGCCACAATGCTAAGGTGTTCTTGGTGGTTGCTAACGTTTCCATGTAGTTGCTAGGGTGTTCTGAGTGGTTACCCAGGTGTTGCTATTTGGCTCATAGGGTATTTTGTGTGATTGCCCTGGGCTTTGGGCTGCTAGGTAGGGTGTTCTGGCTGGTTGCTTGGGCGTGGCTATGCAGGAGATAGGTAGGGCGTTCTGGCTGGTTGCCTGGGTGTTGCTATGCAGTAGCTAGGTAGGGCATTCTGACTGGTTGCTTGGGCATTGCTACGCAGCAGAAAAGGCGTTCTGGCTGGTTGCTTGGGTGTTGCCATATAATAGCTAGGTAGGGTGTTCAGGAGTGTGTTTCCCAAAAGCATCGTTAGCTATCTATGGTGGTAAGTTCCATTGAACTGTATTGGTGACAACGGAACTTGCAGCCATAGTTGCTTTTGGGAAACGCACCCTCTGGCTGGTTGCTTGGGCGTTGCTGTGAATTAGCTAGTTAGGATGTTATGACTAGTTGCCTGGGTGTTACTATACAGTAGCTTGTGTCTTTTGGCTGGTTGCCTGGGAGTTGCTATGTAGTCGCTAGGGTGTTGTGTCTGGTTTCCTGGATGTTACTATGCAGTAGCTATGGTGTTCTGGCGTATGGTGTAATTTGGTGGAAACAGTGGTAAAAACGAAACATTTTCCATAACAGATGAATGCTGCTGTATATGTAGGGCCCTTCAGCAGAGAACACGCCACTTCTACATTTCCCCTATAGCATTGCTAATGCAGGTGTGCTTGTGCACACAGCCAGCGCTCTTGTTTGTCCATGTGGAGGGCAAGCGAATGTGTCCTGTTTGGTTGTTTGTCCTGCTAATAAATTCAGACAGCCCTCTGTGCCGACCGCCTCTGTTTGTGTGCGTCGGGAGGTTTAGCCCCAAGGAGAGCACGGCCCTTCACAGCCCAGCGGTCTGGTAAAACTTGCCCCATTAGTGAGTTACCTGTTGGCAGAGCGGAGAGCGGGGGCTGCTGGGAGTTTTCCGCAACACTGGCCTCATCCTCCAGCAGTCACCCTTGATTCCAGTTAACGCCAAGTTGAATGAGGATGTGCAGATTACCTCACTGACATTTTCAGGTGGGAGGGAGGTGAAAAATAGGATGTGGGATAGAAAACGCAGAGGGGGGTCTGGATGAACTAGTGGGTGCCACTTAGACCCAAAAATGTTGGTGTAACTGATGTGGATGCGTTGTTATTTTTATTTATTTATTTTCCCCCCTAATGTTTGCAATTACAAACAGTGCTGGGTAAAATACTCAAGGGACAAAAAGCTTTTTACGCTCAGCATGACAGCAAACGGCTTGATGAACACAGATGCATGTATGTCATTATATATATAAATATATCTTTGATTTAAAAGGAGGAACTTAATGCATTTAAATTACATTTTGAATCATTAAAAAAAGCCTGTCAAGAAAGCTTCTGGGTCATATTTCATCTCTAAAATTAAAATAAATAAATAAAGAAATAAAAATCAACAATATTTTGCACAAAAAAGTCTATTTTTAGGATCATTTGGATTATTTACAACATTCTCAATGTTGTAATTTAGGGTAAATAAAAAACAAACAAACAAACAAACAATAATTCAATTGCAAAGTATTTAGAAATGGTAGCAATCGTTGTGCTGGCATTTATGCAAATTTATTATTATTATTATTATTATCATTGCATGACAGTTTTTTTAAATGTTATGTATAAAAATGATTAAAAATGGGATTAAAAGATCTTTTTTTCTGAAATACGTGTCATTTTCTTCAAGCAAAAATAAACAGACCTACAGTAATAATATTTTGTTATTTTGATTTTGTGGTCAAAGGTGTTATTTTAGCATTATTGAGATACTATTATAGTTTTTTTTAATATCTATCTATAATCTATCTATCATGAGTTAGAAATTTCAGAGTCCTTTAAAATTCCCTATTCACTCTAGTCAAGTCAAGTTAAGCATCTTCAAACATCAATGATAAAGAATTTAAAAGTTAAAAATTTCAACTGGGAGCATAAATTTGATTGGCTTGTAAACTCAGATAAATGGACAAAATGAGGTAAGATTTGTGTCTTTGTTCATTTGAAATGAAAGAATAAGAGAGCTGCAGTGTTGAGTTTTAACAATACTCACCTAAAGTACTTAATTCTATGAAACACAATTGCTTTACATCCCAGCTTGCTTTTAAAACCATGCACATTCTCCCCATTGCCTCCTGCCTTTATGTTTTTGTGCTTAATCCCCAAGCTCGTACGCAACGAAGCGACTTGTTTCGCCTCGGCCCAGACATTGAGTCATACTGATCTCCAGGTACAGACTGGTCACTGGATCACATACCCTGATCTTTCCTGGCACCTGTCTCCTCTAATGTCGTTGTGCGGGAGGGGAGGCTTGTCTGCATTTGAAGCATGACCCCAAAGTGAGTAAGAGCTGACATTTTATCCTCACACGCTGAATCTGAAGGCTCACCACCAGCCCGTAATGGGAACTAATTATGCACGTGACTCATGTACAGGCCTATGTATCACCATTTCAGAAATTGGAGAGACAGGTTCTCGACTGGTTATTTCAACACAATTTGATTAATTCTTCGAAAGAACATTCTCAAAAATCCAGCACCAATAACCGCTGGGAGCTAAACTGGGTTGTGCTGACATTGCTAAACTGCTGCCTACCTGGGAAAGCAGTGTTAAATAACATCATGTGCGTGTGGAGCATGCAAAACGGCTGGCTGTCACACAACAGACAGCATGATGGACACCAGAAAAGAGAAATCTCACAGATTTGACGCAATAGCGGAAAAAAATAACACGTACAGTGTGAAGGAGCCAAATTCTCCAGCACATTGTGTGGGAGTTTGTATTTTCATTGAAAATGCCTCGACGAACACTGAAAAAGAGTGCAGTGCACTGAAAATAAAAATTAATTTTTGATTTTGCATCTTTTTTAAGGGAAGTGGTTAAACAAAATTACTTTATCAAAATTTTAAACATTTTTAGTTGAATTTAGTCAATGTTTTCAAGGAATAATTTATCTAAAAAATTACAATTTGAAAACGAGGCCATCCAAGATGAGATTTTATGAGTAATTTAGCATTACTTGCTCACCAATGGATTCTTTGCAGTGAATGGGTGCCCTCAGAATGAGTCCAAAGATGATAAAAACATCTCAATAATCCACAAGTAACCCACACTACTCCAGTCCATCAATTAAAGGTGGGGTAAGCGATTTCTGGTAGACAATATTGATATTTGAAAGCACCAAAACAAACACGCCCCTACCCCAAAAGGGTCTCGCCCCTATTTTGATAGCTCCGCCCCACACATACATACGCAAACCAGGCAACAATTAGTTCTGTGAAACAAAGCAAAACCAATGTTACTCACAGATCGAGAAGAAACAAAGCAACCTCGGCGTCTGATCGCAGGCTTTCCCGCTCCTTGAGTTCTCTCCAGTGCTGGAAAGCTGATCTGATATTTACACGGGTCCTTCTTCTTGCCTTATCGTAACACCAGACGTGAGCGGCGTGACAAAATATTATAGAACTCATTATAATCACTAATAATGCTGTCTACACCGGATCCCAACAGTAAACTGCTGCCGCATTCTATTTATGACGTATTGACACAAATTTCAAATGATTTTCAATGGTTGCTTTGTCGCGTCCAGTGTAGACAGACTTTAGCTGGTGCGCGGCACAACACGACAACTGTCGTGTTCGGTGTAGACACGGTGTAAGACTTCTTTTGTTCCGCAGATGTTTTCCTCTTTTGTTTTTTATCCGCCATCTCTATCTTTCTGTCGTCGCATGGCTCGACTAATGTCCGTCCTGTGCACTGAGCGCTCTCTCCCCCGCATCATGAGTAGACACGCCCCTTACTGCTGACTGGCTACAAGTTTGTTTTGGTACTCGGCCCTGACTCGTTTTCGAAAAAATACATACCCCACCTTTAACAAGCTGTGAAGTGAAAAGCTGCGTGAAACAAATCCATCAAGGCGTTTTTAACTTCAAACCATTATTTCTGTCCAAAATACGAATCCATAATCCATAATAATGCTTTCACCAGTGAAAAAGTCCATCCCCTGTTGTCCTCTCACATCAAAATCCTCCAATATATTTCTCTCCTGATTCAAGCAAGAACTTTTTCACTGGAGAAAGCAATATTATAGACAGAGGACTTGTATTTTAGATGGAAACAATGTTTTGAAGTTAAATACTCTTCAATGATGGAATTCTTTCTTATAAACACACAGCTTGTTGCTTCAGAAGACATTAATTGATGGACTGGAGTGGTGTGGATTACTTGTGGATTATTGTGATGTTTTTATTAGCTGTTTGGACTCTCATTTTGATGGCACCCATTCACTGTAGAGGATCCATGCAAATGCTAAATTTCTCCAAATCTTTTCAGATGAAGAAACAAACTCATTGTATATTCTTGATAGCCTGAGGGTGAATACATTTTTGGGCATGTCTCTTTACATTTACATTTAGTCATTTAGCAGATGCTTTTATCCAAAGCGACTTACAAATGAGGACCATGGAAGCAACCAAAATCAACAAAAGAGCTATGATATGCAAGTGCATCTTTAAATACAAATGAGCTGCTGCTCCCTGCCCCCTTTTCCAGAATAGGGCTGTGCCTTTACAGCTCGTTCTTCAGATAATTTGTTTTACTCAAACGCTTTACTCAAAAACACATTCAATAACACATAATTTAAAAATTCATTCTCCTGATCTAGCCCTATTAAAAGCATGCTCAACAATCCATTGCTCAGTTTCAGTTAATACCAGTGGACTAAGTAAGTGGATTGAACACAATGAAATTAAGTTAGGACAGAATGTATACAGTAGCAGTTGTGTTGCATTAGCTCATTTTAATGAAGTACATTGAACAAGCAGCATAAATCTTTTTTTTTCTGCTTTTCATGTATGCACATACACAAAAATACATGCCTATATGATTCATAACTGAAGAAAATTCAACAGCAATAACTGTTCAGCATTCAAATAAGCCACATGGTCATTGTTAAACCATACATTTATATATGATGTAATATCATCATTGCTATTCAGAGAGAAAATAAAAACAGATAGATCAAGGGATTACAGCAATAACTCCGTTGGGTATAGAATATTGGATATTTTTATTTAGGTTGACTGGACACAAAACGCTTGTTCCTGTCTGGAACACTCTGATAAAGGGTTTATTAGATGGAAAAAAAAAAGGTGAGTGAGAGAGCATTCTCCCACATGCACAATCATATTGGCTGTTGTTTGACATTGAATATAGCCAGGGCATAACAAATGTATGGCTGTTGTATTGTGGGACAGAGTGAAGGCGATCATGCCATCTTCACAGATTGTCAGGTGATTGCCAACAGGCAGGGCGTATGGTTTGCCATGAATAGCATGATGCACTGCCTTATTTCCTCCCTCTCGCTCTCCTTTCTCTACAACTAAATGTTTCACCAGCTTTAACAGGGAGGTGACAGTAGGCAATGGATGCCCAAAGGCAATTAGTGAAAAATGTTCTCCTGCTTGCTCTCTCCTATTTTCACCTCCTCACTCAAATCCTCGCTGAATCACTCATTCACTCACTCACTGAGTTCACTGCTACAATATCCTGTTAAATTTGTGGTTTAAAAAAAAAAAAAAAAAAGGAAACTGTGGTTGCTAGAAATTCACCATAACAGTATGGTGATAATGTTTCATGTTCATACAGAATGGTGTATTTGTCCCTGTATTTCAACAGCCATATATTTCATATAATGTTAATATACCAAGCTACTTTAAAATCTGCCTTTTATCTTAAACTTTACTAATAACCAGCATAATAATACAGATGGTATTATAATGTGAAACATAATATTATGTGATGTGTCATACATGGACTTCTAAGAATGTATTTTTCTGTTGTTTTTCACCATAAATGATACAGAATGACAGTTTTTATGAGTTTTTGGGAGAAAAAGAGAAAACAGTAATGCATGCATGCAGATTTTCACTGTATATGGTAACTTACTACCTTAACTTATTAAAAAAAAAAAAAAAATCCTTAAAAAGCTGGATTTCACTGTAGTATTTTTACAGAGTTTTCCTATTTTACTTTTCTTTTTTAACAGTGTACCTTTGTTGCAAAACGTAGCGAGTTTTCTATTTAGACTAAATTATCCCTAAATAGACTAAATATCCTAAATTAATTAAATATAGACAACATTACCTATATCCTGTCTTTGCAATCCCAGACTGCATTGCACATTGTAAACCCAAATAAGTTTGCAAAACTCAAAATGACATCAAAATTTCAAAAAAATTCAAAGTTTAAGCAAGCAGAACTGGCAAATATTTCTTTATACTCATATATATGTTAATTTCTTATAACCTGAAATAGCTAACTCATACATTTAACTTTTAAATGATCACAATCTCAACATTTCTCAATAATTTTAGTTGTGGAAATTTAACTTGCAATAATTAGCTAAATCAGTAACTGGTAACTTGCTAATTGGTATCTAAATACCCATAAAATTTCATTTGATTTAACTAATTTGCACTACTCAAAACAATGAATTATTTTGAGTGATAGGGTTTATAGTGCAGCGGACAAGTTGAGAGGAATGTTGATCACAAATATATTTTATTCAGTACAGAAAAGTATTAATGAAAAGTTAACTTAAGCAACTAATAATAGATAATTTTACCTTTTTTATGCTTATCACATTTTTATAAGTATCAAGTGTTTCCTTTGCAACATGCTCATCTCAAACTCTATTGGAATCAATTGTGTAGAGCAGGGGTCACCAAGTTCGGTCCTGGAGGGCCTGTGTCCCTGCAGAGTTTAGCTCCAACCCTAATCAAACACACCTGAAGCAGCTAATCAAAGTCTTGTTAGGTATACTTGAAACTTCCAGGCAGGTGTGTTGAGGCAAGTTGGAGCTAAACTCTGCAGGACACCGGCCCTCCAGGATCAAGTATGATGACCCCTGGTGTAGACAGTCTGTTGCATGGAGATTCTGACTCACTCATTCACTCACTGACTCATTGTACGGCGTCATAGATGTTCCTGACATAAAGGCTCTTCCAAATAGTAGGCAGCATAATTGTGTTGCTTTCTAAGATATATTTTAGGCAGCATTATATGCTTTACGGTGTATGAAACCCCATGATGCATTTCGGCATGCCAATAGAGCAAACAAAATGAGAAAAATGTTGAAAGAGAGATTGACTCATTGATTCACTCACTCATTCTCTCACTCAGTGATTCATTCAAGCTCTCAGTGATTCACTAATTCACTTACCATCTCAAGGATTCTGTGTTCTCAAATTCATAAGCCATTTACTCATTTGCTTTCATAAAAAAAAAATAAAAAAAATCTACTAAATGCATATTATAACATAAGATATATTTAACAGTGCAACCCCTTACATATCATGCTATATTTATTCATTGACAGGAAAACCATGACTGTCAGATAGGAGGTGACATAAATCACTTCTTCATTAAGGGGAAGTTAGCGCTGGGTCCATTGACCACCCTTGAGCATCATCAAGGTGTCATGACATATCAGAACAGCTGACATACTCACGCTCATGGCGGTATATGCTTCACAGATTAACCTGTGTTAATGACATAAAACGACATGGCTATACTTAATTAATGGCTTAATTTGGCTCTGAATTTGATGGTCAGAACTTGTAAATATCACATCTAATGGGACAGCATCATAACAAATGTATGATGACTGTAAATGTTACGGGAGGAACAGAGGAAGCGTACGGATCCATCTGCAGAGCTTTATTCATTAGCATGGTCAAAACAGGCATGGTCAATTCACAGCAAACAGACACAGATGAGGTAAGACTAGAGTAATCCTAGGGCAAGCGTGGGTCTTCGATCGGCAAACAATATCCAACAGGGCAAGGCAAAGAGAGATGATCCAGGTACACAGCAAAAGTCCAGGCAGGGGCAAACAGCAAGGAAAGAGTAAATCCAAGATACACAGGCTAGAATCAAAACATGGGAAACAACAGGCAAGGCAAGACTATGACTAAGAAACAGGCTCTGTAAAGTGGCTATCACAACGATAAAGGCTGAACAATACTCGGCGATCTGAAAGAGGAAGTCCAAGGCTTATAAAGCGTGTCTGATTGGACGCAGCTGTGTGTGTGTAATCAGTGCAATGGATGATGGGAACTGTAGTCCGGAGTGACATGTAACAGTCTGTGTGGTGTAAGAGTCAATATGATGGAGAGGCGACCTCTTGTGGCAGTCGGACAGAGGCATTATGATTATATGCTGACTCGTAAGCTTGTATATGTTTGCAATAAATTCTGAGAAATAGATTAACATCTAGATGACATTACTAAACTAATTTCCAAAATGCTGTATTTAATAATAAGACAAGCTTTTATTTTGTATTATTAGTTACTGTACAACATTCAAAATAAAAGCAAAACTGTCTGTCAGTTGGATAAATGTTAAGTATACCTTACACCCCCCAGCAAAAAAATATTTCGTAATCAGTGTTAACCGTTACAGTGTTTTCTATCACAATAAGCGCTTGCGTTCAGTCAATAAAGATCGAATGTAGTTCTTCATTTGTTTGAGAATGGAGAAAAACGTTTGGCGTCATGGCCACATTACCACTTCGGGAGTGCATTACTTCTCTAATAATTTTAACGGCCTATACAACCACACCAGACACTGTTCAGATGATTTAAGATAATTGTCACGTTTCCGTCTTGAAATGTCAAGTGTGTTGAACTAATTCCTTACGCAGCTCATCCCAAACCTTCCTTTGCAAATTCCAAAATGTCATTTTAGAGCTAATAACAGAGGCTTTAACCATATATATGCAGGCTAATTCAGTTATTAGAGAGAGATAGGTTAAGCGCGTGTGAATATCTGTATCTGTGCGTCTCTCAGCAGTGTTCAGCAGCAGCGTCTACTAATAGCGAATCTTTAAGTTGAACTGCTTCAAGAACCTCGCTACTGGGAAATGTCATGTAGCTTTTCAGCTGCGAAACTATTTCATTGATAAATTCGCAGGGGAGCCGCAGCTCTGACAACAAGTTTCTGTTCGCATCTCTGCGTGCGTGCGCGAGTGCATGTTTGTACTGTGTGTGCATCTGTGAGAGAGAACGGGAGAAAGAAAGCTGATTTCCGTACATAAAAAAGGTGGAAGACATGGAAATAGTTTGTCATTTTTTACCCTATTGTTTGTTATATTTATTTGCTCAATGTATTCTGAGGTTTTAGTTATTTTACTGTTGTAGATAGCCCATAGTAGGCTATAACAAAAATATTATATATCTCTTCATTGTGTTTGGCCCCTGAGCGAGCATAGGCACGTGCCTTGAATGCCTATGCGTAAATCCGGCCCTGCATTATATATATATATATATATATATATATATATATATATATATATATATATATATATATATATATATAATCTCTGCACCGCCTTTACCAATATTATATAATGCCTAATAGTTTATTAGAATCACAGTGCAACTCATATCCATCACTAAAAGCTGCTCTGAAGAAATGCGGCTGCCTGTAGTGTGACATCACTACAATTTTATCGCTATAAACAGGGTTGAATAAAACCTCGCGCGTATCTTCTAACGGGGCTGTCAGACGCGTTTCTTGATCCATGTGAGGCACGTGTCTACGCTCTTCCAGATAAGAGCAGAACTATTTCAGATTTTAATTGTGCAGCACATCATGTTCGAGACAGACAGCAACAGCACTGTGCGAGCCAGCTGTATTAGATCTGATTTTCACGGTGCATATGGCTCACAGAACCCCACGGAGATACGTGGATGTGTTTCACGGTGCGGTTTTCTGCCTCTCATGATCATCTGTGAACGGAGATCTAAGGGATCTCCAGTTTCAAAGATAGACTGTCAGCCACCATAACTCACCACAACTTCACACAAACAACTACCCACGCGCGCACACAAACTCACGCACCGTCTCGTAATGATGGATTTAGCCCGAATTGGGTAAAGATGGTTCCATTAAACGAAAGAACGCATCAGTGACCCAGAAACAAACGGTATAAAAATCAAAATAATTAACACTCCTCCAATGTTTTCGTTCTTTTCTCCTTTCAAAAAGCAAAATGCAACAATTTCCCTGAATCAACAGTGCCACCTAGTGTTTGAAGACGGACTGGTTGGGTTTATGTAAGCACTTTTACTTGAAGAGCTTCTATTTTAAACATCTGCTTTCTCACTTTTGATGCCAGTTAAGAGTGGCATCCTTTTCTGTGATGACGGATATGACTGAATATTAATGATTGATGCCTTTGAAGTAGAGGATGACACGGGAGTGCATATTCAAACCTCTCCCGTCCCACTCCCACAAAAAAAAAAAAAAACCCATCCCATCCCAATCCCACGAAAAAACTGAGGAGAAATCCAGTCCCGTCCCAATCACAGAAGAATGACTCCCATTCCCTCCCACTCCCGGTTGTGTTTTTTTTGGCTGGAATCTGTCAGTTACAGTTAAAAATATAGTAAAGATCACAGCATGTTTTTTTTTTTTGTTTGTTTGTTATTTTATTGAACTAAAAGCCAGTTTAAAATTCATTCAATTTAATGCAAATCATCCATGTAAACATACAGGCACATTAGATAACCAAATTTTCATTTTCATATAACCAAGTTTCCATTAAGATGAAATCCCACTGTTGCTATGCAAGAACAAGAGAGTGTCCACAAATTCTGGACTGAGGCTGGTGCGCCTCTCCTCAATTAATCTTCCAGCAACACTGAAGCTCCTCTCTGACGGGGTGCTTGTTGCTGGGATTGCCAGCAGCTTCCTGTCAACTGGCACCAGCCCATCTGACATCTCCTGCCAGAATTTGAGAAGGGACTGCCCGGTCATCTTTGTAGGCTCGTTCATATATTTCAGCACCAACTCACGGCTCCATGACTCATTAGTGTTACCACGGTCCTCCCTCTCCTCCTTCTGCACACAGTTTGAGAAGAAACTGTGCACCTCTGTGCCTTTGGCCACTAGGTGTGGTGGATCTTCTGAGAAAAAAAGACAGATTGTTATGGTACAATTGAGTTGCCTTATAAGCATAATGCTTTATAAAGGGCAAAATACACACATGTTTATATTGATGGAGGTAATATACAAGTTGTAGGTAGGTAGGTAGTGTGTGTGTGTGTGTGTGTGTGTGTGTGTGTACTGGTTTTTGTGGTTTACGGGGACAAAATTTGTATAATGACATGGGTATGACAGAGGTATTACAATTTGAAGGTGGTTTATGAGGACACTGCCTATGTCCCCGTAATTCAAAAGGCTTAAAAAACATACTAAATGGTGTTTTTTGAAAATCTAAAAATGCAGAAAGTTTCCTGTAAGGGGTTGATGTAGGGCAATAGCACATACAGTTTGTACGGTATAAAAACCATTACGCCTATGGAGAGTCCCTGTAAACCACAAAAACAAACGTGTGTGTGTGTGTGTGTGTGTGTGTGTGTACTGTGTTGCTTTCCATAAGTGAGAGAGAATATTTTGTACTTATATTAGAAATTTCCTTAGAGTGCACTGTCTGTTCTTAGTACTAATGCTATGAATTACCCTGTTGGACCCTGGTTCTCTCCTCTATCCCTAGTCTTTCTGTGATTGCTGCCAGAGTGTTGATAACCTCTTCGTATTCCTCAGCGTTTAGAGTTTTTCTTAAGAAACACCTCAGGCTAGGAGAGAGTGCTGTGGCTATCTTGTGGTAAAGGTGAATTTTGAATTTCAGTTCCACTGCCTGGCCTAATATCCCTTTTAGCTAGGAGGGGGAAAAATAAAATTACATGATAGACAACATTGTTATTGGATAATGGCTATCTGCTGTTAGTTACCAGAATTACCAACAAAACAATTACAAACGAGGACTGTATTATATTACCTCTTTCACAATAGCACCATCTCCATCCTGAAGCAACAAACCCCTCAGCAGGGTTGCCTTGGTTGGGAGGACAAGGTGAAGACTAGGTGTCTGATCAGTGGAGAGGTGCCTGGTAGCCTCATCAAAAGGTTCCAGAAGGCGGATAATGTCTTCAAGAAGGTCTGGGTCTATGTTGTTGACATAACGGAGTTCATTTCGGTGAAGCAGGACCTCGTGCAGCTTACCAGACAGCAGAGCATCCCTTACAGATTGCAAGTCTGGTATTCCACCTCATTTCTACTGCTTGCTTAAGTGATCTGTCCAGCGCTTTTTGTAATCTGAAATTAAGAAAGAGACAGTGTACACTACACGAAGTAAGGTGATAAAATATTAGTCAATTTTTTGACAGATTTTTAAAACATTAATGTTTGTTAGGAAAATATTAACAGCAGAATAGTTGTCAAAATAGCTTGCTGAACAAGAAAATCTATTAATTACAGCAATTGTTTTTATGTTGCTTTTATTATATTTTATAACAAACTGTATAAACTCATATTTAAATACCTGCAAACTACACCAAACAAGCATGACAAGACTGTAAAATATCTTACCCTGCTCTTTTGAAGTGTGTAACCAGAGTCTTCACATCCTGAAACAGGTTGATGACGGGGCTGTGCTGTGGGTTCTCCACATGCAAATGGTCAAATGTGTATTTAAGAATCAGGTTAATGTTATGGCCTGCACAGGACCGTCTGGTGTAATCCTTGAAAGCTGCGACCACATTTGAACCAGTGTCAGTCACTACAACAATATCCTTGCTCAAGATGCCAAACTCCTATAAGTAAGGTTAAATAACAAAAAAATACCAAAAAAAAAAAAAAACAGTACAAACATAAAACATTAATCCAAACACAAATAAACAGACCATAGTGATTACTTTGTAAGTAAATTATTGTTAAAGCTTGAGCTAGTCAGAACAGTTAACAAGAAATATAAGAGACACTGAATAGAATAGTAACTTATTACTTGGACAAACAAAAAGAGTATAACGCCATTAAGTATATGTACTACACATATGTAACACAGGAGGAGACTGGGAGTAAAAGACACATACCTGAAGGATGGACTCCACAGTTCTTCTGATATTGTCATGGGTTTTGACACCCATGATCTCCCTTGTAGCCAGGACCCGGTTCAACAATTTCCATCCAAGAATATAATGAACTATGACTGTTATGTAGTGTGTATTTGTCCTTTCTTCTGTCCAAAGGTCTGTTGTCACAGCACAGTCTGGGCACTAAATGAATAGAGTATGATGTAAATGTTATTTCAACTTCACTGGATCTTACATGAACAGATAACCATTTGACCCTATGCCTTTAATTTACAATCCCATAAAAGTAGGCTCCAAAAATGGCTAAAAAACAGAGACCAACATTAAACATGTTGTAGCTCCTCCATAACATGTCTCTTTACTCTCTCGTATTCGTCTTCAACATGGCGAGAAACAGTGCGTGCAATCGGCAGCACATCTTCGATCTCAATGCTGCTTCCATATTTAGCCCCGATATTAATGAGCTCTTTCGCAACTTCAATGAACCCTGGTCCCTCAACAGTAGCGCACGGTCTTAGATCCTGGCTGCACATACGAGCCATCACGTCTGTGAATCTCGACTTTACAGTCGCTGGTTACTTGCGCTTGATAAATGAAGAAATCACCGGTTGCCTTGAGCGGGCTGCTTTGCGTGAGTGACGCTGAAGGCCGCTCGTACCCGAGTCGGAATGGTATTTGATAATGTGTCTACATGTCTTGCAGCTGGCGTATGGCGTTTTTACGCCTCTTTCTCAACTCATAAAAATTTTTTTGGTTACTTGAGATTTTTTCCTGTCCCGTCCCAATCACGTGAATAATAGTGATTTTGTTTCCCATCCCACGGGATTCCCGTGACCCATGGAATTCCCGAAAAAATGTCAGCCTCTACTTTGAAGGCAGTAATCAATATGATTAACAGGGGCGAGGGGTCTCTCTGAACGATGCCCGTGAGATAATTAAACATCTGGTATTTTCATGTCGTACCGTTTTGCTCATTACAAAATTAACAGGATGGCTGACGCAAAACTGTTTATTCGAATCGTTTTGCAATCAAAGCACTTGTTATGATGATAAGTAAATAATTTTTTTTTTTTTTTTTTTTTTTTAGCAGGCATTTTCATGATAAATATTTCAACAAAGAAATTTAATCTGTGCTGTTGTTATTGAGTAAAAGCTGGCTCTGTCAACCTGAAATTGCCTCAGGTCATTTTAAACTTTTAAAGTCTTTAGTGTCTACATATAATTGAGAATGGGGCTAGTTGTCACAAGTTATATCCCTTTAAACAAAAAGTCAAATTATGCGTGTTTCATTTTTAATATGTTTTAGAACATTGACAGATATGTATTTTTAACTCCAAACAATGCCAAAAACAATAATAGCCTACAAAAAAAATAAATTAATTAAAACAAATAAAAAAAAAATGTAATATGTAAATATGTAATATGTTTGCTGTTTAATGAATTTATGTAAACTGAAACACATTTTAAATAACAATTAGTTACGGAAAATTACCTTTAAAAAAACGGTAACACTTTACAGTAAGGGTACATGAATAATCATGTACTAATGCCTAAATTAATGCTTAATTCATTAAATACTAATGATTATTAAAGTTGTTAACTAATCATGAATTAATGAAGAGCTTTCCTTAACTACGACTGGAGTCATATGGATTCACACATGAATAACGGCCACCTTAATTACATGTTAGTACGTGTTTGATAGTTAGTGCATTAATTAACATTTATGGGTAAACTAAATCAAACAGCCTGTTTAAGAAATAATAAGAAATACCCCGACTTTGAAATAAATTAAAAGAATTTAATACTATCATTTTTTTAACTGTTGTTAAAAAAATTGAGCTTTTTAGTTCTTCAGCTTTTCCATAAAACATTACTGGGTGGAAAAAGATTAGTTGATCCTCTTCATCAAGTGTAGAAAAGATGAAATACGCTAATAACTGATCTTGTTTTGTGTTGTTCTCTTAGCTGTTTATGCATCACAGCAGGGTGAGCTTAAAGGGAATCAGAACAACACAAAACAGACAACATCAATCATAAAGCTGAAGATGTCAAAAGCTCAAATTATGATATTAAATTATTTTATTTCAAAGTCAGAGTATTTCTTATTATTTCTTAAAAAGGCTGTTTGATTTAGTTTACCCAAACGTTAATTACTGCATTAACTATCAAACATGTAATTAAGGCAGCCGTTATTCATGCGTGAATCCATATGACTCCACCTGTAGTTAATGACAGCTCTTCGTTAATTCATGATTTGCTAACAACTTTAATAATCATTAGTATTTGATGAATTAAGTATTCATTTATGCATTAGTATTCATGTACCCTTATTGTGAAGTGTTAACAAAAAAAAACAAAAAAAAAAACTGTAGATTTTAGTATTTTATATTTCAGAAAGCTATTTCTCATCAATGTCAATAAACGCACATTTTCCATTGTGACAACATACCCCACCAGATGCCTAACAAAAGTTATATGAATCTTGCTCTTTTTTTTTTTTTTTTTTGTCAAGATCTTATGTACAAAAATATGTAACTTAATAAATAAACAAATAAATAATTAAATACATACATACAGTCATGGCCAAAAATATCAGCACCCTTGGTAAATATGACCAAAGGAGGCTGTGAAAATTAATCTGTATGGTTAATCCTTTTGATCTTTTATTTAAAAAATTCACAAAAATCTAACCTTACACTGGAAAATAAGAATTTAAAATGGGGGGAAATATCATTATGAAATAAATGTTTTTCTCTAATACACATTGGCCACAATTAACGGCACCCTTTTATTCAATACTTTTTGAAACCTCCATTTGCCAGTTTAACAGCTCTAAATTTTCTCCTTTAATGCCTGATGAGGTTAGAGAACACCTGACAAGAGATCAGAGACCATCCCTTCATTCAGAATCACTCCAGATCCTTTAGATTCCCAGCTCCATGTTGGTGCTTCTTCTCTTCAGTTCACCCCACTCATTTTCTATAGGGTTCAGGTCAGAGGACTGGAATGGCCATAGCAGAAGCTTGGTTTTGTGCTCAGTGACCCATTTTTGTGTTGTTTTTGAGGTTTGTGTTTGGATTATTGTACGGTTGGAAGATCCAAACATGGCCCATTATAAGATTTCTAACGGAGTCAGTGACTTATTGATTTTTTATCTGTTGATATTTGATAGAATCCATGATGCCATGTGTTTAAACAAGATGTCCAGGACCTCCAGCAGAAATATAGGCCCACAACATCAAAAATACAGCAGTATATTTCATTGTACACATGGGGTACTTTTTATCTCTGTGTTCAACCATCTTGAGTGTTTGATGCTAAAAAGCTCATTTTTAGTTTCATCTGACCATAGAAGACAGTCCCATTTGAAGTTCCAGTCGTGTCTGATAACTGAATTTGCTGGAGTTTGTTTTTGGATGAGCTAGGGGAATTATTCTTGAAACCTTCCCAAACAACATATGGTGATGTAGGTGCTGTTTGACTATTTTTTTTTTTAAGGTTTTCTGACCCTGAGACTCAACTATTTTCTGCAATTCTCCAGCTGTGGTCCTTGGAGAGTCTTTAGCCACTCAAACTCTCCTTCTCACTGTGCATTAGGACGATATAGACACACGTCCTCTTCCAGGCAGTTTCGTAACATTTTATGTTGATTGGAAATTCTTATTTATTGCCCTGATGGTGGAAATGGGAATTTTCACTGCTCTAGCTCTTTTCTTAAAGCCACTTCACTAATTTGTGAAGCTCAATTATCTTTTGCTACACATCAAAAATATATTCTTTGTTTTTTCTCATTGTGATGGATGATTAAGGGAATTTGGGCTTTGTTTTCCCTCCTATTTATATTTCTGTGAAACAGGAAGCCATGGCTGGATAATTTCATGTTCATAATCACCCTGGAGTGCTCAAAATTGTGAATATGAATGGGAATATACTTTAGAGATATTTTACTCCTAAGAATTTCTAGGGGTACCAATAATTGCATCCAACATGTATTAGAGAAAAACATTTATTTCATAATGATATTTCCCCCCATTTTAAATTCTTATCCAATGAAAGGTTAGATTTTTGTGAATTTTTTAAATAAAAGATAAAAAGGATTAACAATGCAGATTAATTTTTACAGCCTTCTTTGCTCATATTTACCAAGGGTGCCGATATTTCTGGTCATGACTGTACACACATGAATACATTTACAGTAAAAACGTCCCTAATCTCACAATACATGAAGAAAAAAAAATATTTTCCTTTTCAAAAATAAGAACATCAGCTTTGTATCTCAGTATCAAGTTCATCCTGCCTTTTTTGCGATACTATTTATTACTGAAATAATTTTCTTTTGACAACAAAATGGCAATATTGTCGTATCATGTCTTGGTTTTTATCTGATTCTGTGTGCAATATAACCTCTAATTTTCTGCAGTATCTCGGCAGACCAAATGATGAGGGAGAAGTTATTAGAGGTCCAGGCCGGGGATATTGTTCCCACAAGCTCTCTTTCAGACCTCAAACCTGTATTGTGCTCACAAACTAAAGAGAAAGTGCACCCCCAGTTTCTAATTCAGTCTATTAGATATGGTCAAGTAACCCTTTTATTTGAATGGAGGTCCAAGCCTGCCTTATATCAGAACCATTTGTGCTATTTCGGTAGCAGAACTATGAATACTGTTCATCCATTTGAATCCAAGGATTAGTTCATGAAGGCCAATTCAATAGTTTTTTTTTTTTTTTTTTTTCCCAGGCATAAATAGAAAGTTTAAGGGTTATTAGCCATGTCATATCCTTTATATCAACATGATTATTGTGGGGTCGGCCTTATCCAAGTATTATCCAATTCCTGGGTGATTTTGTTCAGCAAAGGTAAAAAAAAAAAAAAAAAAAAAAAAAAAAAAAAGCGGTCGAATGGGGAATCTACCCCTACATATCTATGGGTACAATAATGAGCATGATGTTATTGTTTACACGGTCGTCAAGGATACGCAGTGCGAATGTGGGCAGCCATGCCATCGTTTTCAAAAGTCTCCGTTTTGGTCCATTTACACTGAATCGCAACCCCAGAGTTTTCAATCTAAAACGGGGTCTGCAGCATTTTCAAAAGTCTCCATTTTCAACCTCGAAAACGCCGGAGTAGTGTAAACAATAGGCGTAACCGTAGCAAAAGTTATGCCTATCTATCTATCTATCTATCTATCTATCTTTTGAAATTTGTTGAACAAATGTGTGTATTAAAAAAAAACAAAAAAAAACTTTTATATCATTTTTAATAACACGTAAATTTTTACAGGTCTTCTGACATCATTCTAACAACTACCTGCCTTCTATTATAAGTGTGGCTCATTTTGTAAACCTAGCTTTAGCTCCCAGTCCTGTTTAGCATGCAAGATACACCCACGCATCGCGAACACATTGAGATTCACTCCAGTCATATCCACACAGGCTACAGTGCAAGAGAAGTGCAGAGCCGAGACCTTGTTCTGTTGTTAACTCTATCTCCTTCTACCCTTCTTTTCCACTTCTCATTTTATTTCCACACATTCTGAAATCTGTAGCGTAATCTCACTCCTCCTAACCCACACACACTTCACAATCACATTACAGAACCAGAACAGACTGTCTGTAAAGCACAAATGTCTCAAACAGACTAATTTCTTATCTTTTTCCATCTAACAAGGTTTATTCGAATATCCTTCAATAACAAATTAGTTTCACTCCATCGTTTTTATATTACACCCTAACAATGAATGAAGGAGTATGAGGCCTTGAGTATTACAGTCAAATCGATTCCAATTCGCAATTCAAAAATATGCAAAAATAGAGGGAGTATTTTTAAAGAAACGTCTGCAGTGTCTTCTGTCTACATAGGCTCCTTTCATCTGAGGCAGCATCTTGACCTAAAATAAGGATTCAGAAGTGAATAATCCAAAATTTATTAATTTATTTATTTGTTTGTCATATATGTCATACATACATGTTATATAATAGATACAAATGGCACTCTTCACTCCACTCAGCACAATTACTGTACAAATTAAGTTAGCATGATGCAGTACAGATACAGTGTATATATATATATATATATATATATATATATATATATATATATTTATGGGCTGTCAATTGATTAAAATAATCGCGATTAATTTGATTAATAAAATGATTGTCATGAGTTAACTCACGATTAATCGCAACTTAATCACACATTTTTATTTGTTCTGAATGTACCTTAAATTAATACTTTTCAAGTTTTTAATACTCTAATCAACATGGGCATGGACAAATTGCAAATGTGTGTTTATTATTACTGAAACCAAAGTCAACATAGAGCATGAAGACTAGACATGTTTCAAAGGTCATCAATGTTTTTCAAAGAACTTGTTCATGTCTATTAGACACATGAAAAAATAACATAGAAATACCAGGTTCCCATTGCTTCTCTTTCTTTGCACTGAGCAATTTACTTTCACAAACCTGTTTACACTTTTGCAGGACAGTGCAGCTCACTTCTTCTGAAAATGCAAAATGTACATTTATTATTTATTATTACATTTGTTTGCCTCTCTGTGCCCACATACTGTATTTTGATGCAGCTAAATTCTCAATAAAACCGTTTCATTTATATATTTTACTGTTTCTGTTGTCAGACAACGGAATGAATATGAAATAGTGACTGAAACGCGACCCATTAAGGCTACATAACCAGCTCTCCCTTCCAATACGTTAATCTGCACAGAAATCCTGTTAATCGAGCCGTTGTCTGATGAAATCAAATACACATAAGATAAAGACAACAGCTGTGCTTTGATTTCGGCTATACTTGCATGTAAAATTAGAGAAGCAACATAATATCTGTGTTTAACTGAAAGTGCTGCTCCTCTCCGCCGCTCGCTGAACAGAAACTGAGCAGACGGAGAGAGAGAGAGAGAGAGAGAGAGAGAGAGAGAGAGAGAGAGAGAGAGAGAGAGAGAGAGAGAGAGAGAGAGAGAGAGAGAGAGAGAGGTAGGTATGCGCGCGGGCGCTGAGAAAGCAAGACCTCGGCCAAGTAAGATTCTCAGGAACTAAATAAGGTTTGGGCGCTTTTTTGAAAGGAAAGAAAAGTTGCTAAAGGCGTCTGCAATGTCGCTAAGTTGGCAACACTGTGCATCTCCATGTCTCCAACTACAGGTTAGGCCACGGGTCAAACAGAAAATACGCACTGCGTTAATCGCGCGTTAATCAGTCTCTCCAGGATTTCGCGGCACTTTTTTCAGAATTTTGCGGCCTAAAATAACTGATTTTGCTGCGGCTTTTCTCAAAATTTGCGGTATTTCTTATTGTTTTGCAGTGAAAATATCAGACAACATTCTTCTAACATTGTTATGACTTTTCTGACTTCGAGAACCATAGGGCTCCAGACTAATATTTGAGGACACCAGCACAAGTGCCATTAAGTTTCTACAGAAGGTGGCACCAGCACCTGACAATAAAGCACTCACCCTAATCGCACATGTACATCTCGGAGATGTCTATTTGATGTCTGCATTTACATATGCAAGATGTATTTTTTAGGGTATTTGCTCATCTGCAATACGTCTCCAAGACGTTTCCTGTCAGATGTCAAATAGAGATTTATTAGAATGCATGTAAAACTGCTTCTGAGACGTTTATCAGATTACAAGACAGATGTTTCCCAGATCTTTAGCAGACATTTTACAGATTTACTTGTGCTGTCTGGGTAGTTGAGATGCAGATAAAATGAACTTTTATTACTGTCATTCATAATGTCTAAATATAATGTAATAAATACAAAAAAATATTTATTAGGGAGTGGAAATGGCTAATAAGCCTAAAAGTCTCTGCAGCCATATAGTGGTAATTTAATGTCTTTTTTATTTTTAAATAAGTGTTTGCTTTCCTACATTATGAAACTTAGTTTTATAAATGGAGGCAACATGAAGGATGAACAAATAATATCATCACATTAAAAATAACTTTCAAATTTGGTTACTTAAAGCTTTGAAGTGCTGGGAAAAGTTGTGTGAAGCATTTAAAAACAATTGAAGACATTAGACCATTTCTGCCACAAGTTGTTCCTGTAGCTATGTTAAATCCATGGTGAATGGTGGAGATTTGTGTTTACTGAAAGATGTTTTTCCTGGTTTTTCCAGTGGCGTTTGTTCTGATATCCGTAGCTTTAACAGAATTCTGCGCCGAATTTGAATGCTTCTCACAAGATTTGACAGATGTTACTGATTCTGCGATGAATTCGACTACTTTCTTCACTGTATCTCCCAGCGCTGTGTTTAACAGTGTCGCGTGATCGAGAGCAGCCCGCAGCTCCGGCCCGAGCAGATAAATGGTCTGCGGCGAGTAGCGCGGATTAGTTCCGCTTTCGGTTCGTTTGTCCAATGCAGCTCTAGTAAATCGGTCATGATGAGAACACAAGGCGGTTCATTCCATTTTTGTAATTAAGAAACAACCTTTCTTTGACTGAATGCGCGTTGCGATGATGTCACAAGACGCGTCTAAGCCCAAAATCTGCGGAAAATTTGCGGCAATTACGAAAATTTGCGAGCTCTTGCGAAAATTGTGGAGTTTGCTTGATTTTGAGATAAATTCAGTGACCGCAGAATCGTGAAATCCTGGAGGGACTGGTTAATAAAATTAGTGCCGTTAAAATGAATTTGCGTTAATGCGTTATTAACGCGTTAACTTTGACAGCCCTAATATATATATATATATATATATATATATATATATATATATATATATATATATATATATATATATATTTTTTTTTTTTTTTTTTTTCCCCAGAATCGCTACAGAAACTGTTTCACTGTTTATATCACTCCACTTGCAGCTTGTAGTATTTCTCACAGCGAGTCTTCATGGTGGACACCAAAATCCACTACAATTTTACAAATACTGCTGTTGCTGTGTCATGGAATGTAATTTTAGGCAAGAATGTAGTTGTTTAAACTTAAAATATGCTGTTTGTTTACAACGATAATATTTATATAAATAATAGTAGTATTTAATATTATCGAGTAAAGTAGTAGAAGCGGTCTCTGTTAGAGATTTTACTTATATTGTTATGCCATTAGATGGCGACAAGAGACTGTCTTTATGAGTCAGTAGCAAAGACTTGCATATTGAAAGGAATGAAACAGGGTTGTTAAGAAGGAAATTATTTTTTACTTTAAACAACACCTTGTAAGAACCAACAAATGCATTGATCAGCATTAGTATGGGAAAGTACCATTAACAGATGAAAGGATAGTACGACAAAGTTATCGCCTACATCAGCGGACATTCAAACTAATGTTTTATTGTGAATATGAGATTGAGGTGAAGAATGAATGCAGTATCAGATGCAGGTAATCAAAGTCGCTTAGTCCGTTTCTCTCTCATAATACTCTTCTCTACATAACACAGTAAGCTTTTAATAAGGTAATACAATAAGTTTTCAATGAGATAACTCAACATTCCTTCGTTACTAGTTCTAAAGTAACAGAGGCTTGGGCTCGGTTAAGCATATTTATATTCTTTATATTTAACTCAATTTAATATTTCATTTAATTTGTATAACAAATTTCTGCACGGCAGCTTTGATTTCATATTCAGATGATATTCTAACTGAATTATTCTTGACATTCATTTGTGAAGGTCACTGAAACTATTCAGTATAAACAGGGCTAAACAGAAATCTGCACAGGCCAGTTGTCACTAACATAATGACTTTCATCCTCTATTGGATGCTATTCTTTCCATCACTTCATCCTAAACAACATTGTCCTTGGGTGAACTTGCGTCTCGCTATGCCAATCACGTCACGTTTCTATGGCTCTTTCGCCTTTGAACCTTCAATCCCGTACATCCAATCGGCCGGTGTGATTAAACGTACATCTTAACGTCTCTCCCCACCTCTACTGCATCCTTCCGCCCTACTTAATGGTATTCATTTGCGAGTTTGGCAGCCTCACACCACTCTGTTGTGTTCTCCGAACGTGCATGGGTTTCTAAGCTTGGCACGAACTCTTGGCATCGTTCAGGGTGACACAATTGTTTTTACCAATCCACCAGCGCTCGGGCCTGTCCAGCCGCCACTCTCAGTTGCCGATAAGAGCGCTTGCAGATTTGACTAGGCAGCCATTTCTGTTCACTATCAGTGTCTCTTTGGCTGGAGAGATGCAGTGAGGACAAACACAAAGAGGTAGGGAGGTGAAGGAAAGGAAAAAAATGGTTTGAGAGTAGATGGAAAGGATTGAAGTGGAGATAAAGGATCGGACTGGAGTGGATGGGGAGGATGGGTGATGGTTTCATTAAGACACTAGCTGTACGTCCTAACCAGGTGCAACACGATAAGCTGCCTATAAGTGCAATTACTGCCACATAGAAATATTAAACATTAAAACTGCCTAAAAACTCTGCACACTGATGCATTTCAGCCTTCAGCCTTCCTCAGACTGTGTCTGAAGCTGACTTTATTATTAATTATTATTATTATTATTATTATTATTATTATTATTACTACAGCGATGCTAATATTATGAAACAACAGAAGTACCAAAATTATGAATACATACATACATACACATTATTTTTTATTAAAAAAAAATGTTTATTAAATTGTATTAATTTGCACATTACTTAAATGTGTTTATTTATTTATACTTTGAGGATCTATGAGTAAGGATCTTTGGGAAAAAAAAAAATTATATCACAATAGTGACAATCATAATACATAATACAATGAGTGAAGGAGAGTGTTATTTTTTTAATATCACTGATATACTATTCAGTGGTGTGAAAAATTGTTGGCCCCCTTCCTGATTTTTTATTTTTTTGTGTGTTTGTCACACTTTAACGTTTCAGATCATCAAACAAATTTAAATATTAATCAAAGATAACACAAGTAAACACAACATGCAGTTTTTAAATGAAGTTTTTTATTATGAAGGGAAAACAAAATCCAAACCCACATGGCCCTGTGTGAAAAAGTGCTTGCCCCCTAAACCTAATAACTGGTTGGGCCACCCTTAGCAGCAACAACTGCAATCAAGCCTTTGCGATAACTTGCAATGAGTCTGTTACAGCACTGTGGAGGAATTTTGGCCCACTCATCTTTGCAGAATTGTTGTAATTTAGCCACATTGGAGGGTTTTCGAGCATGAACCGCCTTTTTAAGGTCATGCCACAGCATCACAGTAGGATTCAGGTCAGGACTTTGACTAGGCCATTCCAAAGTCTTCATTTTGTTTTTCTTCAGCCATTCAGAGGTGGACTTGCTGGTGTGTTTTGGATCATTGTCCTGCTGCAGAACCCAAGTTCGCTTCAGCTTGAGGTCACGAACAGATGGCCGGACATTGTCCTTCAGGATTTTTTTGGTAGACAGCAGAATTCATGGTTCCATTTGTCACAGCAAGTCTTCCAGGTCCTGAAGCAGCAAAACAGCCCCATACCATCACACTACCACCACCATATTTTAATGTTGGTATGATGTCCTTTTTCTGAAATGCTGTGTTACTTTTACGCCAGATGTAATGGGACACACACCTTCCAAAAAGTTCAACTTTTGTCTTGTCAGTCCACAGAGTATTTTCCCAAAAGTCTTGGGGATCATCAAGATGTTTTCTGGCAAAACTGAGACAAGCCTTTATGTTCTTTTTGCTCAGCAGTGGTTTTCGTCTTGGAACTCTGCCATGCAGGCCATTTTTGCCCAGTCTCTTTCTTATAGTGGAGTCATGAACACTGACCTTAACTGAAGCAAGTGAGGCCTGCAGTTCTTTGGATGTTGTTCTGGGTTCTTTTGTGACCTCTTGGATGAGTCGTCACTGCGCTCTTGGGGTAATTTTGGTCAGCCGGCCACTCCTGGGAAGGTTCACCACTGTTCCATGTTTTCACCATTTGTGGATAATGGCTCTCACTGTGGTTCGCTGGAGTCCCAAAGCTTTAGAAATGGCTTTATAACCTTTTCCAGACTGATAGATCTCAATTACGTTCTCTCATATTTGTTCCTGGGGGCAAACACTTTTTCACACAGGGCCATGTGGGTTTGGATTTTGTTTTCCCTTCATAAAAAAACCTTCATTTAAAAACTACATGTTGTGTTTACTTGTGTTATATTTGATTAATATTTAAATTTGTTTGATGAGCTGAAACATTAAAGTGTGACAAACATGCAAAAAAAATAAAAAAATCAGGAAGGGGGCCAACTAGGGCTGTCGCAATAACCGCAATATCGCAATACCGCGCTACTGACGAGCATAACCGCAAAGGAATGCAACAACCACAGCAACCGCAATATTTCCATGTTTTCTTTTTCGTAAGGTTACGCCCTTCTCGTTTTACACTTCATGCATGTGTACTGAATACTAGTAATGATAAAATAATGTGTACCATGCTGATTTGTACAGAGGCTCAGTAAATGTGCACTTAACAAGCCTAAATAGACAGCGAATGAGAGAGAGATCTACTGATCGCGTGCAATTACCTGCGTCTGTCCTTCAGGCCGAGTCTTTTATATTTGTTTAAACAGGTTGTTATATCCAAGGAAAGCAAAATCTGTCTTAGCATTGACGCATTGCTGGTCAGCTGAGCCTTTAAAAGTGGTGCTCAAAGTTAAAATGATTTCATTAGCGTGTTTCATTATATCTCTCTTTGAATGAATCAGCGCTTTTGAACGTGTAGTTGAATGAAGGGTTTAAAGACTCACTCAAAGACAGTCCCTTGCTGCCACCTTGTGGCGTAACAATGAAACTGCACTGACTGACAGCCCTCTAGAACACACAGCTGAAATATCAACAGAAAAAGTATCTTGTCCAGTCAGATTCGAGGATCAGAACTAATGGTTTTATTTATACATACATATATATATATATATTAGGGGTGTCAACGTTAACGCGTTAACACATGCGATTAATCAAAAAAATTTAACGCGTTAATATTTTTTTAACGCAAATTAATCATGTGATAATGCTTGACCCCAACTTCTTGCCGTCATCGCAGCGCAGAAGGTTATCTATCAGTGTGTGATGAGGGCACAGTGAACCAGTGTTGCCAGGGTAACGGCACAAGTGGGCTATTTTGAAAATACAGTCGCGGGAAAAATTATAGAGCAGCGGGTTGCGGTTTTTTGGGCTATTTTTATAATGTACCGCGGCCGCCCAAAGTGTATATAGACAAATAAAAATTAAAATAGATCCTTTTATTAATGTGTATTATAGTTGGAATGTATCCCTGGCAACTTAAGAACGGAGAGGCGGCTGTAAACATCACAAACAACGTGAGTTTCAGCCAGAGCACATGTTTAGACTTTTACACAGCAGAAATAAACATGACAACAGCCACTATAGATTATATACGATAATAAACACACGATTACAATAGGATATGGTTTGTGTGTGATTTTCTTGAGATGAATGTGTACATCTGAAATGCTAATTTGTGCAGCGATATAAAAGGCTATAAATAGCATATTTCAACTACAGTAAACGACCAAATTCCAAGTGATCGCAAAAGGAGGTTATTACAAACACTCGATGGTGGTTTGAAGTGAGTTTTGAGTAAAAGTGTACTATTAATCTCATAAATTGTTTTATGAAGCGTGATGCTAATATTAGCTCTAATGCACCTGCAGAACAGGTCCAATTCTTCTTCATAATGCATTTTGTCATAATACTTCACGTAAGGTCGCAAGAAAATGTTGTTGTAGTATTTATTTAGAAATACTTTTGATAATAGTCGGGTAAATGTAAACTGGGATTGAAGCGATGTGGCTTGGTAAACATTTTATTGCCAGTTTAAAGGCTGATAATGGCTGAATAAAAACAAAAGAATAATAAGGATTATGTCTCATACCTGGCGGAGGTGTGAAAGGTTCTGTTTCCTAAAACTAGTTTACATTACATTAGTTACATTTCTTTATTTCAACACATTTACAGGTAAATCCTAGTATTTTAAATTTGCGATTAATCGTGATTAATCACAGTCCAGGACTGTGATTAACGCGATTAAATTTTTTAATCGATTGACAGCACTAATATATATATATATATATATATATATATATATATATATATATATATATATATATATATATATATATATATATATATATATATACACACACACACACACACAGGTGCATCTTAATGAATTAGAATGTCGTGGAAAAGTTCATTTATTTCAGTAATTCAACTCAAATTGTGAAACTCGTGTATTAAATAAATTCAATGCACACAGACTGAAGTAGTTTAAGTCTTTGGTTCGTTTAATTGTGATGATTTTGGCTCACATTTAACAAAAACCCTCCGTTTCACTATCTCAACAAATTAGAATACTTCATAAGACCAATAAAAAAAAACATTTTTAGTGAATTGTTGGCCTTCTGGAAAGTATGTTTATTTACTGTATATGTACTCAATACATGATAGGGGCTCCTTTTGCTTTAATTACTGCCTCAATTCGGCGTGGCATGGAGGTGATCAGTTTGTGGCACTGCTGAGGTGGTATGGAAGCCCAGGTTTCTTTGACAGTGGCCTTCAGCTCATCTGCATTGTTGGGTCTGGTGTCTCTCATCTTCCTCTTGACAATACCCCATAGATTCTCTATGAGGTTCAGGTCTGGTGAGTTTGCTGGCCAGTCAAGCACACCAACACCATGGTCATTTAACCAACTTTTGGTGTTTTTGGCAGTGTGGGCAGGTGCCAAGTCCTGCAGGCAAATGAAATCAGCATCTCCATAAAGCTGGTCAGCAGAAGGAAACATGAAGTGCTCTAAAATGTCCTGGTAGATGGCTGCGTTGACTGTGGACTTCAGAAAACACAATGGACCAACACCAGCAGATGAAATGGCAGCCCAATTCATCACTGACTGTGGAAACTTCACACTGGGCTTCAAGCATCTTGGATTCTGTGCCTCTCCAGTCTTCCTCCAGACTCTGGGACCTTGATTTCCAAATTAAATGCAAAATTTACTTTTATCTGAAAAGAGGACTTTGGACCACTGGGCAACAGTCCAGTTTTTTTCTCCTTAGCCCAGGTAAGATGCTTCTGACATTGTTTCTGTTTCAGAAGTGGCTTGGTAGCGCTTTTCCTGAAGACGTCTGAGCGTGGTGACTCTTGATCACTGACTCCAGCTTCAGTCCACTCCTTGTGAAGCACTCCCAAGTGTTTGAATCAGCTTTGTTTGACAGTATTCTCAAGCTTGTGGTCATCCCTGTTGCTCGTGCACCTTTTCCTACCCCATTTCTTCCAGTCAACTTTTCACTTAATATGCTTTGATACAGCACTCTGTGAACAGCCAACCATTCAGTAATGACCTTCTGTGACTTACACTCTTTGTGGAGGGTGTCAATGATTGTCTTCTGGACAACTGTCAAATCAGCAGTCTTCCCCATGATTGTATAGGCTATTGTGTAACCATTTTGAAGGTTCAGGAAACCTTTGCAGGTGTTTTGAGTTGATTAGCTGATTGGCATGTCACCATATTCTAATTTGTTGAGATAGTGAATAGGTGGGCTTTGTTAAATGTGAGCCAAAATCATCACAATTAAAAGAACCAAAGACTTAAACTACTTCAGTCTGTGTGCATTGAATTTACTTAATACACAAGTTTCACAATTTGAGTTGAGTTAGTGAAATAAATGAACTTTTCCACGACATTCTAATTCATTGAGATGCACCTGTATATTAGGCTAAGAATAGACTAAAGATCTTATTTTCAGGTTTATATTTTGTTATGTGGACCGTTATTTTGTCACACTATTGAGCCACTCAAAATTACTGCAAGGGAAATTTCTTCAACGCGACAGCCCTAGGGCCAACAATTTTTCACACCACTGTATATACATACTTTTTATTAATATTTTGAATTATTTTAAATTTTAGTTTTTTTTTTTTTGTCATTAGTATGTTTATTTTTCTTAAACTCTGTATGCATATTTGTTTTTATTCAGTTTTTATATATATATATTTTTTTTTCAGATGTAATTTTAGTTTTAGTTTAATTTTAATACTTCAATTTAAACTAAACAAAAATAAGAAAATGTCTTAGCAAATAGCTGAAATAAAATGTTTTTCTTTCTTTCTTTCTTTCTTTCTTTCTTCTTTTATTTTATCTTTTATGGTTTGGGATTTCATTTAATGATAATAACCCAGGTAAATGAATAAATGGATTAAAAAAAAAAAAAAAGTAATTTCAAGGTGGTGTCTTCTTAAATGATACAATGGCTAAATTAATAATTTCACAAATAAGTAGTGTTCATTCTGAAACTGCTCACACACAAGTAACACACAGCATATTTTAATATAAATATATATGTCTGGTAGGCTGTTGCCTGTCGTTAACTTCTGCCATCACAAACCTAGTTTTAATACAAGCCAGCCAATCAGATTTGAGGCAGCCATTATGGAAAACAATTGGCTTTTTTCTGTACGTGAATGTGACTGATGGTGCGAATAGCTCCAGGATAACCCTGCTGAACTTTTTTCAAAACCATCTTTATTCTGCCATTTCCAGTGGCACTGAATTCTAAGTTACAGATTGTGTTTTCAGATGTAATGGTGTTACACTTTCAAATGCAGGCATATAAACTGGCCACTAACACAACATCCTTTTAAGACTTTATAGCTTTCTCTGCCCTGCTTCCCTCCTGCTGTTCTCTTTCAGCCAAAATCCTTCAGGCATTAACACTACTCGATCTTCCTCACGGTGCTAAATGTAACATCTCGGCCGGCTGTTGGCAGCGGATAAGCTGAGTAAGCAGAGTGTCCTTAGATGTATCGTTCTTGTATAGCTGTAAATCAGAAACGGAGAGTCCTTTAAGCTTGATGGCTCATTCACAGAGCTCCATAATACTCTCTGGGCCGGGATCAGGCCCGCTCCAGTGTCAGACGGGAAGTGGATTCTAGATCCAGCACACTTTTCTTGGCCAATCTTTTTGTTTTTGGCCTTTGTGCTACTTTGTATTGGCAGCGATAACTCAGACGGTTTAGAAAGAGGGAACGAGGAACAGAACAGGAGAATGTTATGAACAGGACTCAAACACACACACATTAAGTGTTCTAACAGCCGGAACGCACTTCTGATGTTTGCAGCTTCTTTGGGTTGTCACAGAGACAAAGACATATAGCCTAGAAAAATACTGCATATAAAAATAGCCTATAAAGATCTAGGTCATTCTCAGGGAACAAAATTGCTGTTTATGCTGGAAAATTTGTATTTTAAGCCATTTCTTCTGACAAAGCTAAAATCTCTAAAATAATAAAATTGAATAATAATAATAATAATAATAAAAAAAGAAATAAAGAAATATACATTAAAATTAATAATTAATTTTGTGTGTGTGTATGCATGCACACACACATATATTCTATATATAATTTATTTTTATATATATAGAACAAGAAATATTAAATATACTAGTTTAATAATAATAATAATAATAATAAATAATAATAATAATAATATTACTTAAATTAATTCAAATTAATTATTAAAATTTTTATATACACATTTATTTATAAAAAATATGAAGCTATATTAAAATATAATAATAATAATAATAATAATAATAATAATAATAAACAAAACAGTTTAATAATAATAAGTTTGATGTATTTATTTTAAATTTATTTTATCCAACAATTTAATAATAAATAAACATACTTATTTAGATATTAAATTAAAATTGATTAAATAAAATTAAATCAATAATTGAATTAAAAAAAATAATTCAGATTAGATGTAAAATGTCTCTCTAACCAACCATCCATGCATCCATCCATCTATTCATCTATCTAGTATAGCAGCCACCGCTCATAAAAAATGGCTATAGGGTCTGTAAGATTAAAAATGCTTTTTCCAATTACTCTCTCATTCGTTCATGGAAGCCCGAGCCAGCGAGGCATGAGAATACTCCAGGTAGCATCAGAAGCGCATCAACAGCGATTCTTGCTAAATTAGTTTCAGTGTAATCTCACTACACACAGAATAGATGCATAATCACTGAACTGCTGAGACAAGCTGTGTTCATATCTGTGCGGGAGACACAAGGAACGTTCCTTTCAAGATAGGTATTCAACCAGTAGCACATTTCTTAAGATGTCTCAGAAAGTGCATGCATTGCAGGGAATTATTCATAATTCTGCTAATTAAGACTTGTCGTTTGTTGAAAGACAAAAAGGCATATGAAAGGTTATATGTAGTAAATAAAATATGAGAGCAATTTACTTTTATGGTTATGCTTCATAGGTTTGCATGCTGAAACACTGCACAGTCAAATTAGTTGACCAAATTATTAAAAATAAAGGACCTTGATTGAATTAAGCACTTAACTTAATTAGCTTTAGGAAAATTTAACACTCTGCATTAATTGCATATGTTTTTGTTATGATAAGGTGAATGTCTGAGTATCAAAATCAAAAATTGAGATTATACTGTTTACTCTTAAGTTTACACAAAGCAGCACAACAATAATATTACGAAGAAATGTTTCTTGAGCAGCAAATCAGCATATTAGATGATTTCTGAAGACTGGAGTAATGATGGTGAAAATTCAACTTTGATCACAGCAATAAATTACATTTAAAAATACATTTAATTAAAATAATACATTAAAATCAGTTATTTTACTTTGTAAAATACTTTATTTTTTTTTTCAATATTATCAAATAAATGCAGACTTATTATTATTATCATATTACTACTACCTGTTCGTTGCTGCCGCATGTTTTGAGTTTGAGCTCCGTCAAGTTAATTCTTTGTCTATTTTTTTTATCTTAAAATCAATTTTATACACCATCATTTTCGTTTCTATAACGTGTGAATATATCCCCTATCGTATTCTACAACAAAAACAATCAGAGCGCCTTGCTATCACTAGTTTTATTTTTGATTTCCCGAGTCTGCTATTAGCTTATAGCCCATTAGCAATTAGCATCGCCAGTGTAATCTCGCTTACATTTCTAATACTCTATTCACACACACACACACACACACACACACACACACACACACTACCATTGTTTTACTCACTGTTACTTGCTTTAATGGCGGATGTGTGTCTACCTTTGAGTCCAGGCGAGGACACGTTCGAGCTGCATTCAACATTATGAAGCTGCAGGCCCAGAGGCCCAACTGCACACTCAGACCTGCTGTTACAGGGCTGATGAGACGAGAGACGTGCGGATCCATATGCAAGCTTTTATTTAAAGACATGGTCATAAATACAGGCAGGGTCGAAACAATGGCAAACAGGTATGGCAGGGACGAGACAAAGAGTAGTCCTAGGGCAAGCGTGGGTCGACGATCGGCGAACAATATCCAACGGGGCAAGGCAGAGCAATAATCCAGGTACACGAGCAATAATCCAAACGAGGTGCAAACAGAGTCCGAACGGCAAGGGAAGGGTTAATACAGGAAACACGGGGCTAGAATCAAACACGGGAAGACAGGCAAGGCAAGACTAAGACAACTCAGAGGGCTTCGTAGGGTAGCTATCACTAGGATATATGCGTACAATACTCGGCCGAGACAGACAGGAAGTCCAAGGCTTATGTAGCATGTGTGATTGCGAGATGGGTATCAGGTGTGAGCATGTGATTAGGGAAATGGCTGGTGGGAAATGAAGTCCGGGGTAGTGTGTGGTGTGAGAGTCAATGTGATGGTCGGGTGACCTCTGGTGGCGAACAAATGGAGGTCCATGGACCAGATTCATGACATAGCCCCTCCCCAAGGAGCGGCTTCCAGACGCTCCAAACATTACACAATCCAAGAGGGTGGTGGAGCGGAGGCGTAACAGAGGGAGGGACGGAGGGCCAGGTCCACTTGGGAGTGGAGAGGTCGAGGACCGAGGCAGAACAGGGCACCAAGGCGGAGCAGGCGGGACTGGAGCCCACCAGGGCGGAGCAGACGAGGCTGACGCCCACCAGGGCGGAGCAGACGAGGCTGAAGCCCTCCAAGGCGGCGCAGACGAGGCTGAAGCCCTCCAGGGCGGCGCAGACGAGGCTGAAGCCCTCCAGGGCGGCGCAGACGGAGCAGAAGCCCACCAGGGCAGAGCAGACGGAGCAGAAGACCACCAGGGCGGAGCAGATGGAGCAGGAGCCCACCAGGGTAGCGCAGACAGAACTGGAGCCCACCAGTGTGGAGCAGACGACCTCCACGGTGGAGCAGACAGAGCAGGAGACCTCCACAGCAGAGCAGACGGAGCAGGAGACCACCAGGGCGGAGCAGACGGAGCAGGAGCCCACCAGGGCGGAGCAGACGGAGCAGAAGCCCACCAGGGCAGAGCAGACGGAGCAGAAGCCCACCAGGGCGGAGTAGAAGACTTCCACGGCGGAGCAGACGGGGCAGAAGACCTCCACGGCGGAGCAGGAGAACAGCACGACGGATCAGGAACCCACAGCAGAGACTGGGACCTAGGGAAAACTGAGACACAAGAGACAGGCAGAGCATATATGGCCTCAAGGACTGAGGCAGGGAACATAAGAAGTTCCTTGATCTTTTCCCGGGCTAACAGTTCATTAGTGGGCTCCGTGGCCGTGATAGGGCAGGACGAGAGTTCAGGGGCAGCCCTTCTGGCTGTGACAGGACAGGACGAGGATACGCAGACGGGCTCCATAGCCGTGACAGGACAGGATGAGAGTTCAGGGACAGCCTTCATAGCCGTTTCAGGGCAGTAAGAGAGCCCACAGACGGCCTTCATAGCCGTGACAGGGCTAGACGAGGATTCGCAGACGGATACCACTGACGCCTCTGGAGGTTCTGCAGCAGTTGCCGCCACCTCTGGAGGTTCTACAGTGGTACCATAGGAAACGAGAGAGAGTTCTTTGCTGGGCGCCACCACCACACATGAATCTGAAATAGGCAACAACGCTTCTGGAGACACAGCAGCGAGCGACACTACCCCAAGAGGTTCTGCAGCATCAGCCGCCATCTCTGGAGACCTCACAGTGGACGCCGCCACCTCGAGCAGTTCTGTGGTGGTGTAAGCAGCCCAAACGCAACACAAAGCGATCCCCATCATGGGAAGCACTGCGGACAGGGGACTCAGTTCAGGGACAGGAGGGCTAGAGTGAATGGGTTTGGGGATACCAGCTGCACGTGCAGACACCAGTGGTACATCCCTCACACTAGACATCAGACTGGGATACCGGAAAACTGACCTTGATGATCTGGGTGCAACAGACAGGGAATGACAGGACTCTAGATGAACAGGTGTGACGTGATGAGACTCTGGTAGATCGGCTGAGACGTGACGAGGCTCTGGTAGATCAGCTGAGACGTGACGAGACTCTGGCAGATCAGCTGAGACGTGCTGGGACTCTGGACGATCAGCAGTGACGTGCTGGGACTCTGGACGATCAGCAGTGACGTGCTGGGACTCTGGACGATCAGCAGTGACGTGCTGGGACTCTGGACGATCAGCAGTGACGTGCTGGGACTCTGGACGATCAGCAGTGACGTGCTGGGACTCTAGAAGATCTGCTGTGACGAGACTTGGGTCAGGAATGACAGCTGTGACGAGACTTGGGTCAGGAATGACAGCTGTGACATGACGGAGCGTCGTTGTGGCCGCCATTTTGTGAACGGGCTCTGCTACGGCCGCCATTTTGTGAACAGACTCTGCTGCGGCCGCCCTGACATGAGTGAGTGCGGTGTCGTGTTCCTCCACGACACCCACAGTGAACACAGAGCCCACACACAGCAAAGCAAAGTCCATAAACTGTGCTAATGATGACCGCGGACCCTCTCGGAGGAGCTTTGATCTGAGCGGTTGTTTAATGCCGTCACAAAATAAATCAATTAAAAAACAGTCCGGCAACTCAGAGTTGTTTGCTAAAATTAAAAATTCTTCTATACACTCCTCGAGGGATCGGGTACCCTGCTTGAAGTGTAACAGTTGAAGTTCGGTGTCCATACCTGACCAGTCCTGTTCCTGAAAGCCGCTGGATCCTTGTGCGGCCAAGTATTCTGTTACGGGGCTGATGAGACGAGAGACGTGCGGATCCATATGCAAGCTTTTATTTAAAGACATGGTCATAAATACAGGCAGGGTCGAAACAATGGCAAACAGGTATGGCAGGGACGAGACAAAGAGTAGTCCTAGGGCAAGCGTGGGTCGACGATCGGCGAACAATATCCAACGGGGCAAGGCAGAGCAATAATCCAGGTACACGAGCAATAATCCAAACGAGGTGCAAACAGAGTCCGAACGGCAAGGGTTAATCCAGGAAACACGGGGCTAGAATCAAACATGGGAAGACAGGCAAGGCAAGGCAAGACTAAGACAACTCAGAGGGCTTCGTAGGGTAGCTATCACTAGGATATATGCGTACAATACTCGGCCGAGACAGAGAGGAGGTCCAAGGCTTATGTAGCGTGTGTGATTGCGAGATGGGTATCAGGTGTGAGCATGTGATTAGGGAAATGGCTGCTGGGAAATGAAGTCCGGGGTAGTGTGTGGCGTGAGAGTCAATGTGATGGTAGGGTGACCTCTGGTGGCGAACAAATGGAGGTCCATGGACCAGATTCATGACACCTGCACCCTCAGACCAGCACTTCCAGAACAGACAGTTTCACCTGCTGTTTGGAAGATTATCTAACCTGATTAGATAAGATTACCTAACCTGAATTCAATTGCTGATAGATTGCAACTTACACTATTTTTCTACTAGAAAATATTACGCTATGACTGAATGCATTATTATATAAAATAGTACACATACTAGGTTATGATTTAATGCATTAAGTATGGTTTATTTTTATTAATTGTATTTGTAAATAGAAATTGTTCAGTTACTTAAATATTTTCATAGTCATTTATTGTTTTCCTAATTATTAAGGATTTATCACATTCTTTAGTATTGAGTTAGGGGATGAACATTAACTCTATATTTACATACAATAAATTATAGTGCTCGGAGTCATTTTCTCACACCAAACTTTATTTTTGTATTCTTTTTGAGGTCCTACAAGTCATCGAGCTGTAAACAAAGCAGAGAAAAACGGTGAAAAAAATTATTGGGTTAATAATGTATATATTACATATTAAATAACATCAAAAATAAATAAATGCTTTACATTCTTGTTGGGGAGATTTTTCATTTCTCAAGCAAATCTTCTGTCAAATTCCTCAACTTCACTAAAAGAAAAGATAAAAATGCTGTTGTCAGAAATGTTGTGTAACACAAAAATCCAACAGTTTTTGTACAAACAAAAACTGAAAACATACCTTGAGTGATAAACGGGGCCCTGGAGGAACACCTCTTCAGCCTCCTGCCAAGACAAGCCCTGCAGCTCGCAAAGGCCATGAATGATGGCCTGTACAAATAAACCAATTAATAAAATAAAACATGCTCATGTTCAAACATGTTTTGGGCTTACCTCTGGGAGGAGACATCCACAAATGAACTCCACCTCATCGTTGTAGGTCAGCTGCGTTTGGGTTTTATTAAGAACTCCTTTCATGTAGTTACAAAGGATTGTCAGGGACTGCTCATTCTCAGTGTAGACAGGCACTTGAGTTTTAGTGGAAATCACTTTGACCTTTTCCCACTGAGAAGCTGCAAATATTATAAAATAATGCTCTCTTTCGACATTAATTTTGATCAAATCAAACACTGACTAAGCTAGCAATAATAGGTTACACACCGCGTGTTTGAAAATAACTGGGGAGAACAAAATTCACGGCTTATTTTGTCGAACTATCTATCTAAACTATCATTAAATACTAAAATAGGCTATTTGTTTGTTGGTGTAATAAGATGTCACATTGATTTATGCCATAAAACCTGGTAATTTTCAGGAATCGCTTTAATAAAATTAATAACCTTACTTACGTGTCCGATGTTGCTACTTGCTAGCAGTTTTATAATGTTGGAAATTATTACGGTACACACGCTACAAAACAAATGTTCTTCCAAACAGCAGGTGGCACTGTCTGAAAAAACGATAGTTCTGGGAGTGCTGGTCTGAGCGTGCAGGTCTGAGTGTGCAGTTGGGCCTCCGGGCCTGCAGCTTCACCTTACTCGCTGCATTCGGTGCAGCTGGAGTTGGAGGCCGTGGAGAAGCAGATCCGCGAGCTGGTGGAGAAGCAGGCCCAGTCGAGAGAGCGGAGAGCTGCGCTGGAAACATCCCGGGCTGACGCTCACAAGTCCGGGGTAAGAATACAGCGTGCCACTAACACTCCCACCACCTCTACTCCGTGTGTTTCTCTGCACAGACCCGTGCACCCAGGACGCGATCTTCCCAGATGTCCTTCACTCTGGCGCCGGGACACCACGGACCTTGGGTGCAGCAGCAGCGGAAGACGCGAGCCAGGCCCCGCGCGAGGACCTCTCCCCCTCCTCCGGTCTTCGAGATCTCCACCCGGAACCGCTTCGCTCCCCTCCACGAGACGGAACGCGACGCTGTGATCACCGGAGACTCCATCGTCCGGCACGTCTGTGCTACGTTAGCTGAAGGTAAAGCACACACTCACTTTTTCCCTGGCGCTCATGTTCTCGATGTTTCTGCGCAGATACCCGCGATCCTGAAGGATGACTAGAGCGTCGGCATGATCGTGTTGCACGCGGGGGTGAACGACACCAGGCTGCGGCAGACAGAGAGGGACTTCAACACCCTGATCGAGCTATGCAATATCAAGTTCATTATCGAAGGCGATTCATCTGCGATAATGAACTCGATATTTGTAGCTTATCAGTGATCTACGGCTCTGTGTATTAAATGGCGTTCTATTTGAAAACAGGTGATGGAGATTTAGCACTAATCACGAAACCGACTTTACTGACTAGATGCGCATGATCATATCGTTCGATAATTGGCACAGCCCTATTTATAATGATATTCTCAATGTTACTCAGAAAACAGAATACAGGTTTAACTCATTCGAAATACTTCTACTCAATGTTACACTGTCAGATATGCAAAAGAAATCTCTCCTATCTCTTGCTCTGGCTACTGTGTATAGACCGCCAGGGCCATATACAGATTTCCTAAGAGAATTTACAGATTTCCTCTCAGACCTATTGATTGCTGTTGATAAAGCGCTAATTGTCAGAGATTTTAACGTTCACATTGATAATACAAATTATGCATTAGGACTTACGTTTACTGACCTAATAAACTCTTTTGGAGTCAAGCGAAACGTCACCGGGCCCACTCATCTTTTTAATCATACGCTAGATTCAATTATATCGCATGGAATCGATCTTACTGATATAGATATCGTACCTCAAAGTGATGATGTTACTGATGATTTTCTTGTATCGTGCATGCTGCGTATTACTGATATTAACTATATGGCTCCGCGTTATCGTCCAGGAAGAACTATTGTTCCAACCACTAAAGATAGATTCAGAAATAGCCTGCCTGATTTATCTCAACTGCTCTGTGTACCCATAAATTCACATGAGCTAGACGAAATGACTACCAACATGGGCATATTCTCTTATACATTAGAAGCTGTTGCGCCCATCAAATTGAAAGAAAGTTAAAGAAAAATGTACTGCGCCATGGTACAACAGTAATATCCATTCTCTCAAGAAAGAAACTCGTAATCTTGAGCGCAAATGGAGAAAAACTATCTTGGAAGTTTTTAGAATTGCATGGAAAAACAGTATGTCCAGTTATAGACAGGCTCTAAAAGCTGCCAGGGCCGAGCATATCCGCAAACTCATAGAAAATAACCAAAACAATCCAAGGTTTTTATTTAGCACAGTAGCTAGATTAACAAATAACCAGACGCCACCTGATCTAAATATTCCCTCACAGTTTAGTAGTGATGACTTTATGAATTTCTTCACAGACAAAATAGATAACATCAGAAATACAATAATAAATGTAGATTCTACAGCATCTAATACTTCAGCTTCATTCATCGTACCCAAAGAAAAACTGCAGTGCTTTTATTATTATAGAACAGGAAGAGCTAAATAAACGTATCACTGCATCTAAACCAACAACATGTTTATTAGATCCTGTACCCACTAAATTACTGAAACAGTTGTTACCTGCAGCAGAAGAACCGCTTCTCAATATTATTAACTCGTCTTTATCTTTAGGTCACGTCCCAAAACCATTCAAGCTGGCGGTTATTAAGCCTCTTATTAAGAAACCACAACTAGATCCTAATGAACTGGCAAATTACAGACCCATTTCAAATCTTCCGTTTATGTCTAAAATTCTAGAAAAAGTTGTGTCTGCTCAATTGTGCTCCTTCCTGCAAAAAAAAAAAAAAAAAAGATCTCTATGAAGAATTTCAGTCTGGTTTCAGGCCCCTTCATAGCACAGAAACTGCACTTGTTAAAATTACAAATGACTTGCTTCTTGCGTCAGACCAAGGCTGCATCTCATTGCTAGTTTTACTTGATCTTAGTGCTGCGTTCGACACCATAGATCAGGGTTCCTCTAATCTTACCCTGGAGGTTCAATCCACTGCAGAGTCCAGCTCCAACCCTGATCAAACTCACCTGTCTGTGATTTTCTAATGATCCTGAAGACATTGATTAGCTTGTTCAGGTGTGTTTGATTAGGGTTGCAGCTAAACTCTGCAGGAAAGTGGATCCTGAGGTCCAGATTTGAGGATGCCTGCCATAGATCATGACATACTCATAGATCAATTACAAAACTATACGGGTATTCTTTTTCAAAATTATTCAAAAGTGCCCCTCTCAGACAAATAGCAATGATATTGTAGTCAATAAAACAAAATGCATTTGAATTATAATTGGCATGGCAATGTGTACAAAATAGTAACTAATCGCTCAAAAGTCTGAAAATTCCTGTTTATTTTATGTCAGTCTGAGGCGTTGCTATGGGTTGCGTGCATTTTGCTTGACTGACTGATATTCCACAGTCTGTTCGGAAACCTAGTGCTCTCAAATATGGTTCTTGGAAGAAAATAAATAAATAAACCAAACAATATTTTAAACTTTTTTCCATAAATAATAAAAGCTAGTGTGTCGATTTAATTAAAAATCCATATATTTTAGAATATTACATAATTCATCAATGCCCGTTTGTCGTATAATACACCAACCAATCATGATCTGGCACAAGTTCAAATTTCATTGGACAATAATGTGAAGTGGAGCAGTCATTTTCCGTTCTTATTCATAAATCGGTTGAAAATTACATAGGACAGACAAGCTTATTTGTGGAGCGATCTGGATCTGTGGTTTGTCTCATTTTATAAATCAAATTACATCGCTGAGAAAATGGATGCTAAATGACTACTAAAGCACGGCGCAAAACCGTGCAGCACCAAAAGTCGCAATAATGATAATCAGTATTCAATTCACTTTTATGTATGATGCACCATTTACTGTTTCATGAAACTATCATAGTTAATGAAGCCCAAGTTCCACCTGCAGGCCTCAGTGTGAAGTGTAGGCTGGCGAAATGGTGATATGAAAGGACTTTATCATGTTACCATTTTTGATAATTATGCAGCATTATGAAAGTGTCTTATGCTCATCAAGCCTGCATTTATTTGATCAAAAATACAGAAAAAAACTGTAATATTGTGAAATATTATCACAATTTAAAAGAATGTTTATCTATATTAATATACGTAAAAATATCATTTATTTCTGTGATGCAAAGATGAATTTTCAGCATCATTACTCCAGTCTTCAGTGTCATATGATCCTTCAGAAATCATTCTAATATGCTGATTTATTATCAATATTGGAAACAGCTGTGCTTCTTTATTTATTTATTTTTTATTTTTTTTTGGAACCCGTTTGGGGGTTCATTGATAAATATAAAGTTAAAAAGAACAGCATTTATTCAAAGCAGAGATGTTTTCTAACAATATCAATCTTTACTATCACTGTTTCTATCAATATCGCAAATCTTTGCTGAATGAAAACTAATTTCTTTCAAAAACAAAACAAAAAATAAAACACTGACCTCATGGTTTTCAACGTAAATTGTTACAAAAGTTATATTTTATACTTTTGAAAAAAGTTATAGTTTTGAAAAAATATGGAGCCCTCTTTTAAAGTTCCTGGACAAATGAATTTGAAACATGAATGAATGCTCATAATCAAGGTGTGGATAAATTAATAAATTAGATGTCTGGTGACCAGCGTTTAAGATTTTTTTTTTCTTCTTCTTTTTTTCTTTCTTTTCTTGTTGTACTCTGCAGTGTTTGTATAGCTGTATATGTGTATCTTATGGTCATATATGTATGTTTCCCTATGTGCATGTTTTGACTTGTATGTATTGTATGCACCCCTAAGTCTATTAAAAAAGAAAAAGAAAAAGAAAAAAAGTTAAATTTTAAATAAATGCTGTGCTTTTTTATTTATTTATTTATTTATTCATTTATATTTTTACTTTTTTTTTTTATCAAAGAATCCTGAAAAAAGTATCACAGGTTTCCAACATTGATAATAAATCAGAATTGCATAGAATGTCTTTAAATATATTAAATATTTTATCAAATAAATGCAGGTTTGATGACCATAAGTGACTTCTTGCAAAAATATAAAATAGTACCGCAATCAAACTCTTGACCTATAATTGTTTTTTTGTTTTTTTTTTTTGTTTTTTTGTTTTTTTACATTGCCCCTATTTTACATTTGAGCCCCTGCCCCTGGGGAACCCTCTGCACGTCCCTGTGACATAGTCACCAATGATAAGCTACTACTAAATATATTGTAGAAACTTAATTTTCTGTACAGCGCTTTGCAACGATTTGTATCATGAAAAGTGCTATACAAATAAACTTGAATTGAATTTAATTATTATTATTAAAAACTTTCACAGTAGGCTGTCATAAAACTGTCATGAAAATAATGCTACAAACAAACGAACGAACGAACAAATAAATAAAATAAAATAAAATAACCAGTAAATAACTTTTCAGTAAATAACATTATTGATGCTATTTATGAAATTCGCCTATCAAACAAGGTTGCAAAAATATATGCGTCAGAGAATGTTTATATACCTGAAGCATTTCATTTGGTGCAATTTCATTATCAACTCCTTCCAAACTCATGATGCATAATGCATGAAATGGATATTGATCAAATAAACAGGTGTATCAGGTGCCATGTGCAGAAAACGCTTAAGCTGGTTAACAACAGGAAGCCTCAATGACCCCCCTGGGTGTGTGGGTAATCGCCGCAGAATTGCTTTGAGATGTTATGCATGAGCTGTAGCTGTTATCCAATAAACACTACGAGCTTATCGCATGCGAGAGCGGCCGATGCGAATGCTTGTGTTGAAAGCATCACAGGACTGATCCCCAAGATTTGATTAGATGTTTAGGGAGTCCATTTCGTGCCGCAGCTATGGCTAAATGTGAAATTAATGATCAGAGTGGAGGTTAGCTAATGTCTGTGATAGGAATAACACAGATTTAAGCTGCCCTGGAACCAAGGTGCAGATGATGGGAACCGAAGACGCTGCTGTGCTCCGTCCCGTACGTGTCCCAAAACTGATTATAAATTATTCATAAAGAAAACAAGCTGGGGAAGCTATTGGAATGATAAACAAGCAAGGTTTGGGCTCAAAATTGGGGGCCAAAGGGGAAAATGTATTAATATCTGATTGAACTATATGCTATAGGCGCAGCAACATGCAGTTATTAACATAACATGGGCTGAATTGGAAAATTGACAATTTTATAAAAGCCAAAGTGTGATTTACCAGCCTAATACAAGGAAAAAAAACACTGGGCTGAATATTTTATTAGGCTTGTCTGAATGTTTGATTTCTAGATATCACTTGCATTTTGATTCTCACAGTTTCATTAGAAAATAATTCACCACACAAAACACAATGTGATGCCACAAACTAGGTTTATCTTCACTAAACCTGATCTAAAGATGCGTGGGCTGTATTTTCTTTCACCTTGTTTAGTTTTGCACTGTTTTCTTTTTGGTTTTTGAGGTTGAAGGCATGACACACAGCCTCTCCACGTTGGCATCTGTCTAATTTGACTAGTTTCTAAAAGATGAAAGATGACAACAATGTTGTCAAAACAATCCTGGTTCACATGGATCTATGAAAATGACCAAAAAGTCGTATTATGCATGCCAGGACAGTAGTTGGCAAGATCACTTTGTGAAGAAACACTATGCACCTGCACAAATTCCTATAGACATGCACATGACTTCACCATTTTGACAAATTTGCATTTTCATAGTTTACATGGAGACGATAATGGTATTGTTTTAAAGTTCCCCTATTATGCTATTTGAAAGGTTCATAATTTGGTTTTGGGAGTCTCCAGCTACAGGTTTACATGCATGCTCACATCTTTTAAATCATATTATATGCTCCACTCTATTCAAAAAAAAAAAAAGAATCAGAGGGGAAAAAAGTTGTTTTACACTCATGTTAGCGAACAAGGCCCATAGCTTGGTAGTAAAGACCCAAACAATAATAGTAGGGTAGAGTGGGGGAAAACACCCCCCTACTGTTTTTCCCAAAATAAAGATAAAGTCAAGATCAATTTTTTATTGTAACTATGGACTATTTTGTAGTGATGTAGAAGTTTTCACCATGAAGCTTACACTGGTGATGTACCGGAGAGAAAACGGATTTCACAGTAAATGATCTAATTTTCAGCAGTAAGAAAAAGACTGTTTGAAAGTTCGTTGTTTTGTAGAACATCACAGTTATATATGGCATGAGAAGAGTAGGGCCTGTAGAAGGGGAGTATGTGTTATTTAATAAAAATATAATTATATTTTCAGAATGACATAATTTTTTTTCTCAAACATAGTCAGTAGGGTAATACGCCCCCAGCCAGGTGTGGTAAAACGCCCCATGGGGCAATGGCATGCAATTACTGTAGTTATTCTGTTCTGAACATCAAATCTTTTAATAATTTTGTGATCCATAATTATTGATTACATTCTTTTTTAATATTTTTTTTATTTAAGCTAAAACTGAATGTACTGTGATTTTGCTGTAAATGTTTAAAGCAAATTGCTTTGTTTGACTGGGGGGGGGGCGTTTTGCCCCATAGGTTCATACTTGGTTTATAATTTATGTCAGTGTCACTAAAACTATGATAACTTTTCTGAACACGTTTAACCTGTGTTTTACAGAAAAAAATTTACACAGTCCTTAAGGGGGTCGTTTTCCCTCACTCTACCCTCTATGCGTTAGCCAAACACAGACGTGGAGTACTGATAAATCACTGCAGTTTGTAAACCATCGTATTGCTCCAAGCTACAAGAATAACATTACAGTTGAACCACTGTTGTCACATGGACTACTTTGTCGATCATCTTGGTACTTTTCTGTGCCTTGACCGTGGTAGTTCCCTTGCTGTCTATGGGAGGTTCAGAGAGCCCTCAGATTTCATCAGATATATCTTAAATTGTGTTCCGAAGATGAAAGAAGGTCTTACGGGTTTGGAATAACACGAGGGTGAGAAATTAATGACAGAATTTTCATTTTTGGGTGAACTATCCCTTTAACAACAAGGATATGGAAAGCATTTTTCTTTCATCCAAATGAAACACTGAGCAAAAATTAACCAACTGACAGTCCAACATTGGAAAACCAGCAAGCATTTGAGAACATTCGAGAACTTCAGTGGCCTCTGGATGAGTGAGTCATCACCAGTGCTGCAGAGCTCTCTGTCTATGACCCGTTTCAGCCTTCATTCGGCCCCAGAGACGGTCTCCACCAGCCCCCGTTCGGCCCCAGAGGGACCCTTGCTGATGCTGGAGCACAGTGTTACTGAGTTTAAAACTTCTATTACTCTTTGGACGACCTCTAGCAAACCATCAGTCTCTGACGCTATGAGCTACTGCTGGAGAGGAAGATGAAATAGCATTTGTGGGATGTAATGGAGAAGAACGGCATTTCGACAGCCGAATAGACTGATGTGTGACCAATAACTCAAATACACTTCTACATATTGGAGGTTAATTTAAAAAAAAAAAAAAAATAAATAAATAAAAGCACTTCCATCAAAGACATTCGACTCACTGGATGACATAAACTAAATCCACAAACTTTTTAAATCTCTTGTTATAATTAAATCAATTAAACCAATATTAACAATATAATAATTCTAACTCCATTATTTCTAAATTAATTAATTTTTGTGTGTATTTTTAGATCAGTATAGTCAGTTTTTTTTTTCTTCATTCAAATATAACACAAGGTACTGCAGTAATAATGATATTAATAAATACAAACAATTAGGCCTACACACAAATACTTCTTTTATAAATACACAAAAGTGTTTAAAACTTTGGGTCAGTAAGATTTTTAATGTGTTTAAAAGAAGGCTCTTCTGCTCACCAAGGCTGCATTTATATGATTAAAAATACAGTAAAATCAGTAATACTGTTGGATATTATTACAATTTAAAATAATTGTTTTCTATTTGAAAACAAGTATCAGTGTCACATGATTCTTCAGAAATCATTCTGATATGCCTATTTGCTGCTCAAGAAACTATTATTATGATTATTATAATTATTATTATCAATGTTCAAAACAGTTGTGTTGCTTCATATTTTTGTGGAAACTGATGTATTTCTTTTTGGGATTCTTTGATGAATAGAAAGTTTAAAAAAACAGCAGTTATTTGAAATAGAAATAGAAAAATAGAATAGATTTTTGAACTATACTGTATACAGTAAATATATACATGCAAGCTTACATAATTGTACTTCCGCTTAATAATTGCAAAAATTTATCATTAAGTAAAACAATATACAGTACAATCAAAACATTTCTAAACAACAAGCACTAACAAATGTTCCCCTTTTCTCATCTTGCTCAAAAACACCTACAGTAACACTTAAATTCAACATTTACTCCATGCAAAATAGATGCATAATAAAAAGAATACTTTCAATATTTTGGTGATGCTAGGCTTCAACTCTTACGTTGCAGTTACAGCCTTTGTACAATAACACATTGGTCGAGGGGCTTTCAGTAGCTTTAGCAAGTCCATTCTAGTATCAGTGTCAGTCCATTTAGGAAGAGGAGGATGCAGAAGTGTGTGGGTTTGACTCTAGGATGGCCTGAACATAGCAGTGGCTGTCCGTCCTTGGAGTGATAAACCTTCTTTTTATCTTTTTATTTCTCCCTCTCAGTGGTGTGGTAATATAATTTTCCTCCTGCGATCGCACAGCTCTTCTGTGGGTTGTGTTTCTTTATTAGTTTGGGCCTTTATTTTGGGCTCCACAACACCTTTGAGGAAACCACTTTCTTTGAGCTGTATTGTTGCCAGTTTTCTCCAGATCTCGACCTGAGTGCAGGTTGCATGGATAGAAAAATAACATCTATTCTACTGTTGTTGTTTTTTTTTTTGTTTTGTTTTGTTTGGTTTTTTTTTTACTTCACAATTCGAACAACAAATGATTCTTATTTTAGAAGAAAAAAAAATTGAAGAGGGAGTTTTAAAACACTTTGTCAAAAAAGAAGCTACTTAATGCAGCACTTAAATTACAGCACTACAATATTTTACTGATATTTAAATGACACTGTAACTAAAGTTTGCTTTAGATGTAGTGATTTGACATTTCGAAACAGATGTTTTGCACAAATAAATAGAAATAGGCCAAATTCCCACTTGATGCCATGATGCCCGTCATCCATTATTTGAGTACTTTACGTATTTTTCTGAAAGATTTACAAGCTGTTCCATCAAAATGACAGATAATGTTTTATTTGTAGTGCCACACTGATTTTCAAAACCACATGATTGACAATTGAGATAAACAGTCATCCCATGCTGAACAAAGTCTTACAGAACACTCATTTCATAGATGGGAGAAGATAAAACCCCAGAGACAAATTGTACATTATGCTAGGCAGTAATTTCCAAGCCTTTGTAGATGCTTTTATCTTGAGCCTTTCCATTGCAGTTCCACTCTTTTAACCAGCAGATGTCCTCAGTATGTACCATTAAGAGTTTAGAATTAGCAACTTTATCTTAACACATTTCAGTTGGCTAATCAAAGTTTTCAGGATCATTAAAAAAAACCCTCATAATAATAACAATAATAATAATAATAATAATAATAATAATTATGTATACATTGCAATAGAATTTATTGCATTGTATTTACTTTGTGTCTGCTGCACAATGAGTTCATTCATATGTTTTGCCGACTTAATTTAACAAACATAATTTATTAATTTCTTTCTTATAAGTCCTTATTTATAAGTCCTAAATTAAGGACTAAATTAAGTAAACTTGGAAACAATTACCCTCAAATGAATCTCTTTGAGTTAACTAATAATTAGCAGTAGGAAAAATAAACTTTTCCACAAAATAAAGAAGTTTGTATCAAAACTAGAACAAGTCAGTTCACACAAATAATGTTTTGTATTTTTTTATTTTTTTTTATTTTTTTTTATGAAGTTAAGTCCTGGAGTGAATTAAGTCAACCCCAAAACAATTACACTCAAATGAACCTCTTTGAGTTAACTATAATTAGAAGTAGCACAAATTAACTTTTTTTTTTTTTTTTTAACCAAATGTGATGTATTGGATGAGCAAATAAGAATTGATTTATCACTACACCAATACTAGCACAGCTACAGCTCAGTGTGTAAAGAGCCACACACCGCAATCATCAAACGCCTACCACTGCTCAACACAAGGGGAACCATAAAAACTGCAGCAGAACAGAAACCCCTTCAAAACTCCAACAAAAACACTAAAACCACCAAAACAAGACTTCATGTGAACTTAATTTACTCTCCTTAAGTCTTTTGCAAAGCTTGTTGGGAAATAGAAATCCACTGTCCAGTCAACAAAAATGATCACATACTCTAGTGATCTGTTTTTATAGAGAAAGAGATAGAAAAGAGCTGCACAGCACACAAAAATACCAGACTATTATGTGTAAATGGAGAGGCAAAAAAAACAAAAAAGAAAAAAAAAAACTTATGCTAAACTTAACCTTAAGGCTAAATCATATCACAAACAACATTTACTTTGTTACGTAATATTTGGGTGTCATTGCAGCTAAACAAGAGAGCGACTGGAATATAATATAATGATTAATTATTTTAATCTACTGACAGCCCAGTAATAAACTTAATGAAACAAGTGTCCAGGGTCTTGTAGTTTCATTACCAAAAGCTGTGTTCAAATTCACAAGGTCCCTATGCAGACTTCACTTTGAAATTCCCTCCAACATCAACAAACACAGAAAAAAAAAAAAAAAAAAAAAAAAACACCACTGACTTGGGGGTTTGATGATGACACAATATAATAACAAATATGACAATATACTTATACATATGAAGTAGGCTATATAGATCTCTATCTATCTCTATATATCTATATATCTATCTATCTATCTATCTATATATATATATATATATATATATATATATGAAGAGTTCAGATGCAAAAGCCTCTAAGTGCCGTTTGGAATTTTCTTCTAAAATGTACATTTTTCTCAGTCTCCTATGTTTACGTTCAGTTATTTCACTTTAATGGCAATGAAAAGAACCTATTCACTGCCATTAAAGTGAAATGACTGAACCTGCACATAGAAGCCTGATAAAAATGTTCATTTTAGAAGAAAATTTCAAACGGCTTATGTTAAGTCATGGTAAAAATAACACAAAACACAATCACGCCATGTGCTTTTTTATACTCACAGACAGCTACAGTGAATGAAACTGAATAAAAATGGCGAATGCTGGAAAACTCCTTTTCACAGCTTTGATTTTAACCAATCTTCTCCTTTTTCCTTCTCCAAATCCACTTGCAGTGTTTTTTTTCTAATATGACTTTTGATGGCTGAATACTTGTGAATTACCTAAGCAGTCATCATGGATTCTACACATTCCTTGTAAACAGGTACTGTAGCACATTGGCATCTGGCATTTCAATGCACTAAGCAATATAAACAATCTCATGAGCATGTGGATTAAAAGGAAACACTTAAGTTGGAAGGTAGGACATGTTTCATTTAGTGCAGATATTTATTTAGACTATTGTTGACCTGTGCAGCTAGGGATGCAAACTTTCTACCATGCACATATGGAAGAGCAGGCAGATTAAAATGGTATTTTGGATATGTTATGTATGAATGTACTTTATTTTCCCTAGTGATGCAAACAGTAGATTCTATGCAGCTCTATATTTCCTTGCAATATTCAGATTTCAGGTTGAAGGAAACATCTGGACTCACCATGTCTTCATCCATAGTGTGTTTGCTGCAGTTTTTAGTTGCCTGTATCAATGCTTCTCCACAGGGAAATAGCTCCTCATAGTATGTATTCCAAAATATTTGATGCTCATTTTGCACCGGTTGTGTATTGCATGTATTCCTAGAGTTTGACCATCACACACATGTTTGTGTGATATGCAGGACAGATAGAGGTCTTGATGTTGGTCAGATATCTGTGATGGCATCAGTCAGCAGGTGGATTAACAGTCATTTAGCGGAGCTGTTTTTGGCTTAAATCTGTATGTAGAGCTGTTTAGATTAACACAGCAGACAGGCAGAGATTGGCCGATCGGTGGCGCTGTTTTTATTTTGAGAATTTAACTGAGATCCCAGCAATGTTCTTTAGATATATTTTTCCAGACATATTACAGTACATCCATGGATGTTTATATGCCATTTTACCCATATGACATAGGTACATATACAGATCATTTACATTTTACAAATAATTTGCAAAGACCAGCCCCCTTTCGTTACTGTTGCTATGTCCTACAAGCCAAAGGCCATGGTGCCCTCACGCAACACATCAGTGAATAGAGGACACTGACAACACACCGACAGACAAGATCTATCTATCTATCTATCTATCTATCTATCTATCTATCTATCTATCTATCTATCTATCTATCTTAATTAAAACTATCAAAGAAAATGCATTTGCAATACTAAACTAATTAAAGGCATAACAAATTTTATAAATTTCTGTTCAATATGATAGAGTTCAGTTAATATATTTCATATATTCTATTTATTTATAAACTGCAAAAAGTCAAAGGTTGAGCTGTGTATGATTGTAGATGGAGCAAGTCTATTAAACTGCTTCATTTTCTGTGAAAAAAAAATAATAATAAGGGCATAAATGCAATAAATTATGAATCATTTGTTTCGCAGCAGAACTTATTTGCAATATGTGTCACATTATCTACTGACAATTTAATAATATATCATGCAAATTACATGTATTTGAAATGGAGCTCAGAAATTAAGAGGATGATGTTCCCCTTTCAGTCGGTCACTCCGAGTCACGTCGGATGACCGACGAAATTGGGATCTCGCCAGAGAGACCAATCCACTTCGAGTGTAACTAAACGAGCCAATGGACATTGGCATGCGATTATTGCATCCAGCTGCCGCTGATCACAGCGTGAGCATAAGAGGCAGCTGATGCACCGCATCAATTATCCTTTCGCTTCGGAGCCGAGCGGTAGTGGTTAAAGCTACTGCTATCCCTTCCAAGAGAGTGTTCTGCGAGCGAGTGCGGGCGTTACGGCGCGGCAGCGGTGGTCACGGTGTCCGGGAGAGAAAGATCGTCTTCCTGCTGACAGCCACACTAGGAGTGTGCGGTGGCCAGCTCCCCTGCGTGCTTCAGCACTAAAAGAGCATTTCTCTGAAAGAGCAATTTCTCTAAAAGAGCAACACGGGTGATCGCGTCTTTTTAAAGATGTCTTTTCACCCGTGCGTTTCTGGGTGTGGTCGTTTCCTGGCGCCTCAGGACGGTCACGATCGCTTCCTCACGTGTCTGGGCATTCAGCACGCTGAGGTGGCTTTCGTGGATGGTTCATGTTCTTCTTGCGGGGACATGACCATCTCGGAGTGCGACTCTGCTATGTCAAACATGGCAGAGTCCCTCTGCCTGCCGTGATCCGGCGTGCACACTGGATCCGGTGGAGTTAGAGGTGATTTGAGGATTACGGCGAGGGCTTCCCCAAGTGGAGCTCCTCACCCCTCAAGCACTCCGCAGCCGGTGGAGCTGCCGAAGGAGCGCGCTGGCCACGCGTTTCCTTCGGTGCCCCCTCTGACGACCAGATGTCGATCACCGCATCGGAGGGCGGGCCCTCTCTCTCCGGGGATGACGACCCGGCTGCGTTGCCCCCTTCGGGTGTGGTAGCGTTGTCCGTGCCAGACCCAGAGATGACGGCTATGCTTTCCCGGGCCGCCGAGAATGTCGGGCTCGTGTGGAATCCTAAAAAGCCACCGTGTCCCGATCCTTCGAGGCTGGGCGAGTGGTTCCTCGGTGGGGGTGGCGCTGGTTCTCAGCGCCCCCCTCCGGTGCCATTCTTTCCGGAAGTGCATGAGGAGCTGACAAGATTGTGGAGGGCACCTTTCACTGCCCGAAACACATCTTGTAGTTCTTCCGCTCTCACCACCCTCGTTGGTGGAGCCACTTTGGGGTATGCGGGCATCCCCTCGGTGGAACGGTCTGTGGCCATGCAACTGTGTCCAACAGCCGCTTCCACCCTGCGGGGTGATCCGTGTCTCCCCTCACGGGCCTCTAAGTATTCGTCAGGTCTAACTGGCAGTGCTTGTAGAGCCTGTGGGGAGGCGGCTTCCGCCCTCCACGCTACGGCGTTGCTGCAGGTCCACCAGGCCAAAGCACTGAAAGACCTGCACGAGGGTGGTCACGACCTGGCGGTTCTACATGAGCTGCGTGCTGCGACGGACCTCGCGCTACGAGTGACGAAGGTGACCGCACAGTCTCTGGGTTGTGCGATGTCCAGGAGCGCCATCTCTGGCTGTGTCTCGCTGACATGACGGGGCAGGAGAAGGTACTCCCGTGTCACAGACCGGCCCTTTCGGCGACGCTGTCGAGAGCTTTGCCCAGCAGTTCTCGGCAGCCCAGAAGCAGACTGAGGCAAACACATCATGCGCCGGAGGAAACCTGCTGCTTCCACCCCGGCTGCAGCCACTCAGCCTGCTCGTCGCCGTGGGCGCCCCCTGCGGCCGTCCCCGCTCCCGCGCAGCCGCAGCAGCCTTCACCAGGCAGCGTCGTGGAGCCGGTCGCAGGCAGGACGCCCAGCCCGTCCAGGCCCCCGCCAAACCTGGCGGCAAGCGCAAGTGCAAGAGGCCCTGAGACGGGCGACCCGGAGATGGAGGAGACCGCTCATCGGGAGATGGTGACTGCACCACTCCCTCCCCCGGAGGAGGGCCGGGTGGAGTATCTTTTGTTCATTTTGTTCCGCCGCTGGCCCAGCAGCCAGCGGTACCCAAAACATCAGTAAGAGCGGTCTCCTCAATCTCCGGGTCTCAAGAGGAGGAGAGTGGTGATCCGTGCATCACAGGATCACTTCCCTCCTCCTCTCTCGCCAGCAGGCAGCGGGTGGTTGCCCAAGAGCACCCCTCCTGCCCATTCGTGGAACCAGGTAAGGGCAGTAGCACTCCAGTCCCCGCTTCAAGTCGTCAAACGCAGGGCTGTCACAAGCCTCAAGCCGGGTTCCTGTGTCTCCTCCCATGCGAGGAGAAATCAGGTGAGTGCTACACTACACACCCAGACCCCGCCCCCTGCCGTCACAGGCCAGGCCGTCACAGGCCCTGGGGCCGGTCCCTGTGTTCCACCTCGCTGCCCCACCGCGGGCATGTCGGTGGGCCCGTTGGCCCCGCTGGTGCGGTCTCTCGGAGCCTGGTTAGCGCTCCCCAGCCCGTCCCGGTGGCTCCTGCGGACCATCAGACTCGGCTATGCGATTCAGTTCGCCCGGCGTCCCCCCCAAGTTCAGGGGCATCCGGTACACTTCAGTCAAAGCCGTCGATGCCCCTGTCTTGCTCGCGGAGATTGCAGTCCTACTGGCGAAGGATGCAATAGAGCCGGTCCCTCCAGCCGATATGAGGTCGGGGTTTTACAGCCCTTACTTCATTGTGCCCAAGAAAAGCGGTGGGTTACGACCGATCTTGGATCTGCGAGTTTTGAACCGTGCACTTCACAAGATGCCGTTCAAGATGTTGACGCAGAAACGCATTCTTGGATGCGTCCGTCCCCTAGATTGGTTTGCAGCAATCGACCTGAAGGACGCGTACTTTCATGTTTCGATTCTCCCGCGAGACAGGCCATTCCTGCGATTCGCGTTCGATGGTCGGGCATATCAGTACAAGGTCCTGCCCTTCCGGCTGTCCCTTTTCGCCTCGTGTCTTCACCAAAGTCGCAGAGGCGGCCCCTTGTTCCCCTGAGACAACGGGGTGTGCGCATTCTCAACTACCTCTACGACTGGCTCATACTTGCACAGTCTCGAGAGCTGTTGTGCGCACACAGGGACCTGGTGCTCAGGCACCTCGGCCAGTTGGGCCTTCGGGTCAATTGGGAAAAGAGCAAACTCGTGCCAACGCAGAGGATCTCTTTTCTCGGCATGGAGTTGGATTCGGTCAACCAGACAGCACGCCTCACCCAGGAACGTGCTCAGTCGGTGCTGAACTGCCTCAAGACTTTATCAGGCAGGACAGCGGTCCCACTGAAACTCTTTCAGAGGCTCCTGGGGCATATGGCTGCAGCTGCGGCCATAGTTCCGCTCGGTCTGCTCCATATGAGACCGCTTCAGCACTGGCTCCATGATCGAATCCCGAGGTGGGCGTGGAAACGCGGTACTCACCGGGTTCAGATTACACCGGCCTGCCGCAAGACCTTCAGCCCGTGGTCAGATCCTTCGTTCCTTCGGGCAGGAGTGCCCCTGGAGCAGGTATCCAGGCATGCTGTGGTTTTCACGGATGCCTCGGCCACCGGCTGGGGTGCCACGTACAACGGGCACGCAGTATCAGGGGTTGGACGGGCCCCCTTCTGCGTTGGCATATCAATTGCCTCGAGTTGCTGGCAGTACGCCTTGCCCTGTGCCGCCTCAGAGGGCGCCTTCGGGGCAGGGACGTTCTGGTCCGTACGGACAACACTGCGACCGTTGCCTATATCAACCGGCAAGGCGGTTTGCGCTCCCGTCGCATGTCGCAACTCGCCCGCCACCTCCTCCTCTGGAGTCAGAAGCATCTGAGGTCCCTTCGTGCCATCCACATCCCAGGAGTGTTCAATCAGGCGGCCGACGAGCTGTCTCGAGCGGCACTTCCTGGGGAGTGGAGACTCCATCCCCAGGCGGTCCAGCTGATTTGGAGTCGGTTCGGAGTTGCTCAGGTAGACCTGTTTGCATCTCCAGAAACCACCCACTGCCAGTGGTTCTACTCCCTGTCCGAGGCAACGCTCGGCACGGATGCACTGGCACACAGCTGGCCCCAGGGCTTGCGCAAGTATGCGTTTTCCCCAGTGAGCCTGCTAGCACAGACATTGTGCAAGATCAGGGAGGACGAGGAGCAGGTCCTGTTAGTGGCTCCATATTGGCCCAACAGGACCTGGTTCCCGGAACTCATGCTCCTCGCGACAGCCCCTCCCTGGCCGATTCCTCTGAGGAAGGATCTGCTTTCTCAGAGACGGGGCACCCTCTGGCACCCGCGTCCAGACTTGTGGAAACTTCATGTGTGGTCCCTGGACGGGACGCGGAGGTTCTAGGTGACCTGCCCCAGGAGGTAGCGCTCACTATCGCTTCAGCACGAGCACCGTCCACAAGACGGGCCTATGCGCTGAAGTGGAACCTGTTCGTCGAATGGTGTTCCTCTTACCAGGAGGACCCCCGGAGATGTTCGATCAGAGCCGTGCTTTCCTTTTTGCAACAAGGGTTGGAGCGTAGGCTGTCCCCCTCCACCCTTAAGGTATATGTTGCTGCTATTTCTGCCCACCACGACCCCATAGAGGGGAGGTCGGTGGGGAAGCACGATCTGGTCGTCAGGTTTCTTAGGGGGGCCAGGAGGTTAAATCCTCCGAGGCCTCCCTCCCTTCCCTCTTGGGATTTGGCTTTGGTGCTAAGAGCCCTACAAACTGCCCCCTTTGAGCCATTGCAGTCAGTCGAGTTGAAGTTTCTTTCTATGAAAACCCTACTCCTGACTGCATTGGCCTCAATCAAGAGGGTGGGGGACCTGCAGGCATTTTCGGTCGACGAATCGTGCCTTGAGTTTGGGCCGGCTGACTCCAGTGCAACACTGAGGCCCCGGCCCGGCTATGTGCCCAAGGTTCCTACCACGCCCTTCAGGGACCAGGTAGTGAGCCTGCAAGCGCTGCCCCTGGAGGAGGCAGACCCAGCCCTAGCTTTGCTCTGTCCTGTACGCGCACTGCGTCAGTACGTGGATAGAACTCAGAGCTTCAGGACCTCAGAACAGCTCTTTGTCTGTTACGGAGGACAGCAGAAGGGGAAGGCTGTCTCCAAGCAGAGGATGGCCCACTGGATAGTGGATGCCATCACCTTGGCCTACGAAGCACAAGGTGTGCCCTGCCCGCCCAGGTTGCGTGCTCACTCCACTAGGGGTGTCGCATCGTCCTGGGCGCTGGCTCGTGGTGCCTCGCTAGCAGACATCTGTAGAGCTGCGGGTTGGGCGACTCCCAACACGTTCGCTAGGTTTTATAGCCTACGTGTCGAACCGGTTTCCTCCTGTGTTCTCACCTCAAACGGGTAGTGGCACTGAGAGGGCCGGCTCAGAGTCGGCTTGCGGCGTCCTTACGCCTAATTCTCCAGAGAGTTCCTTAACCAGGCAAACCCTGTTGAGTCCTCCAGCACTCCGGCGTCCGGACACGGCGGAGCGTCCGGCGCCAGGCCTTCAGCCAATGAATTCTTGAAAACTGGTGCGAGGCTAGTGCCCATATGAGAGACCCTGTCGGGATCCCATATGTGTATTCCACGGTATTCTTATTAGAGCCGTGTTTCCCCTGGCGGACCACGTTCTGCCATCTCTAAAGATGCAGCCTGAGCCATCTCAGAGACTTCCATGTGCAAAAGGGCCCTCTGGGTTACTTCACATGTTTGAATGTCACTTAAACCCCCTTTGGGAGGAGGTGACTCCGCAGTGTGCCTCTTCCAAGTGGAAGGGCACGCTTCCCAGTGTTATCCTAGTCCTACTGTTTGGGTTGCTCAAGGAACACCAGTAGTTGACCTTCTCTGTGTAGAGCCCGGTCCTATCGTCTGCCTTATAGGAAGGGTCAGGAGCCCTACACAGGGCACTGGAAGGGGCAGCTCCTGTGGCGCTTTGGTAGGGATCCCAATTTCGTCGGTCATCCGACGTGACTCGGAGTGACCGACTGAAAGGGGAACGTCTCGGTTACGTATGTAACCCTCGTTCCCTGAAGGAGGGAACGGAGACGTCACGTCCCGTCGCCACAGTCGCTGTACCACCGCTGAGCTGCCGGGTCGCCGGCTCGGCTCCTCAGCGAAAACATAATTGATGCGGTGCATCAGCTGCCTCTTATGCTCACGCTGTGATCAGCGGCAGCTGGATGCAATAATCGCATGCCAATGTCCATTGGCTCGTTTAGTTACACTCGAAGTGGATTGGTCTCTCTGGCGAGATCCCAATTTCGTCGGTCATCCGACGTGACGTCTCCGTTCCCTCCTTCAGGGAACGAGGGTTACATACGTAACCGAGACGTTTCCTATTCATAAATTTAGCTGAAAGTGTCACATCATCAAAGTCAGCATATATCAAATTACTCTGAATGAGAAGCTATTTTAATATGCGTCTGTGATATATGATATACTGTATAGAGAAGCTACAACCACTTCCATGAATGTAGATGTTTTAACACTCAATAGCCACATGATGGAGTCAGTGATTCATGTTTGAAACACTATGTGGCCAGTGCTGAGCTTGTTGAAACTTCGTTTCATTTTTATATTTATACAAAATCCATACATGCAGCCCTGACACACGATCAATACAATAATGACAGATAAAAATTCACAGGTAAAGTTTCCAAATAATGCTAATTAAAAACATCATGTGATTTTGACAAATGGATGCATTGAATTTACAAAATACATTTTAAAATTGCAAATGTAATCGCTGTAAATGTGTTCAAGCAGCTTTAAAACATTGTAATTTGATCTTTAATCTGAAAAAGCATATCAATTAGCTATATTAACTATGTTTAAATATTCTTGATCATTTTTAGAAGTGTCATTTGAAATGCATTGTTCAAAATGTGTTGAATGGTCTAGATCCATAACTAAAGATGAAATGCAGTGCATGTCAGCTGAGTATCGCTGCTGTGTTCGGATCAGTGTCTCTCAGAGGGAACATGGCGTGTCTATAAAGGTTCTCACTCATCCAGGTCACTGCAAAAGTCATGTAAAATCTCCATCAGGAGCATCTAGACTTGTTTATTGATTTAAGACATTTGGAGGCTTGTGACGTTGTGTGAAGAAGGTTAAATGCTGAGGAATGCGACTTGACGTTTCTTTGCAGTGACCTAGAAAGTTGCCAGCAAATAGAAGTTCATAAAAGACCAGCAAGTTAATAAAAAGCATTCATGTGGATAAGTACTACAGAGTGGAGCTTCTCAAATGGTTTAACTTTGAACACCAGGAGAATAACCTTTTTGTAAAAATGTAAAGACATGTTTTAAAAATTAAATACTGAAGTTAATTTTATTTGTATAATTTATGTATTTAAAGAATTAATATTAGTGTGAATTGCATATTTTGTATTTCTATCGATAGTTTCATGCTGTCAGACAGCAAGTCATTTTACAAAACAGAAAACATGTTTTTCATCTTTGCAAATGAAACTGCCTTGTTAGTTTTGTTGTTGCTTTATGGTGATGGACTGGTTGTGTGACATGCCGTATTGGCATCTATCTATTTTGAATTGCTTCAACTAAAAATTGATTTTTATTGGCCGGCCATCCAAGATGTAGAGTTTTGTTTCTTCAAGAGAACAGATTTTGAGAAATGTTGCATCACATCACATGTTCACCAATGGATCATCTGCAGTGAATGGGTGCCGTCAGAATGAAAGTCCAAACAGCTGATAAAATACATCGGAATTAGCCATCAATCAACGTCTTATGTAGTGAATAGCTGTTTTTTGTTTGTTTGTTTGTTTGTTTTGTTTTGTTTTGGGTTTTTTTTTTTTTTTTGTAAGAAACAAATCAGTCATTTAGGCCTAGACATTTTAACTTTAAAGGGGTCATATGATGCGATTTCAAGTTATCCTTTCTCTTTGGAGTGTTACAAGCTGTTTGTGCAAAGATAAAAACCCTGAAGTTGCAAAGACTAAAGTCTCAAATCCAAAGAGATATTCTTTATAAAAGTTAAGACTCGACCACGCCCCCGTAAAACGGCTCATTCAAACACGCTCCCATGTCTACGTCACGGTGTGGGGAGATTTGCAAAACACCGCCCAAATGTATACGCAATGAAAGAGGGCGGGACTTTTATTATCGCTGTAGTATTGTTGCTGCCGCCGGCGCCATGTCCTGGAGACGCTGTGTTTCGTTGTGAAAGCGAAACTACTTTGGGCTTCCGAAAGAGGACACAACTAGAAATCAGTGGTCAAGTTGTATTTACAACACTGTTACAGAACAGTTCAACCCAAATATTCGAGTGTGTGCAGCACATTTTACGGAGGACTGTTTCCTGAACCTGGGAGTAGCCTGCCAGCTGTGCTCAAAGACTGTTTCTATAAAGTGGGGCAGTTGCAACTTTGAAAGGACAGTCTGGCGCTTCTGACTCACAGCCTGTAAGTATGTTTTGATATTTAAAGAATTTACCACTGATGACTCAAACGCGAGTTTTGAGCTGTGTAGAGTAGTGCTTGTTGTTTGTTGTTTCTGCAATCACAAATGCAGACATGGTAATGTTTACACGGCGCGATGCAACGCGGCGCCTAAAAAGACAGTATAAGTCATTATAATCAGTAATTATGTCCCCACTGGATGCAACAAATGCCTCGTTTGTAAGGGGGTTTATTGTTTTTCTGTCGTCACGCCAGGACACGGCATCACAATACAGTAAGGGGCGTAACATTTCCGTCTCACGCTTGAGGTATTCGGCCAATCACAACGCACTGGATAGCTGGCCAATCAGAGCACGTCTTGCTTCTCAGAACGATGAGCTTTGTAAAAACAGAATGTGGAAAATAATGTGTTTTTTGAACCTTAAACCGCATAAACACATTGCATTACACCAAATACACAAAATAATGTTCTTTTTAGCAATGTTATATGACCCCTTTAAACTCTTGCTTCTTACTAAACTATAAATCCATAATCCATAATAATGCTTAATCCTGTGTATTTTATTTATAATAATATATAATTTTTTTTTAGTTATTATTTATTTATTTTATTATTTTCATTCATAATTTCTAATATTATGTATTTTTTCTTATTCATAAATATTTTATAGTTGGCATTCAGTGTTTTAAATATATTGTTTTTTATGTATATATTTATTTATTTATGTATTTATTTATTTATTTATTTATTATTTTCATTCATAATTTCTAATATGTTTTTTTTTTCTTATTCATAAATATTTTATAGTTGGCATTCAGTGTTTTTTCCAGCTGTTTGTTTGTTTATTTATTTATTTATTAATTTCTCTGCCTTTCAGTTGAGCTTTGTTCACATATAATCTGTATCAACATATTCCTGAATATTGACCTGATCCACACCAACAGCAAACAGACTGCAGACAGTGTTTCTATTATAATCTGCTCAGAATAACACCCGAGAGGCGTCCATTTATGCCGTCAGGGAGTGAGGAGCCTTTAAAAAAATAATCAGGGATTTTCCAACTGAAAGCAGTGCGCTTGGAAGGAGCTGAGAAGAGAAGGACTGAAATGCATAAAATGTCTCGGAGAGTAATCTCTTGTCTGAAGAGAGCAGCGCTGGCATTTATAGCGGAAGCTCACCCACTCATTTTCTCAGGGGTTGAGCGGGATGTTAGATGGGTGCTTTCAGGGAGACTTTGACTTTCATTTTAAGCACAAAAAAAAAAAAAAAAAAGAGATCCGATTCCTTTCTAAGTGACTGTTGCCCTTCAGGGGCCACCACTGGCAGATCATTCAGGGCCCAAAGTGAATTAAAACTAAGAAGGGATTGCCTGAGATCTTGGGTATTTGAAACTGACAGTCATTTTCTTTCCGTGTGCTAAATATTATTCATGTTACTCAAAGCAATGGTTCATCCAAAAATGAAAATACTGTCATCATTTACTCACCCTCATGCCACTCCAAACATGTATGACTTACTTTCTTCTGAGGAGCACAAAAAAGATATTTTGATTTGTCCATGAGCGGTGAACATCAATGTGGTCCAGTTTTGTTTGGAAATATCTTCTTGTTTTCTGCAGATGATGACAGGGTAACCAGAGTTTACATTTTTTCAGTATGTGTGATATCCATTTCAGTGGTGGACAAAAACAACAACAGCAACAACAAAAATCCTATATAATTACATTAAAGTATGTTTAGAGCTTTAATAGTGTGTTAATATTTCTATATATTTTTATGAAAATGTAGACATATTGCATAAAAACTGAAAGATAAAGATGTGAATTATTTTTAAATTCACTTACCTGAGGTTAGAATACATATAGATATGCATCCAAAAAGTCATGCAACTTCCTCACATCATGTAAATGTACATTTAACACGTCATCAGATTCATATAATTATATTGATTTTTACATTTATATTTTGTGCCCGCATAGGATGAAAACACTGCTTTATTTATGTATTTGTTTGTTTGTTCATTCATTGTATTTTTTATTAAAGGGACATTAATATACAAGATTATAGAAATGCATATACTATTGGGTTTGTATAAACCACTCAAAAATATGAAAGAAAGGGAAGTAAAGAAGAAAACTAACTATGATATTGTGAGTACAGCCGAGCATATATAAACATCAAATAAAGTAATACTTTTCTCAATAATAATAGTTTTTAAAGTTCTTATAGCTTTATTATTCAAAGCGTCTGTAGTACTGTCAATTTACAACCCTATTTTGGTCAACAAAATCATAAAGTTGTGTTCATTATTAGTGACTTTGCATGTAAGAATGTCAAAAATATGAGGAAATTAAAGCATTTTCAGAATAATCAGTTTTAATTGTAACTACACTTGTACACTAACTTGCATACTCTAAATGCAGCTTGAATGGAAATGTAGTGACTTAGGGATGGGCTCTTTTGACTTGAGCCAGTAAGCAACCACCTAGCAACTATTCAGAACACCCTTGCAAGTTTTGTGTGTGTTCTACCACCACTCACATTCATAAAACCTTTGAGTTTCTGTTTCGTTGACGCCTTTAGTGAGCAATTACACCTGGTTTACATGTTGACATGCTGTTAATTAGGCTAATGTGAATGTTCAGCCGTTAAAATGATGTTCTGCCCATCAAACCCACCCACACACACACACACACTGGGTTGCGTCATTAAAACGCTCCTGCGACACACGCCTGACTAGCATGCTATCGTCCTCCCCTGAGGTGAAAGCTTTGATAGCATGCCGGGTATTTTTCGTCAAGCGTGTTGGTACAGTATATTATTTGACAGTCTGCTGTTTGAGTCGGTGGCATTTTACCTGCCCTGATTGATCAAATCTCTGCTGTTTAGAGACCTCAGACTTCATATTGTGTCTCTTATCTAATATCTGCCTTTTCACTTGAGACATATTGCAAAGGTCTTGAGACGTGCCACATAGAAGTACCCTAAATAAGCAGAAAAATGAAAGAAGCCTTTATGGATTTTGTCGTTTACAATAAATACAGCATTTTTAACAGAAAATCAGTTATCTTGTGCTACAAACATGGACATTTTATTCAATTTGTGTTCTAGTTTAAATCTGTTATATTGACTGAAAAAAATGGTGTAGAAAGAGTTTTCACTGAGAAATTACTAGTAAATTTTGCAGTTAATTACAAAGGAAAAGTAATACACTTAGTTAAAACATTAAATTTTACAGTAGAAAGAATAAAATAGTATTTTCTTGAAAACATACGCCAATAATCTTTGTTTTATATATTTGGAAAATTGTTTTTACAGTGTAAGAAACCGTTCAAAAGGTATTAGTAGTAGTAGTAGTAGTAGTAGTAGTATTTAAAATAACTATTTTAGATCAAAATATATTTTAAACATAATTATTCCATATTTCCATTGATGAAAAAGCTGAATTTTCAGCATCATTAGTCATCAGTGTCACATGATTCTTCATAAATATTCTAATATGCTGATTTGCTGCTCAAGAAACATTTCTGATTATTATCAATGTTGAAAACATTTGTGCTAAATAATATTTTTGTAGAAAGCATCCTACTTTTTTTAAGGATTCTTGATGAACAGAAAGTTCAAAAGAACAATATTTGTTTAAAACAGAAACTCTTTGTAACATTATTAACATAATTACTTCCAATTTTGATATATTTAATGCATCCCTATGCACATAATGCATAATATGCATATTATGCATTAATGCTAAATAATTTTAAACTTTGACTTTTTTATACTTAAGCATTGACATTTAGACTTTTAGACTTTTTTTGTTTTTTCGTCTTCTTTTTTTTTTTTTTTTTTTTAAGTGAAACTTAAGTGTCCTAATTCTTTTTTGGGGCCACAACAACAGCTACTTTTTTACACAGTAAATGAAACAGAATATCTTCTGTGCGGTCACATATGTGCAGTGGTGTGTCACAGCAGACAGCCAGCCTTTCATACGGCTCCTCTATGTAGTCCTCACATGTACAGTATGTGTGCTATAGGTGTCTACTGAGAGTCTATGTTCATACATGTTCATAAATGTACCTGAAGGTATCTCTGCCTGAAGGAGTTCTGTGTGTTATAAAAGCGGAGAGGTGTGAATATATGACACAAGACACTCACATGCATGTTTTGCTCATGTACGTCACATCTGCCTCTGCTTATAATTGCTAAAGTATAAGGACCGCTCTCTACATAGTTTGATGGTTTTGCACTCATGTTGAAGTAAATATGAGTGATGTTTGTCTGTGCAAAACACGCCGCTACAATGTTTGGGTGTTCCTGGTGTTTGCGTGGGCATTGCTAATATGGTGTTATTATGAGTGTTTTTTTTTTTAGTGCATTATGTGGTTGCTAGGGTGATGTAGCTGGTTGTTAAGGTGTTCTGAGTGGTTTAGCATGTTGCATGTTATTCTGAGTGGTTGAATACTGGCTCTAGATACTATATGACTTGGGTTTCTCCTTCAGTGTATGATTATGTATTATTCATTTATTCTTTCTTTCTTTCTTTCTTTCTTTCTGGAATCTATAGGTTCATCAGTATTTATTTATTAAAAATTTTATTTTGCAAGGATGCATTAAATTGATCAAAAGTGCCAGTAAAGACATTATTATCTTACAAAATATTTCTATTTCAAATAAATGCTGTTCTTTTGAACTTTCTATTCATCAAAGAATCGTGAAAAAATAAAATTCAACATTGATAATAATATGAAATTTTAAATCAGCATATTAGAAAGATTTCTGAAGGATCATGTAACACTGAAGACTGGAGAAATCATTCTGAAAATTCATCTTTGCATCACAGGAATAAATTACATTTTAACATATATTAAAATAGGAAACAGTTATTTTAAATCACATTAATTCACAATATTACTGTAACAATTCAATGTATATTTGAGACTTGCAGAAGAGACGTCTTAAAAATATAACTTGGATCTGACAAGAAAACGTAGCTATTTTACAAGGTAGTAATTTTGTATAATTTACATTGTAAATTGTATGAAACCAAAAAAATATTTATTTAAAAAAAAAATGCTAACACTTTAATAACACTTTATTCACTGTTAACTAGTTGCTTATTAGCTTGCATTTTACTAGCATATTGGCTGTTTATTAGTACTTATAAAGCACATATTAATGCTTTATTCTGCATGATCATATTCAAGATCCTTTAAATACCAAGACCTAAACATACCTACAACAACAACAACAACAACAACAACAACTGTCTTACTATCAATAAGCAGCAAATTAGGAGTTCACTGAGGGGAAACTCTTAGTTAATAGGTCCACCCCAACCCCACTAAACCTTCATTGAAATTATGTTTGCAAAAGGATTTTGATTGGTTTCTAGACCATTGCTTATCACTCTGAGTAAAGAGAGCCCACTCAAACACTTCTATGATATCTGGGTCCCCTGAGGCCCTCCTTCAATGCAAGTCTATTTTTTGTTCACCTGTTTTATCGCCCACCAGGTGAAAATCAAGCCTCTCTTCAATAAGCTACACAATTAAAAGTATCAGATTCAGGACACATTTTTTAGGAATAGTTGCACGCCAAAGGTTCAAACAGTCACGCTTCCACAAGTTCTATTGAACCGGCGCTGAATTAAACAAGTTAAGTTTACATATATCTTTATTCATCGTCATCTGGCAAATTCCCCCATCTGATTATTTTCTGGAGCAGTGGACGCAGGTATTTCGACTGCTTTCAGAGAGATTAATCCCACAATGCTAATTCTGTTGAAGTAGCGCATGTGATTTTCTCTAAGACAGTGGATTAAGCACTTTAGCGTCCGAGGGGAGCCGCATCGGGGAGCGAGGCGAAGCAGATGCTTTTGTAAACAATATTACCCTCTTCTCCCTCCAAAGTGGAACTCAACAGTGTGGGGATGTCACCGGTTTGGAGATAAGCCATGAAAAATGGAGAGCTCTGTTATAGTGGTGCTTTGGCAAGCAAGCCATAATGCCATATTTCCTCTCTGCTGGTGCTCGACTTATCCAGTCATTTTGGTGACAGATGTTCCAAGTCAGTTGGGAGAAAGTCAGGAAGACGCGTCAGCCTGGTGTAAAATTGGGCTGCTGTGTGTGCGCGGGTGCCCATAAGACTTTGATAACATGCTGAGTGGTGCACATCATACTGGAGAGTTGTTTTTATGTCTTGGAGTGGATGAAATGCTCTTTGAGGATGGACTTTCGGAGATATTCTGCTTTCGTCTTTTGTATGCTTGAATTCCACGCTTGTTGAATGGGCAGCCTCAAGATCCTTTTCGACACTTTGAAGAAAGCGGCCAGTGAATTAACAGACCTTGAATTTCATATCAGCGCCTTTTATATTCCAAATTCCTTTGAGCTAGTGCTCGAGTGATAAAAACGCACAGTGACAGTTTTGCACAATTGTAAGATTGTGTCTGTAGGAAGTGAATTATGCTTGTTTTTATCAAGGAATTGTGCACTTGTTTTCATGCAAAACTTGTTTACTTGTCTACTTTGTCAAGTGTTGCATATTTCTGTTGCATAGTCTTTGCCACTATTCCGAGAAATGTTGCATTTTGCTGAAAGTTGGAGTTATAGTTATACACATGGCATGGGTGTCATTTCATGTAGTGATTTGGATGGGATTGGGTTCCCTGTTGTCTGGATGTGGGGCATTGTGGAAGGTTATGTGCTCTGGATATATTAAGTCAGATGGGATGTCAGCAGTACTTGAATCACCAACTGTTATTTCATCCATAGCAAAAGTTGGCAAAAAAAAACAACAACAACAACAACAAAAAAAACAGTCTAATCTTCATAATGAAAGTGCAAGAGCAGTGTGACAACACATTTAGCTTTAGTTGCAGTATTTAACATGCTTAAAACAAATTTGAAATGTTTGCCTGAGTGCAATTAGCAACCCAGGCTCTTTGGAAAAAACTTACCTGTGGTGACATTTCTGCAAAATGATGTTATGCTGCTTCTTGTGCATTTTGCAAGTGGAATTTCCAGTTAGTGATGCTAAAAGCCTGTCCAGTTTTATATAAAACATATGAAGGTGAATCTGGCAGTGTTTTATTAAGTGGGCTACTGTATACATTGTGGCATTTTGCAAATTAGCTACTGTAAATGTCCAGTGAGTGGCATTAAAAGGTTAATGCTTTACTGTGTTTGAAAATAATGCACCAGCTTCACGAAACCTAACCGATAATGTTAGCAAACATATAAAAATGCATTTGTTAATTTAACAAAACACCATTATAGCATGTTTCTTCAAGTCTTTGAGCCCTTTTTATTATGACTTATGTTCAACAGACACATACCGAAGTGCTACACATTGCAAATTCAGTGCTGTACCAGGTGTGCTACCGAGCAAGTTTACCATGTCAGAAAATCCCTATATAGTCACATATATGGACCTGGTTATGTGATGCAAATCATGGGCAATGGTAAAAGTTGTTTTGAGGGCATAACATAGTATTGTTCAAAGACAAAAAAAAAATTAAATAAATAAATAAATAAAAAATAAAAATAAATAAAAAATCTCGTTATTAATCAATAATATGCCCCTGTAATCATAATTTGAGCAAAAAGGACTAAACGTTTTTTTGTTGTTTTACTGCAACTAGTGTTCATTTCATCTGGAAACTGTAGTGAATTCAATGTTTTTTGCACATTGCACATTTTCCCATTGAGCCCATGTTGCCAATTAAAAACGTTCTTATTCTAGATTTCTCAGAAGTTGTCTGAAAAACAGTAGCTAGTTTACTCTAATAAATGTATTTTATCTGGCAATTTGAGGCTTCTTATTGAAGTACAAAGACATTAAAAACAAAAATCTACATTTTCATCAGAAAACCTGTGTTGACTTTTCTCCAGGTGACCTTTGGTTATCAACTTCATCATCTGTTGTGAGGATGAAATTCAATTGACAACTGACCACAAAGGTCTTTTCCAAAGTTCATTCATATTATAATGCAGATCCATCATACTAAAGTTTTGCATAATTTACAGATATCACACTGTTAAAGGAGAGAGAAACTAATTAGCGTCATACTAGCACTGTCTTTTCATGCTGCATTTCAAGTATATTAAGGAAATTAATACTGGCACTAAAATATTTCCAGTTAATGATGGCACATAACCTGCCGTGCACAAATGACCTCTTAGTCAGAAATGTAAGTTCCCTGAATGCAAATTTTCCATAAACCTGCTTTAGTTCATGCTATACATAGCCATTCAGGAAAGTTGTTTGGATATTATTGTGCTAAATAATGTTCACTAGTATTTTAGCAGCTTACGTATAATGCCAAATACAGCGTTCAATGTGACAGATGCTTCTGTTGTGCTTAGAGAAGCTGTTTTGTTACAAACCCTGTTGTGTGCCATATTTCATAAACAGGCAGATAAAACTTGCAGCCAGAACTGAATTTCCATTGAGCCTTTTGTTTTAATTTCTGATGAATTTATTAGTCATGTGCAGGGCAAGCATATGCACTTTAATGTACACCTGTTTAAGTTTAGGCCTGGCAAGATTTTTTGAAAACGTTTTATAAACAAAAGCTGCCTTTGTTTGATCCAAAAAAAAAAAGAAAAAAGAAAAAGAAAAGAAAAACAGTAGTAATATAGTAATATAGTATATAGTAATTTATAAAGTTTTCTATATATATATATATATATATATATATAATATATTTTAATACATTTTAATATGCTAATTTGCTTTTCCAATAAACTAATAATTAAACTAACATATGGATAAATAAATAAATAAATAAATAAACTAATAAATAAATGTCAATCTTTCAATTTTGAAAATAGTTGTGCTGCTTAATATTTTTGTGAGAACTGTTATCCTTTTTTCTTCCCCAGGATACTTTGATTAATATAAATTTCAAATGAGCAGCATTTATTTGAAAAATTAATCATTTTTAACATTATAAATGTCTTTACTGTCACTTTTGATGAATTCAGTTCAACCTTGCCAAATAAAATAATTAATTAGTAAGTATTTAAAAAAAAAAAAAAAAAAAAGAACAGGTCAGCAAATTACTTCATGGCACAAATACTGTTACAACTTTTTTTTTTTTGCATCAGAATGCATTACAACACTTAAAAGCAATTAAAAAAAAAACAGTTCAAAATGACAGAATATATATTTAACACGACTTAAAATATTTTTAAAAGACTTCGTACACTGCAAAAAATAAATAAATAAATAAATAAAAAAATTTGAGAGAACTTAAAAGTTTGAAGTTTTTGAGTTTTCTCAACTTGTTTTTGTAGGAGATTCTTGAGTTTTCTCAACTTTTTGTTGTATAACCTTTTTGTTGTATAAAAAGTTGAGAAAACTCAAAAATCTGCTGAATCTGGTTGCCTTAAACCTTTAAGTTTTCTCAGCTGTTGATTTTTTTACAGTGTAGTTAAAGGTAGTACCTGTTTATGCTGTAGAGAGCAAAATGGCTCAGTCTCTTTTTGGAAAGAGCCGACACCATATTGACACTTCCTCCTTTCATATAGTATACTTTGCTGTCATGAAATATAATTTTTGGATTGCCAAACTTGAAATATATTTTGCTTTGCATCCCCAGACTTTCAAAGCCACTTTCTCTTTCTTTAACTCGCTTCTTTAAGGCGAGGCTGTGCTAAGGAAAACTGAGTCACCACATCCCGAATTCTCTGGCTTGTTACCCCCAAAATGGAAGAGCCACAAAGACAGTACAGGGACTGCCATGCATTTTTAATGCCTCCATGTTTCTTTCCAGTGTTGCACTGCCGCGTGCATATTTCAAGGGAATAACCAGTGAATTTGATATGTATAGTGCCACTAAAGGTGTTGGTCAGAGACAATTGTTTTTTCAAAGTGAATAACATTTTGCCTCGATGAATGCCTGCACACTTGCTAAGACCACCTTAATTACAATGGTGGCAAAGAGTGGCTCCCTAGCATGTACGAGTAGTTCTTTCTAAGCAGTTAACACAAACACACATGCATGCTGTGCACGTCTGTGTCTTTAATGGTAATTATACATTAAAAGTGACAGAAGCACACCACGCTGTGCAAAGTAACTCCCTACAGTGTTGTTGTGATTGAATTCTCACCTTCCGTCTGCCTTGGAATGGCTCCTCGCGTCGTCATTAAACGCATGTGGATACGGAGTCTTGACGTCGCTTTTAGACAAGTTAATTTACCGCTCCGGCTCATTCTAGCATAATAAATCAAAAGTATTGCATTCATAGCTTTTCAGAAAGAAAATAATAGCCATATATTAAGAGACCAGAAAAACACTAAGGGCCAGCATTATGATTTAGAGAGACAAACTGGGTTGTTTTTCATTTTTGGTAATGTAATGTAAATGTTGCTACATGCGTCACATCTACAAACAATCAACAACAAAGTTGTTGAATACATTTTATTTTGTTTCTTTAAGGACAAACAAACTTCTCACCTCATGTGCTCTAGTTATAAGAAGCTATAACAACATTGCTTTTTTCCAGATATATTTTAATAAGTAAACAAACAAACAAACAAACAAATAAATAACAATTCTGTTCTTTTGAACTTTCTGTTTATCAAAAATCATGGTTTCCACATGTTGCTAATATTTTCAGTACTGATAAGAAGAAAGGTCTCTTGAGCAGCAAATCAGCATATTAGATTGATTTCTGAAGGATCATCTGAAGATTGGAGTAATGATGCTGAAAATTCAGCTTTGATCACAGGAATAAATTACATATTAAAATATACTCAAATATCTATAAATATGATCATATAGAAAACACTTATTTTCAGTCTAATAATATAATATTACTATTATTGTTTTACAGCATCTTTGATCAAATAAATGCAGCCATGCTAAGCATAAGAGACTTCAAACACATTAAAAAATCTTACTGATTCCAAATTATTTTATAAATATGTAATACATATTTATTTAATATTGAATAAATATAAAAAAAATAACATATTTTGTGAAATATATTTATATAAACTTACTGGAACTAACATTTTTCTCATATTTTATCAATTTTTTCTGTGTATTATATAATGTGTATATACACCATTATATCATATATTGATACAATAAATTCATTTTATAATATTATATTAAATCCTAATTGTATTATACCCTGCTGTATGTCATGTCCAGTGTTGTTGTTTTTTTTATATATAAAAATATAATGTAAGATTTGAATGTTAAAACAACAGTTTTACATTTACACACACACACACACACACACACACACACAGGCTATATATAGGCCTATATGTGGACATGACATAGAGCAGGGTATAATACAATTATACCTCACAATTATACTTATATATATACACACACACACACACACACACATATATATATATATATATATATATATATATACACACACACATATATATTATATATATATATATATATATATATATATACACACACACATATATATTATATATATATATATATATATATATATATATTTATACACACACACACACACACATATATATATATATATATATATATATCATTCATTTCACACACGTGAGAGCCTTGATCACTTGATTCTCCATCCCTTCCGAGAACACAAGGTGTTGCTGCTGGCGCATCCTTCAGTTCACAAATACTGTTTTATTAAGACAGAGGCTGTGAGAGAGTTCACGCCGCTGGGCGAAGCTGCTCCGCTCTGTCGACTGTGGCGTGTGTTTTCAGTCTAGCGGGATGTCCGGTACTGTCTGTTCAAATCACATATAGTCAATGATACGTGCTTTAACATCTATCACAATTGACTTTTCCTGCTTTGCCAAGCTGATTTCCACACAAATTGAGTTTCATATGCTGGAAGGTTTGTGTGGAGCATCTGGCTTCTGTTATTTTTTTTTTTTTATATATATATATATATTTTTTTTTTTTTTTAAGATAGGTAGTACTGTAGTTGTATCGCATTATAACCAGGGGTGCTAATTCTCTTCGTAGTAGTTGAGGGTAAGGGCTGGACTTAATGAAAAATAATTAATCATTTTTCTCTAGAGCCATCATTCAGACTGTGAAAATAGCTGCCTTCAAACTATACTTTATTGGTGGCAATTGTCCTGCAATCCAGCAAGGTCAAGTATTGGCCTGTGGCAAGAAAACGTAGCTGTTCAATTGAAGCTGTTTTTTGCCCGGGTCAGGTTTTAGCCACTTATCTTTGTATCGTCGTTAACGCACAGAATCTATTTAATGCCAAATTGATACTCCATTTATCATATGCAAGTTCTGCTGTCTGAGAATGTTGCTTTTTTAAATGTTATTCATCTTTATCTTGAGCCTTGATTAGGAACTGGCAAACTGAACGATTTTACGAGAGTCATTGATTTGCACAGAGCAGACAATGATGATGCATTGTTTAGAGATTGAAAAGATTTCCAATGCACGCTCGCAAGAATCCACGAAGTTAGATTTCCCAGGAGCTTTCACTCATTTAAATCTTCATTTTATTTATTTATTTTTATTTTTTTTCTTTTTTATTTTTTTTTCTTTTGCCCACTGGATTGACACTATACAGTATACTGCATTACCAAAATCTTTTGTTTGTACCCTAGTGTTCAAAAGTTTGGGATCAGTAATATTTGGAATGTCTTATGCTCATCAAAAACAATAATATTGTTAAATATTATTATAATTTAATATAATGGTTTTCTATTTTAATAAACTTTAAGATATCATTTATTCCTGTGATCAAAGCTGAATTTTCATCATCCGTTATTCCAGTCTTCTGTGTCACATGATCCTTCAGAAATCATTTTAATATGCTGATTTATTATCAATGTTGGAAACAGCTGTTGCTTTTTTTTTTTTTTTTTTTTTTTAATTTAAAATACTTTTTTTTTTCAGGATTCTTTGATGAATAAAAAGTTCAAAAGAACATTTACGCAAAATAGAAATCTACAAAATGTATGAAATAAAATTAATCAACTGTTGGTAATTCACTCTACACAATTTCCACCTATTTAACTTCAAAACTGAAGTTCAGCTGCTGTCTTAAATTTTTAGTTATAATCAACTTGGTTATTTCATCTTAAATTGCATTTAACCAACTTTTAAAAAATCTAATTGAAAACTTAACAAAAAAAGTTTAAATTTGCTTAACTTAATATAATGTAAAAAAAAAAAAAAAAATAGATCATATATATATATATATATATATATTATTATTATTATTATTATGTTTTGGATAATCCATGCAACAAATTTAATAATTCACAAACAAAAAGTAATTTTAATTTGGAATTTGATGGCTGTAAAATCATAAAACGTATTCAAACTGATAGCTCAGACTCTAAGTTCTGAATGGATTATCAAAATTTTTATAAAATATTAGTATGTAATAGTAATGCAGCACGTTAGGATGTTGCTTCACAACCATAAACAGCTAAACTCACTTTTAGCTTACCCTCAAAATAAATTCAACAAGTCATTAAATAAGTAGGTAAATAAATTATTACTTTCCTCATTGTGGCTTGTTAGAGAAATGTTCTGTTCAGAGGCCATGCATTATGCATTATTTTTCTATCTTGTTGTCTCCTTATCACGACTTAATTTTCTCGTGATCTCGACATAACGAAAGTTTTTTTTTAATTTATTATATATTTTTTAATACAATGCATCTGATCGACAGATAACCGTGCACTCTTTTATACTGTATGTTATGGATATTTCAGCAACTTCGCTTTGCGTAGTACTAATAAAGTCTACAATAAACAAATATAGGCTAATCAATCACTGTTGATTTTTTTCCAGAGTATGCTAAACATTTTGTTTGTGTAATTGACATGTTTAAATGGTCTAACATCAGAGCATTCAACACCGAAAGCGCAGGTGCGCCTTCAGAAGAATGCAGAGAATTGTTCTAAAGTAGAGCTGCTTGGATTCAACTCACTTTGTTTTCCTCATTCGTTTTGAAATAAAATTATATATAATTTGTTTGTGATTTTTATTAGTCATGTAGGATGTGTTGTGATTGATATGTGCCTTACAAGCTTGGGATGCTGTTTGAAAAGAGTGTTTATTTGTGTGTGTGTGTGTGTGTGTGTGTGTGTGTGTGTGTGTGTGTGTGGTTTCCTACAAAGTAATGTAGAAAATATTACAACACTGTATAACATTGCTTAACTAAATTAGCTTATACACATTTTTACATATATAAATCACACTTCTTATCAATATATATTTATTAACAATAAAGATTAAAAATAAGGACAAAGATGCACATTGCAGATTGTAGCGTGTTCTACATAAACACAACATTATCCCCGCTTAACTAACAATCGTTCAAAGATGCACAAATAAAGATAGCCTATAGGTTGCAAACAGAATACTATCCAGTGACGAAGTTACACTGAATGTTATTGCGGTAGTGAAACGAGACGTGCAGCAGTAAGAACGTAATGATAACAGATACGCTTTCAAGCAAAAATAATCATTTCTATTCAAGCATTTAACATTTATAAGTTAATTAAATGCCAGTAATGAACTGCACAAATTATAGCAATCACGGATAGTTCCTTACTCTTTCCCGAACATGTACAGTAAGGTGGATATACAGTATACAGGTCCCAATCAGTTATTTTTAGTTCTACACTGCCAGTCGTGATAACGAGAAAACAACTCGTTATGTCAAAATCATGAGAAAATAAAGTCGTGCTCACGAGAAAACAAGAAAAAAAAAAAAAAATAATAATAATGCATGGCCTTTTAGAACTTCCGTAGGGCCTACATTACTCCATTTATTTATATATTTATTTATTTATTCCTCTCATGTGTGAATAATGTAAAACAGACGTGTTTTCAAAATTAACATACATGGTATTTATAAATTCCAAGGTAATTTAAAGAATACATTGGTTTTACCATCAAACTAGTGTCCAAAAACGTAGTGCTATAGTACTTTATTGTAAAGCGGGTCAGAATCTTGGACTGTCAAGGTCAATGGATGAGTAGCATCAGGGGTGATACTTGGATTGTTTTTTTTTTGTTGTTGTTTTTTGCTGCTGACAACAGTAGTGAAAGATTAATGAGAAGTGCAGATAAACAAAATAATTGGTTTCTCTGACAGCAGACTCTTATGGAATTGGAAGTACAGTATATACAGTACATCTGGCACTGAAATAACAGGACCACAAACTTGCCGGTTTCGTTGCTTTCACTGTTCGATTGTATCCTCCTGAAAGCAAAGAAATGCCTTTTACAATTCCTCACGGTTCAACCAAGTGTACTGGTCTTTCTTTACCGTGCGTTGGTGGTCTAACATTTCACCCATGTTCAGCCAACATTCATTTCCCACAAGGGGCTATTTTCTTCAGGGGCATTAAAAAATCATGCTAGCGCTTTTCACGGCAGATGTCGTTTGGTAAATCAAGCACAGCTAAAACTGAGGAGGGAATTCACTTTATTTCTATGCGCTATCTGGGCTGTTTTAGTACTTGGTTCATTAAAGATATGTGCAGCTGCAGGAAGCCATTTGATTTAGTATATAATTGTTTAGGTATTAAATAACAGAATAACCCAATGAAAGGTGCCAATGTTACAGAACTGATATTTCAAATTCTAGGTTCTAATTGGATGAGCTTTGTGTTTGTAAAATATTAGTAAATGTAAATTAGAAATGTGGCCAGTTAGAACATTATTTAACAATCATAAATGACTAAATTGTGCTTTTTCAATAAATTTCAATACATCATGAACAAATAAATATTGTGGGTCTGATTTCTGTGTTGTTTTAGTGCTTTGTTCACTAAAGATATTGTGCAAAATCAAATGCAGTAAGCACATGTGACTATATTGTATGTATGAATATTTTAGTTTATAATGATCTTTTCCATCATTTGATCAAGTAGAGTAGATCATCCTTTTTTGAGTAGAAACAATTTTCACTCAGAAAATGCCAGTAAATCTCACACACAAGTAACACATTTAATTTTACATACAATTTTAAAGTACAGACTAAAACCATTTTGATGTTAATATATTTTTTTAAGAATAAGTTATGCAATTTAAATATGCATATGAAGAGTTCATTTGCAAAAATTGATAACTTTTTGATTAATTTTCATAAATCATGGTTTTATTGTGTTAGCAAGTTTTTATTTGTTTTATTGTGTTAGTTCGCTGTATTTTTTTTAAATTAGTATTTAATTAGTATTTAATCAAAACAACCCAACTGCAGTTTGATTGATATTACTTGGAACGCAAAAAAAAAAAAAAAAAAAAAAGGAGTTATCTATTTTTTGCAAATGAACTCTTCACACATTAAATATGCAAGTTAATTTAAATATGCAATGTTTAATTTTCTCTGAAACAGTTAAACATGACTGTGACAATGTTTTATTGTGTTGTTTGTTGTACGTATCATGGCAGTTTAGAAATGAAATGTCCAGTGAGTGGCGCTAAAAGGTTAATGTTCTATCGCATATACAGAGTTCTGGCATGAAACTCTACTTGGCGCAGTCCGATAGGTCTCACTCAGTCTGACCTAATGACATCATTATCACATGGCACAGCTGACTGGTTTTCTCCTGTATCAGTAGCCAATGAGCTCACTGCTCAATATCCAAATACCTGGCTTTTGTTTGCTGAATCAGTTTGCCAGCGCACTTCAGAAACCCTCCACCTTCCCCAGCTCCACCTGTATAGATCTGCTACGAGGTGATTCATGTATGCTATATGGGTTATTCATATGTGTTATATGTGCAGCAGCAGTATTTCCTACATGCTCACAGCAGCATGTTGTGGATGTATTAGCAGTAGAAAGTACTCGGTACTTGATCTGCCGCAGCAGCAGCAGCGTAGCAGATCTTTTCCGCCAAGACCAAATACATTAACATTGTCATGTACATTACCATGCCAATCCCTCCAAGAGCTGTCATGACAGAATTGAAATTAACGTATCACCTACACTAAACCTAAGTAATAGTGTTAACAAAAGCAAACGTGTGAGATAAAAATACATTTGCTGAGGCAACCATGTCATTGTTTTTGAGTTCTTGTGTGCAGTGCTGGGACTCAAATTCGAGTGCTCTGTATCACAAATGTATTGCTGTACCACTTGTGCTACCAAGCAAGTTTACCATGTATGATCAGCCATACATATGGAGCATATCATGTGATGCAAACATAAGCAAAAGCAAAAATGAGATAACTCATTTGCTGAAGCAAACATGCCATTTTAGCTTGATTATACAAGTATTTGAGTTATGTTGTGGAGTGTTGTGACTCATGTTTCACAGGACTCAAAACCAAGCGCTATGTATCACAAATTAAATGCTGTACCAGGTGAGCTACCAAGTATGGAGTTACAGTATGGAGCTGTCTATGAGATGCAAATGTGAAAATGTATTAGTTTACAAATCATGCACTATGGTAGTAGTGTTTTGAGTTGTATGCAAAAAAGAGTGCAAAAATAAGTCTAGATTAAGCAATAATCTTCTCTTGTAATCATAATTTGTGTGAAACGGAACTAAACTTGTTGGTTTTTTGCTGCCTCTAGTATTTATTTCACCTGGAAACTGTATTTAAATGTATGTATAGGTTCGTTTTTGCAGTTTTGCAAGAATGTAGGCAGAGTCATGTATTCCCCCCTGGTTAGCTCGACTTTAGTGACAAATTCCCTCCTGAATCCCGCTTTCCAGTCTATATATGCAGCAGAAGTCAGTTCTCAGCTGTAGTTCATAGGGTTGGGTGGTCAAAGCCACTCAATCTCCCTACTACACGCAATTAGCTTTGTGGTTGAATCGCCTGGGGCTTTACCCAGGTCAAGCTGAGCTTCCCAATACGACTGTAAATGAAAGCTTACATCCAGAGGCAAACCTTCTGCGGGAATCTAGCCTGCTTTGTTATTACCACTAGACTGAGACGTTTATTTTGTGTATCTTTGATGAGCTGTTTGCCCTCCAAAGTCGATTCCCCAGGTCAGGTGTTTGGTTTTAAATTTAGCCTGAGGAATGTCTCTCTCCTTCAGACTCTTCTTCAAACAGAATGAGACCACAGCGAGTATCATGGGATATTGCATTATGATCACATCATTCTTGTGTAAAGAAGCATCACATGCTGCTTGTATCGGTCAAGGACGCTCTAAAGCAATGGTTCTCAGCTGGTCTGTCCTGATGGGGTCACAGACAGCAGGGAAAAAAACAAAAAACAAAATACTGTTTGATGCAAGTAATAAACTATAATTATAGCAGAATGCTTATCACTTACTAAAAGGAAGAACAAAACACTTCCCATATCTTTGTTGTTAATGTCACAGGTCAGACAGCCAATCGAATCAGATTTTGCTGGAAATTCATCAATCGCTCGCTAGAAGGTTAGATTAGGTTGATAGGGCTGCATGATATGGAGGAAAAATGAGATGTGCGATAAACTTGCGGCAATATGTGGCGTGATAAACCTAGGATTAATGTGTCAAATCACTTTGAGTTGTTTTAAAGTAGATATAAAGCCATAAGATAGGGCTATAATGGTATGTGCACCATTATACCACAATGTGTGGTGAGTTATTAGTTACCGAGGCCATGAAACCAACAAAATTTAAAAGACATTTAGAAATCAAAGTTGTCATATCGCTACTGTAGTAATATTACTCCATTTAGTTGGGCCAGACCTATTAGAACCAGTTGAGAACCACTACTCTAAATAAATAATAATAATAATAATAATAATAATAATAATAATAATAATAATAATAATGACATTTATTTATTGATTGATTGATTACCATGAATATAGCCTTTGCTTATATAATATCGCAATATAAATGAATTAAGTAACTAAGCTAAGGAATTTTATTTTATTGATTGATTGATTGATTTGATTTGATTTGATTGATTGCCATGAATATAGCATTTGGTGCTGATATAGCAGTATTCAAATTACAATTTAAACACAACATTTAAACAAACAAACAAATGAACAAATAAGTAAATAAATAATGATTTGTTGATTTGATTGATTGATTGATTGATTGATTGATTGATTGTTTGTCCTGAATTTTGTTTTTGATGCCGATATTGCAATGCAAAAATTCAGCTGCATTAGTTTGCATCTTTTTGAGATGCTTTTCCAGTATACTGTAATTGCAGTTCCCTAAAAAAACGTAGTAGTCAATAATAGTAGCAGTGCAATATGGTACTGCAGATCTGCTTCAACAACAGTGTATTTGAAGGTGAAAGTGTGTCAGCTAGGCTTTGCATGTTTAACTATGTCATATAAAAGCATTAGTGACCTATGCAGGTGAGGTCATTCCCTCTCATTGTATCACTAATAAACAACACACATAAGTAATACAGTGAACTCTGGCAAAAACCTTACAATCTGCACATTTATGACTTTAAATAATGTAAGTACCCACAATCCCCTAAACAATCTACTGTGAGCCCTCCAAAAATCATGCTTTTCTCTGCACCACTCTGGTCTCTGCTGTAAATTGTTAGCATGCCTAGGGAAAGTAGCCAAATCTCATCATATGGAGTAAGTTGCGAGTGCCACATCAAAACGACCACCACATACCATTCTTAATGAGAAAACGACTAAATGGAGCAGTCACATGACCTCTGATGGTTGGCTTGTGCCAGTATCACTTCCGCTCACATGAGAATGTGCCGAATAGTTCCCTTAAAAAATGAAACTTCTGTCATCATTTACGCACTCTTTTTCCAATTTTTTTTTCTTTTGTAAGACACAAAAGGAGAAATGTTGAACAGTTTAGCTGGTCACTTTCCATGCAATTAGTTTCCATGGGGACTGAGTTTTTAAGCTTCAAAACATATTCAAAAGCACCATAATATTATAATAAATAGCCCCTTAGGTTTTTGCCCTACATTTGTGTTCTCAATTGTTAGCTTTATGTGAGGAACAGACTGACATTTCTTAAGTAATTCACCGTTTATCTTCAGTTTCAATGAGCTTTTAACAACTGGGTTATTGAGCTGGCGAGTTAAACTCTGGAACTGGATTAGTTTGATTATTGCATAATAATTCATGCCAACTTACATTTGATTAAACAATATATTCAGTTGGTCCCTGAAAGCAAAAGCAATTGAAAACCACCACAATTTATTTATTCATTCATTCGTTTGTTTAATGAACATGGCTTTGATTCCATACGGCAATAAAAAATAAACACACTATTCTAAAGAGATTTTATTTGTTTGTTTGTTTGTTTGTTTATTTGAGTGAATATTGCATTTGATGAACTACAACAATAAAAAAAAATATTTATTTAATTTGTACTTTTTATTACTGTTTTCTTTATTATTATTAGTGTTGCTTATTCATTTTTTCATAAATAATTCAGACTAGTTTTGTGAAGTGAATCTGCTTGATTCATGGTAAAATGCTATTTCTCTTATGAACACATCAGTTATTTATGTATTTATTTATGCATGTATTTATTTATTTATTTATTCATTTATTAATTTATTTATTTTTAAAGCCTCAGTCTTCACTGACCAGCATAATTCATAATGAGAGCAAATAATGACAATTTTCACTTTTGACTGAACTCATGTTAAGTCATTGCAGCGTTTATTGTGTAGTTTTTCAAACCTGAAAGAAAAAACCCACCCCGCCACGTTTCTGAAAGCAATTTTAGGTGCCATTACGCTAATTATCTCAGGTAATTAACCTGAATCATCTCCAAAAAAAATGAATGTCAAGTGAAAATACGCTGCATTATGACCATATTGCAGTGATTACACAGAATCCTGTGAAGTGAAAGCAAGTCAATGAAATTATTTTGGGAATGTTTATAGTAAATGTGGCATCCAGCTGGTGCTGAATAACTACACATTTGAGACTTGAGACAGCAGAACAGATGCTACAGTCAGAAAGACAAGACACTCACAGGTTGATTTAGTTGCAGCGCATTGTGTGCGTTGTCTGTGCCAGGCAGCATGGAGTGTTCAAGCTGTTGTATCAGATAGTTTTAGTCGTATTTAAATTACAACCTGCTCTTGTTCAAAGTGTTGTTACTTGACATAACCACAATGGGCAATATATTCTCATAAACCAGCCATAGCAGTATTTATAATTCACTATTTCATGTACATACATACATATTTGTAAATTTCGCAAAACCTTTCAAGAACATATTTCAAGTCATATTTCAGCTTTAAAAAATAAAAACAGAGAAATAAGAAACTGTATTATATACTGTTATAGAAAATGAAGCTTACTTTAGGAGAGAAAAAAAAAAAAAGCTAACACTTTACAATAAGTTTCCATTTGTTGACATTGGATAACTACATTAGTTAACATGAACTAACGATGAAAAATATTTATTTTAATTAATTAAAATGATTATTATAGAATTTATTAATCTTAATAATAATAATAATAATAATAATAATAATAATAATTATTATTATTATTATTATTATTATTATTATTATGATGATGATGATGATGATGATGATGATGATAAAAAATACTACATTTCTGTGGTTATACATATAAACATACAAATAAATGAAAACAGGCTGTAAGTAATTTTGGGTAGTCGAGAAGCTCAGCAGTGCTTCTGCTTGTAATGTGACTGGGTTAAAATACCACATCAACTCATTCCCTTCTTTATGAGAAGATGTCTAAATTGAGCATGATCACATAATTTGGAATTATTTGCAAACAATCCAAGAGCAAAATTAGCATATCGTTAGTTTGCAGAGAATGCTGTGCTGCTGAGCTCCGACTGCTGAGATAATGTTTAAGATGCAAATAAAATACTGAATTTTAAAAAGCCAGCTGGCACACGCTCTGGCCTTAAATTGCCTGTGTAGATATACATCCACAAATTTTGTGTTTGGTTGCAATACATAAATTGTACACGTACAGCATTATTTAATGGCGTTTGCTAAGGCAAGCATCACTTATTGCTCACATTCGTGGTTAGGTTTTTTCTAAAACACATTCTTGTGCTTTGGTAATGAGTTAGACCTCAAACTGTGTGGCCTTTTGTGTTGAAATGGACAATAAAACATGCAACAAAAGCCCATAGATTTCTGTAAGAGAGATCAGGGTTTTCTTTAGAAAAAAATAATAGCATATTTTGTACCTTTTCATGCATTATGCACTGTCTGCATGGCATGTTTTGATTATAATATGCTATTAATGCCATCTGTAACTAGAAAGGTTATACCAAATATGACATATGACGCAAACATTAAAGATTTATGAAGAAAACAAGTGCAATTTCGATCCATTCTGCTTCATATTCTTCAAAGTAGACAATATTAGAGCATCAAAGGCAGCAGAACTGGACTGACAGGATGAGGATGATATTGCGTGACAAATGAATGCCATGTGTGACACAGTTTGTTTGGGGATATGAGACAAAATAGGACACCAAGATGTCTGCAGTTGGTGGGAAATGCTGCGAAGAATTCATATAGCATTCACAGTAACAAGAAAACTATGAGAAACACCACTTACGCCCTTTCAAGTCATCTCAAATACTATCATTACTCATAATTACATCCGTTTATGTATGTACACCCTCACGGATGACCGAACACCTCCACCGAGATACAATTATCGCATTGTACAGCAGAAACGTGTTATTAGAAAACTGCCGCAACACAACAATGCTAACAAGCTGAAACGTAGTCAGAAATAATGGGATTCTACTGTGTTCAATGCTTTTATACTAGGCATAACCTCTTGCTTTCTCACTGATCATAAATCTGGGTCTTCTCATCCTAACAAAAATCAGCTGTCCGTTCCCATGCTGCAGCCAATCATGCTTGAGAACCCCAGGCTGTGAACTGCTCTGGAATAAAATGACTCTGCATGATCATATCTGCCCTTGCAGTATGATACAGAAATACAAATATCTTAAGATAAATCCTGCATAATGATATAAGACCACAATGTACAGTTTTAATACATGAGCAGCTGAAACATCATTCACTGAAAAAAATGACTCATTGAATTTACTACATTTTTTTAAGGTAAGTGGTTGCAATCAATTTATTTTAGCTACATTTAAATAAACAAATTTAGTTGAAAGTTAGTCAACTAAATTTGTTTATTTAAATGTAACTAAAATAAATCGATTGCAACCACTTACCTTAAAAAATTTAGTAAATTCAACGAGTCATTTTTTTCAGTGTTGTGATCATGTCTGCAGTGTGATGTAATATACTTCATCTCAAAGTGTTCTGAAAAGCTTTTTTGTAGTGATTTTCTGATTTTCTCTATAATTGTTGAGCCATGTATATGTATGTATCAACACACACACACACACACACACACACACATATATATATATATATATATATATATATATATATATATATATATATATATATATATATATATAACATAATGTTTCTGTTTAAAAATTAAATAGTTATGCAGCAAGACTATTACAGTACGTGATAAAAGGCTAAAACTAATTTGGAAAAATGGAAAATTTGTTGAAGAGACAGCAACTGGAAATGTTTTGCTTGTTTGTCTGTTTTATTTTTTATGTATTTACGTTTTTTCTATTCAATAGTTACATTACATGACTATTACAATATGTTGTAAAAGGCTAAAACATTCATTCACTCATTCATTTCATAACTCTTTAAAATATGTAATTTCTTTGTATTTATATTTTATATGTTGCTCAATGTGTGTGTATGTATTTTGCTCAGTGTATATTTATTTATTTATTTGTTTGTTTGTTTATTTGTGTTTGGGGACTTATTGAGATGACGTGAATCAATTTTTTAAATAATAATAAAACAAGAAAGCATTGATTTTTTTATGTTAACTTTGTAGTTCCATATAAATGGAAATCCCATTGAAACCCTATTACCTCTTTCCGCTTCAGCACCCACACATCACACGTACGGTCTGATTAGCTCCCAGTTCTCTTGACACTTGAAGATTTCAGGGAGATTTTTCTCATCGAAACACAAATACCAGCATTCTCACAGCAGTTGCTTTTTTGCAGTTTTCAAGATGATTGTGGCTCTTGGGAACCCCACAAACCTTGCTTTTTGTTTTAAACCACTACCACATACATCAGAATGTAATTATACAGCAGTGCATTATGGGAACTTTCCTCCCACATTATTAAGGCATTCTCAGTCGGTCAGTTTTAATCGTAATATATGGTAACTGCTATAATTATCAATAGAGCAAGGGTGAACCGAGGTCACCGTCAGGCTTAACAAGGAGATTATAATGCATATGCGCATTGTTCCTTTAGCTTAGGATTCAGTGTCTTATTTTTAGGGGAATGGAGTCTCTGAAGGTCTCTGGAAGAAGATCAGGCTTGGCATACTCTGAAACGAAAGCACTTGAGCTTGTAATGACCTCAATCCCTAAATAGGTGCTTTGTGAGTGGAATAAGTGAATTTGTACACAGATGGTGAAAGAAAAATAGTGCAACCCATTTATCCATCTAATACTCTTTCATGGGCCGGTGCTCCTCACTTGACGAGGTTTGTGTTTTTGAGGTTAGCTTCTTCAAAAAGCAATTACCAAGTACTACATGCGAAGTTTATTTGGTGAAAAGGTTAACCACATTGATGTGTACAAGAGCAACTATGTGAAAAGAAATACTGAATACCTGTGACTTTATGCAAGTAAAGTCTCTTTTAAAAGGCCAATTTTTTCTCCAGTCATGCAAACAGGAATTATATGATTAACTAGCCGCTTGAGGGCAAGGAACAATTTCTGTAGCATTTAAAGGGAGGGAACCACCCAACCCAAGACATAATTAAATAAGCTGGGTTGTTGTAATTGAGCAATTTATCCCTGTGCGTTAGATAATTTGTCTCACACTACTGGCATAACTTATATATCCAATCAGATGGTGTGCTTTTTAAAAACCCTGCTCATGTGCTTTTTTCAAAACACACCGAAAACTGAGTATAATTTGGCAAAATGCTGACTTGAATATGCAATTGTCATATCGAGGTGATGAACATGCTGTAGTGCTTGTGTGTCTGTGTTTGATGTTTCAATTTATTATGTGACTGTTTGGAACAATGCTGTTATTGTTAAATACAAAAGGGCCCAAAATGAAACTGTTTCCAATAGCCATTGACTTCCATAGTATGTTTATTTATTTATTTTATTTATTTATTTATTTATTTTACATACTATAGAACTCAGTGGCTACCAGCAACTTTCAAATTATGTTCTTTTTTGTTCATCAAAATAAAGAAATTCATACAGGTTTGGAACAACATGAGGGTGAGTAAATGATGACAGAATTTTATTTAGGGGTGAACTGTCCCTTTAAATGAAAAATTCAAACATAAAAAGCATGTTTCAAAATTTAGAATGTTGCATTGGTTGCAATGAAATCAATTTAATTTAAGGTACTAAAATTACAAATCAGACACACACACACACACACACACACACACACACACACACAGGTATTTCACTCAGCAACCACTCGGTTCAATAAGAGATTCATTTAACTGATGGTTTTGAATGAAGAATTTATTACTGAAGAGTCAGTTGTTCATGAATCAAGCTACATTGTCAAAGGTCAAAATTATTGTTAATTATTATTATTATTTTTCCAACCTTGGGTTATTTGGTGAATCTTTTCAAGTTTCAAAATGTGAATTGTTTTCACCCCAACACAACTCAGTCATGTGTTTAAGTAAAAATATATTTATTTTTGCATCTCAAAGTATTTTGATATAGGATATAATCGTGCCTTCAAAAAGGTTTGAGTGGGTTGAGTGTTTTACAATTTAATTTGACTTTAAAAGCCTCGACTTCAAGGTCGTGAAAGTGCATTGAGCTTCTTGGAGAATTTAATGTTGATATTTATACAGTACATCAATAATAATTACTTTAATGCTTTTGCAATCTAAGCTTCATACCATGTTGTTATTCCAGACCAGGCTTAAAATGCAATTCAGTTTTATACAGAATGCCTCTCTCTCTTGTTTCGTTTGAAGGTATTTGGTGTTACAACGAGACTTTATGTTCTGTTTTTGAAGGTGATTTGTTTATTACACATTTGTGAGTTGGGTTTGTTTTCTTTAATTATGGGTTTTGTAATTTAATAGTGTTGTGAACTATATTTGTAATAAAGGATTGCTAAAATTCCTTTCAAATTCTCTCTCTCTCTCTCTCTCTCTATCTCAATATATCATGCTTTGGCAACATTGTGATGTTACACAGTCATGCCAATAAAGCTCATTTCAATTGAATAGAACTGAATTGATATATGTTGATATACAACCCAAATTTCCAGAAATGTTGGGACGTTTTTTTTTTTTTTTTTGAATAAAATGAAAACTAAAAGAATTTCAAATCACATGAGCCAATATTTTATTCACAATAGAACATAGAGAACATAACAAATGTTTAAACGGAGAAATGTTACACTTTTATCCACTAAATGAGCTCATTTCAAATTTGATGCCTGCTACTGTCCGGGTCAAATTAACCCGTATTGGATTCAATGTAATTCCACAAAAATTATGATGTTTTTCAAATAAATGACAGAGCAATAGATAAATAGCGAAAGATTCTCCATTTGTGATATGGTGCCAAACACACTCATATATATATATATATATATATATATATATATATATATATATATATATATATATATATATATATATATATGTTGTTATGTGTTTTAGAGATTGAATGCAAATCAAATATTAAAGTTACTGCCCAGATTATTTCTGAATCGGATGTCTACTTCATAAATAATGGAAATATATGGTTCAGAACACTCAAATAATAAATGGAAATCAAGAGTCCCTGAATATCTATCTAGTGGAAAAGTTTGGTACTGCATCCACAAAATCACACTTAAAAGTTTTTTTTTTTTTTTGGAGGTATTAATCTAAAATTTGGCACAAAACTTGGTCAGATGATTGACGTTGATTTTCTTGAAGATTTTGTGGTAAACGTTTTGTAAAATTGCTATTTTATGTAAAATATAAAAATATATATTTTTATATTTTACATTTTCAGAAATTTAAAACTTCTATAACTTTTTATAAATTTACGTTTATAACTGTTTTTTACTTCTACAATAATCTGTGATGTTTCACCTTTAAAAAAGATACCAATTTTAAGTCTATGCTCCGAAGTATTCAAGTTTTATAAGAATTTTAGCTGGAAAAGTCATTTTTATGTCTATGGTCAAAAAGTGGGACTTACAGTTAAAAGGCTAAACCAGGGCTGGGCAACTTCGGTCCTGGAGGGCCGGTGTCCTGCAGAGTGTAGCTCCAACCCTAACCAAACACACCTGCCTGTAACTTTCTAGTGATCTTGAAGACATTAATTAGCTTCTTTAGGTGTGTTTGATTAGGGTTGGAGCTAAACTCTGTAGGACACCGGCCCTCCAGGACCGAAGTTGCCCAGCCCTGGGCTAAACAGTTTTGTCTTCAAAAACTTTGAAATTAAAAAGTTGTTAAACTCATTAAGACACTGACACTAGGAGGCACTTCAGGACTAAAGTTGAGGAGCTCTGACATACAACAAAGGAATTTTTGTTATTTTGTGTCTGTACAGTTGCTTTTGAATGGCTGCGCATGCGAGTCAAATTGACCCGTGAACATCACAAACGTATAAAAATTTCTGTTTGTACATTTCACAATACATCAGCGTGTTGAAACTTTGCATGCATGTTTATGACCCTAAATGAGGAAAAGTCACAAAATTTCAAGAAAAACAACATAGGTTTAATAGTATTTCAGATAGATTGAAAAAAGAAATGATAGCTCATTTTTACCATCTTTGGCTGACAAAATATTTTTCTGTATTGAAATGAGTGGGGAAAATCTTTTGTTTTAGCTTCATCGGATAGTAAAAAATAAATAAATAAATAAATAAATAAAATAATAAAATACAACCATTAATGTTATTATTTTGGGTCTGTATAGTTGCCTTAGAACATTAAAATAGGTGGGACAAATTGACCCGGGAACAGTACGAACGTAACAAAAATTTTTGTGGACATATCAAAACAGATAAGCGTGTTGAAACTTTGCGTGCATGTTCATGACCCTAAATGAGGAAAAGTCACAAAAGTTCAAGAAAAAAAAAAAAAAAAAACATAAGTTAACTGATATTTCTGACAACTCAAAACTCTAATCGGGTCAAATTGACCTGGAACAGTACATGAGGGTTAAAATGTACATCCGTTTTCTCCAGCATGTACCACAGGGTTCCTGCTCCGTCTCTCGATCCTTGGCCTGAAAAAGCTTTAAGCTGTAAGCAGTGTTTCTTCTGTTCAGGTGTGACTTTAAACCTTTCTGTCGTTTTGGGCCGTGTCAGATTTGCTCCTTGTGTTGCTCAGGTTGAGCGCTCTGCTGGAAAGCGGAACGGTCTTCATGCGAGGGCGTCGCTCTTAATGTGGGCCGATTGTGCTAAAAGCACCATTGTGTTTCGTTTTCGCTGGGCTCATGCTTTGCGCGCATAATCTTAAAACAGCCAGGCAAGCAAGCGACACATCTCCTTTCATCTCAATCTTCCCACTTTCTTTTGCGTAAGCCACTTTGTCTCCGTGAGTTGTGGGCCTTTGCTGAGACAAGCTGTCAGCCTCGTCTCATGCATAAGCGCTACTATAATTGATTAAGGGAGCTGTCTATCTCTGCACCGATGTGTGTGGCATAATCAAGACCAGCCGATGCTGTATCATATCACCGGGGACCATGATGCAATTTTGGTTGGAATTTTCAAACAGGCCAATTACAGCGGGATTATTTATGAGCATGAGAAGTCATTCTCGGTAAAATTCCTCCACTATCAAGAGCAAAACAATGTACTTTGAGTAGCGAGATTTCAGCTTTGAAACTGATTGAGTCTAAAGATGGAGGAAAAACAATTATGGAAATCCAAAAGTTTGGGACCGTGAGTGACAAGGCTTCTGTTCTGTATTTTTTTTTTTATTTTAATACAAATTTCTTCATCGCCAATTATATTGTCAGCATGACAGTTTGAGTGAATAGTTGTGAAAATTAAGTGAAACTCAGTGTTTTGTTGACAGCCGTTCTCGAGCTGCGCAAGCAGAAACTTCCAGAGAGCATCTTGTGTTTCAGTGGAAGCAGAAAATCTGACCTTTTGCACAAAGGAGTTCATAAGATTAATGTCACAAGTTTTCTTATTTGAGCACTGATCTAGAAATAGTGCAGAATCTGATTTATTTGTTGTACGTCATAACTTCTTCTAAAACACGTTCTAAAACATGAATGAATGAATGAATGAATCATTTATATAGCGCTTTATTGTGTATTGCCATACACCCAAAGCGCTTTACAATCATATGGGGGGTCTCTCCTCAACCTCCACCAGTGTGCAGCATCCACCTGGATGATGCGACGGCAGCCACAGTACAACGGCGCCAGTGTGCTCACCACACACCAGCTACAGGTGGAGAGGAGAGAGAGAGAGCCAATCAAGTGGATGGGGATTATTAGGAGGCCATGATTGATAAGGGCCAGTGGAGGGAATTTGGCCAGGACACAGGGGTTACACCCCTACTCTTTACGAGAAGTGCCATGGGATTTTTAGTGACCACAGAGAGTCAGGACCTCAGTTTATCATCTCATCCGAAAGACAGTGCTTTTTGACAGTATAGTGTCCCCGTCACTATACTGGGGCGTTAGGACCCACACAGACTGCAGGGTGAGCACCCCCTGCTGGCCTCACTAACACCTCTTCCAGCAGCAACCTAGTTTTCCCAGGAGGTCTCCCATCCAGGTACTGACCGGGCTCAACCCTGCTTAGCTTCAGAGGGCAACCAGTCTTGGGCAACAGGGTGATATGGCTGTAGCATGGCTTATTTCCAGATTTAAATTTGATTTTGAGTACCAGATTTTCAATGTAGCTTCAGACTCATAAACTCAGGAATCTAAATTAGTTTAAAGGGGTCATATAATGTTGCTAAAAAGAACATTATTTTGTGTATTTGGTGTAATGCAGTGTGTTTACGTGGTTCAAGGTTCAAAAAACACATTATTTTCCACATACTGTACATTATTGTTCCTCCTCGATGCTCTGTCTTTCTGAAACGCATCGATTTTTACAAAGCTCATCGTTCTGAGAAGCGAGGTGTGCTCTGATTGTCCAGCTATCCAGTACGTTGTGATTGGCCGAATACCTCAAGCGTGTGATGGAAATGTTACGCCCCTTACCATGTTGTGATGCTGTGTCCCGGCGCGACGAGACTAAAACAATAAAACCCATTATAAACGAGGCATTTGTTGCATTCAGTGAGGACATAATTACTGATTATAATGACTCATATGGTCTTTTTACGCGTTGCGCCGCACCGTCTAAACATAACACCATGTCTGCATTTGTGATCGTAGAAACGCCAAACAAGCACTACTCTACAATGCTCAAAACTCACGTTTGAATAGTCAGTAGCAAATTCTTTAAATATCGAAACATACTTACAGGCAGTGAGTCAGAAGCACCAGACTGTCCTTGCGACGTTGGAGTTGCCCCACTTTATAACGTTCACAGCCATTCATAGTGTTCACATTGTAGGCTATTCTCTCCCAGGTTCAGGAAATAGTCCTCCATAAAATGCGCTGCACACACTCGAATATTTGTTTCAATGTGTTATGCAAATCATGAAATCGCATCATATGACCCCTTTAAGCCACATCTTTTCACGTATTACTATTATAATGCTGTCTCAAAAGAAATATTTCTTAATAATAATAATAATAATTATTATTATTATTATTATTATTATTATTATTATTGTTATTGGTAACACTTTACAATAAGGTTCCATTTGTTAACAATAGTCACGTACATTAGAAAATCTTCAAAAATCTTCTAAAGTATTTATTAATCTATTTATTTATAATTTATAAATGTTTAAATTTCAATACTAATCCACTACTAAAATCATAAGTTGTATCTGATGTTAGTAAATGCATTAACTAATAGGTCCTAATTGTAAATTGTTAAAATAACAACAACAACAACAACAACAACAACAACAATAATAATAATAATATATTTCTTCATATTAACAATTAAATATAAATTATAATAATATATTTACAATATAATAATAATAATAATAACAACATCAAAAAACAATACATTTCTTATTAATTGTATCAAAATTATAATATTTGTATAATACTACTACTACTACTACTAATAATATAATAATAATAATAATAATAATAATAATAATACATTTCTTATTGATTAAAATTAAATATCAATTATAATTATATATTTGTAATATAACAACAAAACAACAACAAAACAACTTTCTTATTCATAATTCAATCTAAATTATAATATCTGTGATATTATTATTATTATTATTATTATTATTACTACTACTACTATTACTACTGCTACTACTACTACTACTACTACTACTACTGCTACTACAAAACTAGTATTAATGAAACTGGTATTAATGAAAAAGTTATGTGGTAGAATAAGGAAAGTTCTAGCAGCTTCCATATTATATTGTCTAACTGTATCATGTGAAATGTAGTGAAACATTTTAACCATACGGGCTATTCATGAGTGCACCAATAATGCAGTCGAGTTATCAAACACCAGTTCTCTCTTACTTTAATATTCATCTGCTGTTATGACACTCACTGACCAGTTCATTACCATAAGCAAATTGTTCAGGTGAGAATGCGTCTATATACATATTTATAGATTTAATAACATTTCTATAAGGTTGAATGGTGCTTCAAGCTGATATTGAATGGTAATGTAATTTTCGAAGGGCTATGTTTAGATAATTGTGAGTCCGATGGATTCAGGTCATCTGTGTGTCTGATGTAATTATAGTATGTGCTGATAACTTGCCCAGTCTTGGTGTTGATATTAGACGTAACTGACGTGACCTTGTGTGCCTTGTGTGTCTCCTGAAGGCATTAATGTCTCTGCACGTATTCGGATGGGATAAATTTTGAGTTTGAAATGCGAAAATTTTAATGTTTTAAATATGAGCACGATCAATTTTTCTACCCATTGTTTTTGTCCTCTCACATCCTCTACTGGATTCACTGGCTTCATGGCTTTTAATTTTACAGATCTTAACCCAGAGAAATAAGCCCTGATTTAACACCCTTCAGGCATCCCAGCAGGTGTTCTGTTGAAGCACGCCAAGGCTTTCTTTGAAACGTGCTCAGTCACTTATCCATCACTCAGCGGACGCAGCAGGAGACACACACTATGCCGTAAGAAAATTTGCGCATCCTTTTGTCCTGCCGTTGCATCAGAAATTCTGTAATATTGCATGGCTCTGCTTGATTCTGATTGGTCAGTTGTGGAATTCTGTGGTAACAAGTGAGACAATGTATAATCAACTGGTCATTAAGATCACAAACATGAGGGGATGTATTTTGTGATGACAGTAATAATAAGAGACTGATTAAAAATTGGCCGAACTTTATTGTAATTCACTCATATTTCATAAAAAAGAGAAAATATTTTATATATATATATATATATATATAAAAAAAAAAATTAATAATAATAATAATGTATTTTAAATTTGTGTGAACTACAATCAACATCAGGCAATTTTATCAGTGTCTGATTTGTATGTATGTATGTATTGATTGATTAAAATTTTAGTCTCAAATAGTAGTAGGATACTTAATTGTAATATTGAAATCTTTTTTTTATTGTAAAGAATTGTAAAGAAATACATAAATGTGTAATTGAATGATTAATGAATAATACTTTATTTATTATTTTAATTTTAATTTAGTTTTATTATTTTCAATTATTATTATTGTTCAATACTTTGAATAATAATAATAATAATAATAATAATAATAATAATTATTATTATTATTATTATTATTATTATTGTTGTTGTTATTATTATTATTATTATTAAAACAAAAAGTTTATTGTAATGAATTGTATATTTATTATTTATTAGACTGATTAATAATAATAATAATAATAATAATAATAATAATATTTTTTTTCAATAAATAAAAAATAAATATTTGAAACAATGGTTTTAATATTTTATTGTTGTTAATTACATGCCATTCTTTAACACATTTATTTTGGCTGCCTGCTCTATAGTTAACAGTATTGACCACTGAAAAATGCATGTTGTTTTACCACTAAACTGTGCATTTTCCCCGTACTTAATAGATTATTGCTTAATAGATTCCTGACTACATAGATCCTGAGCTAAAATTGTTCATTTCTTCTTTGTAACTGTGTCACCCTTTGTAACTTGTGTTTGCTTCTATATATAGTTGTTATTCCTCTTCATGTGCTGTCTCATGATGCTGCTGTTCCCCTGAGTCCAGCCTTCGGATATCTCTCCAACTCTTTGATCAGTTTAATGAAGGGCTTCTCTCTCTCTATTAAAGTGGACACGCGTGTGACAATTGTCTGTAAATCAGACTGCATAGCACCCCAGCTGTGCTCTCGTCATCTCACGCTGGCGCCGCCATATGCAGCCTCCTAATCTGAATGAATTATACCCACTTGTGAAGCAACTTCATGCTAAAAATGTGAAAAAAAAAAGTCTCTACAGGTCTCTTGTAATCATAGCCGACACGGCCACATTGCTGAGAGATACATTAGTGTCGCAGATATTCATTATGCAGGCAGAAGCTCGGTTCCAAAAAACTAGGCAGCTTCCTTCTAAGGGGCCTTTCACGTTCATGCATTTAAAAAAAAAAAAAAAAAAAAAAAAGACGAGAGCAATGGAATGGAACAAAGCACAGGTGTCTCCAAATGCATTTTTAAAACTAGAATTGACTGGCTCGACACACCGCCTCGAAAAGAGACGGCGGGATGCATTGCATCAGTTGAAGATGCCCGTCTAGCACATGTTTCGATGTTTCTAGCACAGACAGATGCTAACACAGCATGCTAACTGAAATGCTACCTCATAACTGACTGGTTTGCCATGCTGCTAAGCTAAAGACATGAAAGTCTACAGAGATAGATAGATAGATAGATAGATAGATAGATAGATAGATAGATAGATTCCAAGCTTTATAATGGCAATGAATGGGTGTTGAGATTTTTGAATCCCAAAAAAATGCATCCATCCATCATAAAAAATTGTTCCACATGGCTCCAGGGCGGCGTTCTGAAGTAAATCGCTGCATTTGTGTAAAACTATCCATATTTAAAACTTTGTAAACTGTAATCTCTAGCTCTCGCTAACTGTGCGTTCATGAGAGATGATGTAGTCGTAGCATAAGCTCTGGTGAGAAGTGATGAACGCGGAAGCGCAGAGAAGAGAGCAAAACAAAACACCACAAATTATAAGTATAAAACGAGGATTTATAAAGAAAAAAAAGAAAAAAGGATTTTGATATAAACCAAGAGGAGACTGGTTTTCCTTTGCTGTAAACAAAACTTGGTTCTGGCGAGACTAGCATATTCTCACCGGAGCTTACGTTTTGCCTACATCCTCCATCATCCTCTGGAACGCCACTCTTTTGTGAAAGCCCGTACGACAGTTAGTGGAAGCGGAAGTTATAAAGTTTTAAATATGGATATTTTTCTTACACAAATGCTCCGATTCGCTTCAGAAGGCCTTTATTACCCCCCACCCCCGAAGCTGTGTGCAGCACTTTTTACGATGGATGGATGGATGCACTTTTTTGGGTTTCAAAATCTTGACCTCCATTCACTGCCATTATAAAGCTTTAAAGAGCCAGGACATTTTCTTTTTTAATCTAACACCAATTGTATTCATCTGAAAGAAAAAAAGTCATACACCTAGGAATGCTGGAGGGTGAATAAATCACGGGGTAATTTTATTTTTGGGTGAACTATTCATTTAATTAACATCTATTTTAAGTGAACAATAGCAGTTAGTATTGATATAATACATTGTAAATACAACTATTTATGGTAGTGTACACACAACATTGCTAGTTTGTTTTCCCGTTTTAGTTTAAATTACACCTGATTATTTTTTAATGTTACATATTTATACAGAAATATGAATGGTGCTTTCTCCATAGCTGTCACCCTTGCTATTGTTGACTACAGTAGCTAATTATTATTATTTTTTTTGTAACTTGCCCAGCATTTTATTACAGTTTTGAAGTACTTAAACTGCATGAAATACACATGTAATACAAAAAGTGACTAAACATTTTGAATTTATGATTGTTCATACACACATCTGATATACCATTGTACTTAAATTTATGACAAACTATTGCTTTAATTTATATTATTTTTTTAACAACTGCAATCATACAGTAGCATAGTGGCGTATATAGTGTGTTATTAATAAGAAAGAAAGAATAAATAAATATCAGAAGAGTTGTGTCTGACATCTGGACATGTCTAGTAGTTTACATCATGATGACTAGTACTGTGTTTTATCATACAATTATGTAAAATAATTTTCACAACATTGCGTTATAATCAGTTAAGCTCTTATTTACATTGTATACACTTTGTTACAATAAGAGGATTCGCAAGCATGCAGGGGGAAAAAAATCTGGCGTTTAGAGTGAATTCTGACTAACCTGAACGCAATGGCCAATCACAGGTGTTCAATCACCAGATATGTCTGTGATTGGCTACATTTCTCAATGCTACAAAAACACATTGCAAATAGAATCTTTTGATGCTTTCCAGAGCACAAACACAGGAGCCTTTACGCAAATATCCTATTATTACAGTTTTAACTGAGGGTGCTTTTGACTGCGTGAGAAAATTGATGTGTGGCGTGAGAGCGTGAGCACAGTATCAGTTGGTCGAGTCGTGTTGAATGTGTGAGAGTGAGCACTCCTGATAGATTCTCACTCCAAGTTGCACTCAAAAGGTGGCAGATAGTCAAGCCTGAGTCTAATAGCATGAGGATGGATATATATTACGTAAAATCTTCAATTTCTATCAGTACTTTTCTGCCTAGATTTAAAAATGCAGTAAATATAATTTTTTAACACATTTTTTTTTTCTACTAAGATGTTTTTGCAATGCATTCTGGAATGACTTATTCCCCAAAAGAAACATGCAGTGCTGCCTTACAATGGTTCAAAATTAGGAATGTTTTATTTTTATTTTTTTGTATCAGTGACAGACGGATGAAAAATTGTCAATATATATTTGTATTTATTATTATTGCATTAATATTTGTTATTTATTTGTAGTTAATTTATTTATTGTAAATTTAAAAACAATACAGTTAATGTTTGCCATTTATATTAGTCCTATTATTAGGCTAATATTATTATTATTATTATTATTATTATTATTATTATTATTATTATTATTATTATTATTATTAGACCATTTGATATCTTTTTGACCAGTCTTTACCGGTAGCATGCAGATGATGCCTTAATAAGCTGTCTGGATCGGCAGCCAACAAGGTTTTGGAGCAGAACTGAAACGTTCCTCAGTGAAGCTGCCTAAATGCAGTGAGAATGTTTAAGGAGCTGATAGGAGTATCTTGGGATTACCATCTCAAATGTGAGTTGACCCGTGGTATCACGCTGACATGATGTCTGGCCTTAAGCTAATTGAAAGAATACGAGCAATTTTAGAGCCTTGACTTTGGTTGCACAACAGTCCCCCATCCTCCTGATGGAGTTTGCCCTGATTCATTGTTCACTGTGTCAAATTGAGGTTATTTCAAAGCTGGCAATAGGACGTCACGTTCGCCCGTGTCCTTCCATAACCTTATCCCTCCACGAGTGTGAATATCTGAATAGGAAAAAAAACAAGCAGGTTGCCCGTTTTCCAAATAAACTGTTTATTTACGTGGAGCTGCTATAAACTTTGCTTCAGTAGAGCACAGCCTTGCGACTTTCCTTGTCATGACTTGACATTAATTTACATTGGATGGCGGCCATTAGTGGAGTGTTTACAAAAGAAGATCACGCTGTCCTTAGAGCTGTAATGAGTGGTGCTTAGTAAATCAAAAACCCCTCAAAAACTTGCCTGCCATCCAGATTACCGCTGCAGTATCACTGGATCTGTATTATCAATATCGCTGGGAATAAAAAGGCGGATTTGCCATTAAGTATTACTGAACGCTGGGTATCACTATCAGACCAAGGATCTTCATCTGCGTCGACAGAAAGTACATCACAGTGCTGGGATTTTGGCACTGGTGAATGTGGTGTATTAAATATTAAGATTCCTCAGAGATAAAATTGGAATAAATTGGACACGTCCTGTATTTTCAATAATTCAAAGGGAGGTATTCCATAGATGATAAAAGGGCCTATATTATTAACACCACGAGTTTTCTTCTAAAATGCATGTTTAGCCGCATTGCAGTGAAAATATTTTACTGTTACAGCACAGGAGAGCTAAACTGTGTACAAATAGATTGGTCAAATAGATTTTTGTATTTGCATATTTTAAATCAGTACTTCTAAAAACAATTGCTATGCAAATTCCAAAATGTCATGACTAGTTTTTAGAGCATTGCTATACATTTGCTTTGAGAATGTGGAGGTTGCCTAGGCGTTGCTATGTGAATACTAGGGTGTTCTGACTAGATTTTACAGCAATTGCTACTTTATGATGTCGTGGTGACAAATTGATTTTTCTTGTCAGAATTGTGAGATATAATCTCAGAACTGTGAAAAAAGTGTCATAATTTTGGAAATATAAACTCAAAATTAACTTTTTTTTATTATTCGATTCCATGGACTCCATGGACTGTTACTTCTAACCTGTCACTAGCTATGTTTCCATCCAAAGATTCGAATTTAAATTATGCGCAAAACTGGAATATCGCATAAAACATATGCGAATAAAGCACCGTTTCCATCCAACGAGTCAAAGAGAACAAAATCGTCACTTCCTGGTAAACTGTGGCACTAAATATCACTAAGAATATAGGAGAAGCCATTTAATATGATAATTTTCATATATGATATAAATTACTTGTGCCTCAGAGAGAGCAGACATAACACAATAAATGCTGTCACTGCGTTCTGAGGATGCCAGCTGTTTGGGAACACAGTCGTGTAAGACAATTATACAGAAATACTTTGATGACAGACTTTGCTCAGGCTTTTCAGAGTGACTACAACAACTTATAGATGCTGTGAACGAGATCGGTCAGCTGGTTAGTCAAGTTATCCCGTCTCATAGCACAAAGTCACATGACTTTTTTGATGCGCATGTAGGAATTTATTCGGTAAATGTGTTTCCATCGAAGTTTATGCACATTTTTTCTTATCGGATAAAAAGTTTATCCTACTCAGTTGTGCGCATAATTTTTTTATGCGCATTTTTTGAATTTATGCGCATCTTGGCGTTTCCATCCAGCGAATTTTTTATGCGATAGTCCAAAATGCGCATTAAAATAGGTGGATGGAAACATAGCTACTTTCTGCCACCAAATAGGCTCCGCCCATAAAAAAATAAATCATCATCACTGTTTGCAAACACCAAAATTGGTCTGTGTGTTTGCCATAGTGTGGTGGGGGGTGCCGTGATGTTGCCATATGAATTCTAAAGTTTTGACTAGTGTTAGAGCATTACAATGTGGTTGCTATGCAGTTCCCATGATGTTGTGGGAGTTGCCAGGTTGTTGCTCTGTGAATGCTAAGGTTCTGTTTAGTCGAGTCTTGCTATGAGGTTGATATGATGCTGTCGGTTGTTAACAGAGCATTGCTGTTCTGACCGGTTTTTATTGAGTTATTATGATGTACCAGGGAGTTGTTACCAGGGTGTTGATTTGCACAGTATTTGTGGTTAAGAGATTTGTGGTTGCTAGTCTAGGGATTTTTTTTTTTTCATCCACGAGTCTAGTAGTTTAGAAAACTAACAGCACGCATATCCTCAACCCTAAATATGAGCAAAATTTAATAGCGATGCTTGACTTACCAAGCACCACAAATATATTCAAAAGAATATTTCTTGTTAAAATATGAAAATAATATTTAAAATGATTTCTTTAATTAAGAAATGAATTGCCATTGTACATTTGAGGCTATGAACAAAAAGACTCATTAAAAGATTTGTTCATTCATTTTTCATTCATTCATTCCTGAAGAAGTGCAGCCTTTACCTTATGCCGCATTTCCTTGCAATTTACACAGCAGCAATCTGTGATGCTCACAAAAGAGTGTAAAATTTCTGGAGGAAAGAATATGTCAAGCTTAGAAAATCAAATCATTTGGAAGTTTCTACTTTTAAATTTTCAGCTTTTCTGTAGTTATTAGACCACTTTTTTAAAGGTGTCATTATTGTTTCATTGTGTCATTATCATTTTTTTGAGTCTGGAGTTAGTGGTCACAAACTGTTTTTGAAAAGGTCTGTGTGAAGTTTCTTATGTCCTGCCATTGTATTGTGAATTTTGCTGAAAATCTAAATGCTTGTAGAGTGTAATTTTGCTGTATAATGCCTCTAAGTTAGGGATGTGCATCTCCATAACTGAGGCCGATGCGATACGCATCTCGATGCATAGCCAACGATACGATACATTGAAGATACATATGAAGGAGCTAGCGATGCGATACGATTCACCCCTATTACGATGCAGTGTGATTCGATTTCGATTCGATTCAACACAATGCGATTCGATGCAATACGATGCAATGGAAAAAATATGTTCACATTTATTTCTTTGGTTCAGACAGCAAATCATAAATTAACTTATGTGTCTTCTGACTTCTAACGCCTCGAGGCCTGTTTCATAAAACAAGTTTACCGAATAGGACAGGCTTATTTCAGTTAGTCTGACTCACTGTCAAATGATTTGGTTCCATAAAGCAAATTTAACAAAGATCAACCTCAGTCACTGTGGCTACTTATGCTGGAAAGCTGACCTGGTCCGGGGCAGGCAAACTGTCAGGCTAAGCTGAGCTCACTGACCAATAGGAATGAAATGATATTACCACTGACTCTCTCACATTCTAGCCTTTCTCTCTGGTTTTATAACAGCTGTACCTTTTATGGTTAGAACAGATAGCATTAGAACATTACAATCTAACATTGCTCTTTAAAGCATTAACAATCACTAAACTAAAAGTTAAAATCACTAAATTAAAACTACATTTTAACTGCTATAAGAAACACACATTAACTCATCTGAGCTTAGTAATTAGGAATGTATTAGCTTACATTTTATTTACCCATTACAATAGTTCCTTCACAGTTACTGCTATCATAAAATGCAAATTTGACTCAGAATTATTGCGCTCCGTCTGTATAGCGAGTGGATGAGCGCTGCTGAATGCAAAATGGATATATTTGCATGACTTTCTAATATTTACAGATGAAAAATATACTCGTTGCATGTCAGTTATGCACTGAGGAAAACAAAACGTCTCATGCATTAAACAGCACAAATATATTCGCTGTTTGCCATGGTGGATCGATTTGATCCATGATTGACATTAAGGGCTGCTTAAGAATAAGCGTGCACAAATTAGTTAGATTGTGTGAACTTACATTGTCGTTTATAACTGCTTTAGCCCCGATTGATTTGTTAGGTTATTTCAAGTCAGGCTTTGGACTTTAATCCCCGCTTTTCCTCAGGTCTCCATAGTGTTGTTGTGATTCGTCATATTCACGTGCAGCGGTGATGAGAGAACGCGCTTGAGAAACAGTTTCGAGAGGAGAAATCAATCTACATTAGTGATGGGTCGGTCTTGAACGATTCATTCATTTTGAAAGAATCTTTAATGTGACTCGGAAAGAACGAGTCGTCTCGGGGAGTGATTCGTTCAGTCGTGCATGTGCAACATCCTATAGGTTCTGTACTGGAATTAGTTCACCTGTTTTGAGTCTTGGGGTTTGAGTCGTTCGTTCATCACGTGACACCCACATAAGCTTAACTAATCCAGTCTGAGCCAGAAAGAGAATTGATTAGTTCATCTCTCGAGTCTTCGGGTTTGAGTCGTTCGTTCATCACGTGACACCCCCATATACTTACCCTGTGTTCCATTCGGAAGGGCTCATCCCTATGCCCTAATCCCTTCAAAGGGTTTACCCTCCGGAGTGAGAGCTTCGAAGAGTTGAAGGGTGTAGGGGACCAAACAACTGTTTCTTGAAGTGCCCTTCTGCGTCAACATCCCGTGCCCACACGGAGGCACCGTCATCATGCAAAGAATCTGTGCAAACGATCATAGGAGCCCGAAGTGTCCATCAGTTGTACCCTTCGAAATCCTTCATTCCGAAGGGCCCTTTGAAGTGGCTAGTTTTGAGCACTTCGGTTTGGAATGACCATTCAATATGGCGGCCATGATAGTTTTCACTCCGAAGTGCCCTTTGGAGGGTGATATATCCCGTTTGGAATGCACCGTTAACTAATGCAGTCTGAGCCGGAAAAAGAATTGATTAGTTCATCTCTCGAGTCTTCAGGTTTGAGTCGTTCGTTCATCACGTGACACCCCCATATACTTAACTAATGCAGTCTGAGCCGGAAAGAGAATTGATTAGTTCATCTATCGAGTCTTCGGGTTTGAGTCGTTCGTTCATCACGTGACAGCCCCATATACTTAACATAAGTCGTAGCTGGAAAAACTTAATGATAATAATAACCAACTCTTTATACCTTTGTTACCACATTCAGTGTTATGAAAAATAACCATTGTGACAGAAATTCACATATTTATAAACTGTAAGAAATAAAAAGCTACAATTTGAGACCAGAAATGCATCCCGTAACTGTAAGAGTAAATAATAATTATGATAATAATAATAATAATAATAATAATTATAACTATGCACCTGTTTGTAAGGAAGGTTGTAAATTAACTAATTTCTCTATCCAATGCTGTCACGTCACGTGACAAAAGAACGAATGACTTGAAAGACTTGAGAGATGAACTAATCAATTCTCTTTCCGGCTCAGACTGCATTAGTTAAGCTTATGGGGCTGTCAGGTGATGAACGAACGACTCAAACCCGAAGACTTGTCAGATAAGAGGTGAGGTGAGCTAATCATAGACTAAAGACCCAGGTAAACAATGAATTAATCATTTCTGTTTCTTATAGCATTATAGTTTTGTATTGTGATCAACGTTTGCGTAAGTAATAGATGTGTTAGGGAAGTAACACGTAACATTTTAATTATATTTTGCTAAAATGAACGAAATTAACGAAATGACTCAAAAAAAGATTCGTTCATTTTGTTGAATGAGACTCAAAGGTCCGAGTTAGTAAAATGATCCGAACTTCCCATCACTAAACTACATATAAAATATTGGTCACAGATTATTGGTCACTTTCTAAACAATAAAAGTTTAGAGCATCCACTAGTAATTATATATAAATAAATAGTGCACCAAGCGAATCAGGGAATCTTCCCATCCCTACTCTAAGTGCAATAACTAGGGGCACAAAGAGGAGCTGAATGCAAGTGCATATACTGTGTCAAACAAATGGGAGGAAAATCCATATTTGAGTGTTCAGATGGAGCCACTGTTGTGCAAAGCCTGGTCCCCATTTACATTTGTGATTAACTAGGCCCATTCTAAATGGGAACAGTTTTAGGGTATGAAATGCCCTAACCAGGGAGTGGATATACTGTGCCTGTATGGTTTGTGTTTAATTTTAAGATGGAATTTCAGTCTTCAGTATGTTTTTTTTTTTCTTTGCATACTGTATGTATATTTTTTAAGATTTATATAGAGTGAGACTAGAGTATGCAAAAATAATTACAATTACAATTAATTAATTTCACTTACATTTTCAATGAATGCTTACATTTTGAATAAATAATGTAAAATAAATAAAAACAACAACAAACAAACAATAAATAAATAAATAAATAAATACATATATACATACATACATACAAACTTTTGGATTGTTATTCCTGCAGTGAGTAGTTAAGCCAACCATGATTTCCATAATACAATTTAAAAGGCATTGTATGGAACTTTTTGAGACACATACATAAACTCTCGCTCTCTAAGGACTAAAAATCCAATCAAGACCATTATTTTAAAATTAAATTAATCCTTCTCATTTAATGCTTCACTGAAAAGAGGACAGTCATTATAACAGCAACACTAATTTTTAGCAAAAATGACTCGTTGGTTAACCGGTCATATTGCAGAGTCACAGCCCATAAAAGAGTTTCTCCCATGGTAGGATGGATCTTTAGGCAGCAAATTTAGTGAAAGGTGTTTTATTTTAGTATTTTATTGAGAAATTACACCATTCCTGACTTTACAGTGTCGATGTGACACAGTTAATATAATTACAGCAGCGAAAACAATAACTGTGTTTACAATTATGAGTTACTTGAACACTAATGCAGACTGTGACACATTTTTAGTATGTTTACCTACAAACCTTATGTTTACATACAGAATTGTTAACACACAGATGATACAAGAAATTTGCAGGTGAACAGCGACAGATGGCAATTCCCATGAGTCAATGTGCCTCTTTCATTAAAATATGGTGCGTGTGTGTGTGTGTGTGTGTGTGTGTTGTAGTGCATATTGGCATGAAAATGAGAATGTAGCCCCTCTTGGATGTGGCTCACCTTTGGTTCATCAGCAAAACCTTGTAAATGAGGAGTGTTTGATCTGTCTGATGGGCCGGTGGGGGTTGGAGATGAGAGGTTTGCCGTGTGGTAATCTGCTTTGATTCAAACTAATTAGCTTGTATAATGACTGCAGCAAATCTTTTAGCACTGTGGTGAAGAGTTGTCAAAAGTAACATGATGGGTTAGGTTATGAGGTCATTCTACTGAAACACTCTTAAAGGGGTCATCGGATGCCCATTTTCCACAAGTTGATATGATTCTTTAGGGTCTTAATGAAAAGTCTATAACATACTTTGGTTAAAATTTCTCAATGGTAGTGTAAAACAACACCCTGTCTCTTTAAATGCTAATGAGCACTGCTCACCCCGCCCGCTCTTCTTTGGGGTGACGAGCCATACTGTTTACTTTAGCAGCATTTAGCCGCGAAACTTGCTAACTAGCACATTATTAGGAATGGCGATTTGCAAAGATTCATAAAAAAACCTTATACTCGCTTCTTCTGTAGGTGAAGCTGGATCACGAATGATTCGTGTGACCATAGGCTTATTTAGGTAGATCGGGGGCTGCATTTCCTTCAAAAACAAACGCAATCCACTGTGTCTTCAGCGGCTCAGATGTAAATGAGGACTGCTATAATCATTATTACATCCAACAACAAAATACCTCAATCGCTTAGAAGACATTCTTGTCTACACCTGCTCCGGCGTCGAGACAACGGGGGACTGATGACAGCTCACTCAGGGCAGGTCTAAGGTAAGACGCTAGTGTCCATCAACAATCATGGGAGCGGCCTGGGTCTGAAGCTGAGAACGGCTTGATTTGAAAAAGGGGTCAAGATTTATGTGAATTGTGTGTGTGTATATATATATATATATTAGTGCTGTCAATCGATTAAAAAATTTAATCGCGTTAATCACAGTCATGGACTGTGATTAATCATGATTAATCGCACATTTAAAATACTAGGATTTACCTGTAAATGTGTTGAAATGAAATGCATGACAAACTAGTTTAAGGAAACAGAACCTTTCACACCTCTGCCAGGTATGAGACATAATCCTTATTATTCTTTTATCATTATTCATTTGTTTTTATTCAGCCATCATCAGTATTTATACTGGCAATAAAACGTTTACCAAACCACATCGCTTCAATCCCAGTTTACATTTACCCAACTATTATCAAAAGTATTTCTAAATAAATACAACAAAACATTTTCTTGCGACCTTACGTGAAGTATGATGACAAAATGCATTATGAAGAAGAATTGGACCTGTTCTGCAGGTGCTTTAGCGCTAATATTAGCATCATGCTACATAAGACAATTTATGAGATTAATAGTACACTTTTACTCAGAACTCACTTTAAACCATCATCGAGTGTTTGCAATAATTTCCTTTTGTGATCACATGTGGAATTTGGTCGTTTACTGTTGTTAAAATATGCTATTTATAGCCTTTTATATCGCTGCACAAATGAGCATTTCAGATGTACACATTCATCTCAAGAAAATCACATACAAACCATATCCTATCGTAATCGTGTGTTTATTATCTTATATAATCTATAGTGGCTGTTGTCATGTTTATTTCTGCTGTGTAAAAGCCTTAACGTGTATGCACTGACTGAAACTCACGTTGTGTGTGATGTTTACAGCCGCCTCTCCGTTCTTAAGTTCCCAGGTATACATTCCAACTATAATACACATTAGTAAAAGGATCTATTTTAATTTTTATTTGTCTATATAACACTTTGGGCGCCGCGGTACATTATAAAAGTAGCGCAAAAAAATCGCAACCCGCGGCTCTGTAATTTTTCCCGCGACTGTATTTTCAAAATAGCCCACTTGTGCCGTTACCCTGGCAACACTGGCTCGCTGTAACCTCATCACACACTGATAGATAACCTTCCGCGCTGCGATGACGGGAAGAAGTTGGGGTTAAGCATTATCACATGATTAATTTGCGTTAAAAAAATATTAACGCGTTAAAGATTTTAGATTAATCGCATGCGTTAACGCGTTAACGTTGACACCCCTAATATATATATATATATATATATATATATATATATATATATATATATATAAATAAAAAAAACTGGGTGGATTTATATCATTATAGGGTCAATGTGTACACACACTGCCAACACATTTATGTTCAAACAACATGTAAAAGTAAAATTTGCATCCGATGACCCCTTTAAATATAAAAGTTTGGCAAACCCACGACACACAGCAAAAACATGTCTGATCATGGCGTCCTCCATTCACCGGTTGTTGACGTTTGTTAATGCCACACAAAAAGACATCGCTGTCGGCCGCTTCAGAGTTCCTGCGAATGCAACCAGGAAAACGGCCCGAGGGAGAAACAGATTCTCTAGGAACTACCCTGCTGGCTAGTTCCTAGAACTAAGTTCCTAGAACTACGCGGTGCGAAAGCCCCTCATGGTTCCATGAAGAACCTTCAACTTCTACCTTTCCATTCCACAAGGTTCTTTTATAGTGCAAAAGGGTTCTTTAGCTTATTAAAATGTTCTTCGCACTAAGGGGAAAAAAAAAGTTATTTTAAGACCTGTTCGCTGAAAGGTTCTCCGAGGAACTCAAAATTGTTCTTCTATGGAACTGCTGTGAAAACCCTCAATTGTAACATTTATTTTCAAGCGTGTAAGCAACAGGTGTTGCATTTTCTTGAAGTAAAAAAATATTTTTTACATTTATTTACATTATATTTATTTTGCATTCTGTTTCAAAATCTTAAGCATGCAGAAATGAAAATGATATTCTTCTGAAGATCAACATGAAACCAGAACATGAAACCAGATTTAATGCTTGTTCCAGTTCTTAGTTAAAGATTCACTGAGCCATGATATGTTTTATTTTTTATTTTTTCCCCCTTGTACTATTTCATCAAAATGTAATCATTTTCATTGCCTCTGAAACATCTTATCATTTCAACTGACGTCATGATACTGTGGGCATTTCAACCAAGGAGGTCCCTTACAATTCTTCTTGGAGGGTTCTTAAAGGAATAGCTCACCCAAAAATGAAAATCTGATGAAAATGTACTCACCTTCAGGCCATCCAAGATGTAGATGAGTTTGTTTCTTCATCAAAACAGATTTGGAAATTTTGCATTATGTCTCCTGCTCACCAATGTATCCTCTGCAGTGAATGGGTGCTGTCAGAATGAGAGTCCAAACAGCTGATTAAAAAAAAAAAAAAAAAAAAAAAAACATAATCCACACCACTCCAGTCTATCCAATTAAAAGCTGCATGTTTGTAAGAACAAATCAATAATTACAACATTTTAACTTCAAATCTTATCTTCTGGCCAAAATCTATAATCCATAATAATGCTTCCTCCAGTGAAAATATCCATCCTCTGTTGTTCTCTCGCATTAAAATCCACCCTCATATTTGTTTAGAGCTGTTGTGGACTGTTTTCACTTGTAAACTGTGCTTGATATGTGCAGAATGATTCAGACAAGGCAGCTTTTTCACAAGAGAACGAGAAAGATTTATTATTAATATTATTATTATTATTTTTTTTTTTTTTACAAAAACACAGCTTTTTGCTTAAGACATTGTCTAATGGACTGGACAGTTGAGGATAACTTGTGATGTTTTTATCAGCTGTTTGGACTCTCATTCTGAAGGCACCCATTCACTGCAGAGGATCCATTTTTGAGCAAGTGATGTAGGCTAATGCTACTTTTCTCCAAATCTGTTCCCATGAAGAAATAAACTCATCTACATCTTGGATGGCCTGGGGAGGAGTACATAGTTAGGAAATTTCCCGTTTTTTTTTTTTTTTTTTTTAATTTTTAAATTTATTTATTTATTTATTTTTGGTGAATTATTCCTTTAAAAGTGTGGAAGTGACTTGCATTTTTCATCTATCTAGCAGAAAGTACAACCTGTAGCCTTAAAGCCTAACTAAAATCAGAATTTACCATATTTGCTTGTCTATGCATATTCCTGGTCTTCTTGTGCATGATTCATCGGTGTAATTTTTCCAGCTAAAAAATGATTGCCTTCATAATCTTTCATAATCTTTTTCTGCCTTTTTTCATTAATGCAAATGTGCCAGTACACAGAGTACACCATAAAGTAGTTCTTATCTTTGGAGTTGATGGAACCATAACTTTTGTTTAATGCAACTTTCTCTGAGGAAATTTATACTTTTCAATCCCTCCACTTTACCCAATCCAATTAATTCACAATGGACAAAATCACGTCCCAGCACATGTTTCTGATTCTCAGTGAATGTCCTGTTTCAACTGGTAATAAAATGTGAAGAGTCTTTCACATAGAGTTTAACGTTGGCCGTCATTGTTTGGCACATGTTGTGCGTCAGATGAGCCAGGCTGTCAAATAGAGCACTTAATGGCTTTTTGGTACTCATGGTACATAATGGTACATTTGCTACTTATGGGTGAAAGAATGTGTTGTGATGCACATCTCCAGTCAATCCATTAGCATTTAACCATCACCCTCTTTTTTTCTTCCTATATTATGCAACATAGCTGTTTTTATAAAAGTCGTCTTGAAGTCAACGGTGATACTTTTGGATGTGCAATGTGTATAATATTCAAAAAAGCACCCCAGGCGATTTGGGACCATAAGTCTGTGTCAGAAACTCCAGTATCCCCTGTTCTTCAAGAGCCTCATAAATTTTCAACCCGTCATGTCTGGGTGAGTAGAAGTCCCAGTACAATTTTAGATCTTTTTGAACATCCCTTATATTAGAATGTTTCCTTTTTTTTGTTTGTTTTGTTTTTGTTTTTGTTTTTTGTTTGTTTCTGAGCAAAAAAAAAAAACAAAAAACTTGATTTACAGAAGACATACTAAAATGTCATTAAGTGTGCAATAGTTCATATACCAAAAAATATTGCAATATTTAGAACAAGAATCATTAGATGTCATTAAAAGACTATTTAAGGATTACAGTGCAGCACCCAAAAACTAATTGTCTTTGTAAATCTTTACCAATCTTTGCCACTATCCTTCAAACCACTAAGTTTTATCCATCTGTCAGCAAGTTTTTAATCATTTTTTTTTTTTTTTTTTTTTAGATAATATTTTCCTTTGCATATTTAATAGGAACAGGTCAGAATAAGTATGTTCTTTAATTTTTACATAAATATATTTATGCATTTAGCAGACAATTTTATTCAAAGCAACTTAAAATGGAAACGAGAACAATATTCATAGTGTACCATGGCATGTTTATTAGAAAGCTAGACTAGGAAACTTTTAATTTGATAAATTATATTTTGATAAATTAATTGAAATACATGTTTAATTATTAATCTGAACAGTTACAGCGGTTATTTATAAAATTGTATTGATAATATACAAAATAAGCTGGATATAATAATAATAATAATATAATAACATTTTACACAAACACTCTGCTTTTATGCATTTTGTATTGTTGTAAAGTGCACCTGTTAGATTAATCACACCAGATTTTGATACAACCGGTTTTGGCAGTAGTTCTTGGGTGTGTTTTGTTTTTGTTTTGTTCCCAAAGCTGATTTTAGTCAACACAATAATTAATAGAAGTCACATATTCAACAACACTCACCTCTGACCTCTGCTGTAGGTCACTGTAGTTAGCAAAATGCTGTTTTCCAGAGTGTATTTTAAAAATGACTACATGTTTCTTTGCTAAAGCAGGACATGTCCTAAATTTTTTGTTACAAGGTGTTTTTAGGCTCAGCTCAAAGCAAGAGTCCGTGTTTATGGTTGATAAGCAATGTTAAGCTGGGAGTCTATTTTATAGCGGCTTTAAATGTGCCTGTTACTGTTACGTATTCTGTTATCCCACAAATAGGTGTCCCAAAAGGGAGACCTGAAAATTTACTTTGGTCTAATTTTAAAGCCGTAACATTGAAGGTACCTGGGTGAATGCTCTAAAATAAACTAATAGATGTCTGCGTTTAGTAAGAGACTGCAATACAGCAGTCTACAGACTCAAATCAAGGCCTTTATAGCCCAGTGATTCTTTTCAAAACCATAAGCAATAAAAGTTCTATTACATCAAAATGATACTTGTAAAACTGCTGTTTGAGGCCTTAAAATCGCCACATTTGTTGCCATTTACAACATTATTGAAAATGAAATATAAATTAAATTATTGAATAAAACATCTTTTTTTTTTTTTTTCCCAAGTAATACACCATATTTCTTGGCAATCAGGAACAGTTTGTGGTTGGCCTAATGAACTGTAATTAAAACTTGGTGGTAGAATTTCATGTCACAAGTCACGACTAATAACATCCCTTGAACTGTATCAGCCTATTGCCTCATAGCTACCAAATCAGGCACTTCTGAATGATTATATGAGCTGGCAATGAGCCAATTCTGTCCAAAAGCTATAGGCAGATTTATTAAAGCAAAATGCTATAGGCACCTGCTGTGACATTTCCCATGATTCAGCAGTAAGCTGTCACTTCTCTGCTGTTGTACCATCCACAGCGATGCCATCTGCAACTACTCTGATGAATGTCACCTGAAAGAGCTGCAGTTTTTCTTGCAGCAGTACTTTTTCTCCTCTTCTTTCTTTTTTTTTTTTTTTTTTTCCTATGTGTGCCATCCAGTATTTTTGAGAAAAGTTTCTTTGATTGTGTTTGGAATGGAATACCAGTTTACCGTGCAGTATATACGACCATCATCAGTCAGGGCTGTTTTTGAGAGAAGTTTATGCTTATAAAATTTATTTAATCAAAATGAATTGATTAAAAAATTCAGTAATTTTTTTTAAAAATATTATTACAATTTTTAAAAAAAAATTTTTAATTTATTCCTATGATCAAGTCTGAATTTATTTATTTATTTATTTATTTAATGCATACAGTTGCAGCTGATATTAGATCCAATGCATTTGGGATACAGATATTTGGTATATTATGCACAATAACATTATATAACAGTATCAACCTGATTTCAAGTATTATGTATGCTGTTCCAAACAAAGCCCTTCTGGATTATTTGTCAGATCCTGTGTGAGACAGCAGTGAATTAGTTTTCCTTGTCACAGTACGTCCTCTGGGAATTCTCTGAGCTCACTAACTGGAAGCTCCTGTTTGAAGAGGTTCATTAATTAATTCATTAATCATTTCATTCGCTTTGTAGACTGATTTCACTGGAACTAAAATGACATTTTACATGTCTACCCTCAGGACATGCCGTGGGGGTAAATTGTAGCAGGCGTGTTGTTGTTCTTCTGTTGGTTTTGGATAATTATGAGGTATTGCATATTTGGTTTCAGCAGTATATTCGTGCAAAGTTCACACATAGAGTGACACATTTGGGTAATGAAAAACGTGCTGTCAGTCAATCAGTGTAGTTAAAGGAGACAAAATAGGATTTTAGACAGAATGTTTTTAATATAATTTACATCAGAATGTACAAAAGTTTGTAATAATTAAGATTATTTTATTATTTAAAGAAGTCTCTTTTGCTCACTAAGGATGCATTTATTTGATTAAAAAAAAAAACTGTAATATTGATAAATATTATTACAGTTTAATGTAACTGTTTTCTGTGTGAATCTATTGTAAAATGTAATTTATTCCTGGGATCAAAGCTGAATTTTTAGCATCACTACTATAGTTTTTAGTGTCACATAAGCCAGCAGAAATCACTCTAATATGCTGATTTGGTGTTTAAGAAACATTTCTTATTATTATCAGTGTTAAAAACATTTTTGCTGCTTCATATTTTTTGTGGAAATTGTGATACACCACCATTAAAAAGTTTTGAAAGAATGTTTTCTACATTTATTATATTAACAACCTTTATTAATACTTCAGTACCAATAATAATGAATAATAATTGAGCATCAAATTGGCATATTAATTACTGCTTTTCAGTATAGTAATCAAATAAATGCACTCTTGGTGAGCATAATATATAAAGGTTATCCAAAATAAAGGTTTTTGTTTGCATAATATATGTGTGTGTTCTGTGTATATGTATTATGTACATATAAATACACACATACAGTATATATTTTGAAAATATTTACGTCTATATTTATATTCATATAATTTATATTATAAATAAACATATTTAATATATAAACATTTTTCTGAAATTTATACATGCATGTGTGTGTATTTATATATACATAATAAATATACACAGTACACATACATATATTATGCAAACAAAAACTTTTATTTTGGATGTGATTAATCGTGATTAATCAATTGACAGCACTACTTTTTTTCTTTCTTTAATTATTATTTAAAGTAGACAACATAACAGAAGACCGTAGAAAAACAGAAAAGTCAGAAGACGTTTTTCAAAAAGTAAAAAAAAAAAATAATAATAATAATTATTTTAAAACTTTTGACTGGTTTTGTGTAATTTCTGGGGCTTGACAGCATCTGTTCCCATTTATTTTTATTTTATGGAACAATGCATCTTAAACATTCTGCTAAACGTATCTTTTAAGAGAATCATACGGGTTTACATGAGGGTGAGTAACTGAATTGTAATTTCTGAGTTTTGCTTTGCCAATGCCTACGCAAACACACCGCTTCTATGACAGTTTCACCTGCACATCATCATCATCATCATATGAGTAAAATCATCATGTTTCACCACTCAAGGGAGTTTGGTTATCTGATCCATCCATTTTTCTGTCAGCTTAGGTACCACTCGTCTGACCCACAACATGCCATCATGTTAACTGAAACCCATCAATGTCAAGAATCCAATCACTTCCTCATGCTTAAAGTTGCTCAGTTAAAGAAATAGTTTACTCGAAAATTATTCATCCTCGTGTTTGTTTGTTTCCCTTAACCGCAGCTCTAAAATCACACGATGCCAAGTGACTGTTCTCTTTGTCACGCGAAGCTATCGTATGACAAGTCATGTGAACTGCTTTGTGATGCTTATGGAGTTTTTCTCCTGTATAAGCTTTCATTGTTCCACAGAACAAAAAAAAAAAAAAAAAAAAGAATATGTGTTTAGAATGACATGAGGATATTTTTTTTCTTTTTTTGGGGGGGGTGCACTGTTCCTTTAAGATGAACAGTACAAGGGTTACAGGTAGTGCAAGTATATACATCAGCAAATTGAAATGGTTATTCTTGGCTGTTTTTGCACCATCGGTCAAATAAGCTGATGTCATTCTAGATGATTAAATGAGTGAGTCTGTTATTTTCTCAGACCAAATAAAGCTTTCAAAACATATTCAGAATAGCTCCTCATTTGTGTGTAACAGTTCTCAACAGAGGCCTGATAAATGTGTGTTTGTAGTTATTTTTATTTTTCGATTCAGAAAATACAAACCAGATGACACATGCTTTCTCTTTCTATCTTTCTTTGGGGTGATTAAAACATATGCGACTCATATCTGTTCATTGTTTGCTTGGTCGAAGCAAACATCGCTTTCATCTGCTTTCAAGGCCAATAGCCAAGAATACACTCAAATTCCTTACACTCTTTGAATTATTTCTGACCCAAATATTAAAACTCAGGTCATTTTTTCGACTAATGAAAGTGGCGACAACTGTCAATTATTTTCAGTGAGTAACAAACTTAAATTCCTCTTTCTTACAAAACGATATATGTGACCCTGGACCACAAAACCAGTCTTAAGTCGAAAACCAGTCAAAACTTAATTTTTGAGTAGTAATATGCATTGCTAAGTACTTCATTTGGACAACTTTAAAGGCGATTTTCTCAATATTTGGATTTTTTTTTTTTTTTTTTGCCCCCTCAGATTTCAGATTTCCAAATAGTTGTATCTCGGCCAAATATTGTCCTATCATAACAAACCATACATCAATGGAAAGCTTATTTATTCAGCTTTCAGATGATGTATGAATCTCAGTTTTGAAAAATTGACCCTTATGACTGGTTTTGTGATCAAGGGTCACATATAATATATGAGTTGTATAGACTAATTTAATGCTTCTTTTCTTTCTTTCTTTCTTTCTTTCTTTCTTTCTTTCTTTCTTTCTTTCTTTCTTTCTTTCTTTCTTTCTTTCCATTCCCCTTTCACAGAAAAATTAAAGTCAAAGTCATTTGGAATGGCATGAGTATGAGTAAATAATGACTTAATAACTTGCACGTTTTTTTATACTATCTATTTATCCCACTTTGCAGTCTTATTAATTGATGAATCATAGTGGAAATGCTCCAAATATAATTATTTATACACTCATGAGGAAATGTGATTTTACAAAAGAGAAAGAAGAAAAAAAATGAATAAAGCAACAAAGGCAGTTTTGTTCGGAAGGAAGGAAGGAAGGAAGGAAGGAAAGAAGGAGAAGAAAGAAAGAAAGAAAGAAAGAAAGAAAGAGAAAAAGAAAGAAATTTGTGCAGTATGGATGCTTTAAAATGATCAAAAGGGACAGGAAAGCATTTTTAGCAACAACAGTTTTAAACATTGATGACGATGATGATGATGATAATAATAATAATAATAACAATAATAATAATAATAGTTTCTTACACATCAAATCAACATATAGAATGATTTCTGAAGGATCATGTGACACTGAAAAAATCCTGTTTCCACCACCAATAATAATAAAAAAGTAATTTTATAGTTCATATCTGCAATTCTGACTTTTTTTCGCAATACTGAGTTAATATCTCAGAATTCTGCATTTATATCTCACTATTATGATTTGTTTCCTTAAAATAAAGAACAAGGTCAAAATTATGAAATTAAAAGTTGTATCAAGAAAAAAAAAGTCTGAGTTTAATTACAGTTTTTACTGTATTTGTCATCAAATAAATTCAGCCTAGGTGAGCACTTGAAAAATAATAATTAAAAAATAAAAAATGCAGAATCTTACGGAACCCAAAACCTTGACAGTTGTATAGATGATTTTATGCTTTGTCCACACTGCTCCCAATTTTGATTGTTTTTCAAATCCAGTCTTTAAGATTGACTTTCAGCATTGTCATTTTGCAAGTAATGAAATCAGATCTGATTGTTCAGATAGTGTAGCCAGTATTCAGTGTGTCTCTATCTTGGTTGCCATAGTAATGACTTAAGTATCAGTAAGATATCAAGAGACATAAGCGTGCGTGTAAAGAGTTAGAAGCATGGAAGTAAAATACAGAAATCTAGCCACATCATGCTACTTGTCCTCATGTTTTGATAATGTCAATGTCAAATGCCTCTTGCTTCATATGATTAGTATCTATTATAGTGTTATTTTTTTTATTCCTGCAGCTAAGATTAATAGACTAGTTATTCAGCAAAGATTAATAGTGTTTTTCTTGCCGAATATATGCCTGAAGGTGGACCTTATCTCATCATGTTTCTGTCTGTAGCTCTTTTGAATACAATCTCTACTAGTTTAGTGTTCTTCCTAGAGTTCATCAGCTGCATATCAGGCTGGTTGATGCTCAAAAATGGTGTAAAGTAACATATGGCTTACATATAGTTGTCTCTGCATATTAAGCAACAATATGATGACATGGATCACCTCTGAGGCATGTGTGAGGTTGAATTCATGCACTGGCACGACCTTATGCGTCACAGGATCAAACAGCTGTGTAGCCATGTACACACATAGGATATATCAAGTTGACATACCATCTATTAGCATTAGCTCATGTTAACCCATAAAATAAGACCTAGGGCTGCCCAAGGTAATGTGTTGACTTTTGAGATTAATTAAGTTAACACTGCTAAGTGTGTTTACAGATTTACCTAATTTGACATAAAAAGGGCTGCATTATTCTTCAAAGTAGGCTTAAGCGTGCTTTATTCTGTAAAGCCCTCTAAACGGCTTTATAAATCTAATCCAAATGAAACCAAACATAAAGTCGTTTGAAATCATTGTACGGTGCAGTTTAATTATCATTAAAGCTCAACAAGGAATAGTACCTGAGCCATGCACAATAAGACCAGGACTGCTTGTTTAGAAAGTAAATAGGGTTAGTTTGGATTTCATGTTGATTTTGCAGTGCATTTATGTTTTAATAATAATAATAATAATAATAATAATAATAATATTGTTGTTGTTGTTGTTGTTGTTGTTTGGTTGTTTGTTTGTTTGTTTGTTAAATTTAACATATCAACTGTATCTATCTCCATTATTATTATTATTATTATTATTATTATTAAAAAAGTTTAAATTTAAATTCAGTTTAAATTTTGACATTTAATTGTATTCACTGACAAAACCACTTGATGTTAATTGTGATTTATTTAATAAATTTAATTTTAATCTGATAGGTGTGATGAAGTGAAAATATTTTTCTTTGTCCGGTTAAACCAACCCGATCTCATGAAACTGCGTATAAATAGTACGCCAAATAAAAATGAAAACTCGTGGTATTGATACACAAAAATGGACTTTGGCGTGTATATGCTACGTGATGGGTAGGATTAGGGTTGTGGGGTAGATGCGTATCATATGTACGCAAAAACTGCGTATCATATGCACGTCAACAAAGTTTGTATCATATGCACGCAAAAACTGCGTATTATACGCACGCCAAACACGTTCATATCATATATACGCCAAAGTCCATTTTTTCTTATCAATACCACGAGTTTTCATTTTTATTTGGTGTACTACTTAGGTTATACACATTTTCATGAGACCGGGCTTGTTAAACTGTAGCATAAACTGTTAGCTGCTCCCATTATGTTTGTAATAAACAGCGTGTTTCATAATATAGAGGTCTCTTCACAGTTCTAATGAGGCCTAGTCCAGATGTGACAGCCACAAATTGCTCCAGGATAGCACCAGGGTACAGCCACGTGCCCCTCGGTTGCCGGGCGACAGTGTCAGACAAAGAGAAGTGCAGAGTGAGGACTCCAGTGGGGCACACACAGGGATGTCAGCTACAATCTCCCGTTGTGAAAGATACAAGTTGGATGTTTTAGCATGCTGCCTGCACTTTCACAATAGCATCACACATTTTAAATGACCTATTACTTTTACTTATCAACACCCACTCCTTTATACCAGCCACTTCTTTTGACTACTTTGCGTGTGCTGAGTTTTATATTATATTTCTGTCTGTGTATTTTAAAATATAGTTTATGAGGAATATGAGAATTACGTCTGTCTCTGTCTGTCTGTCTATCTATCTATCTATCTATCTATCGTTCTATCGTTCTATCATTCGTTCTGTTGTATCTGTCATTCTGTTTATTTTATCTATCATTTTTTCTGTCATTCTCCCTGGAAAAGCAGCACTTTATCTTTGAAAAATGTAAGAGTCTAGTTGCTAATATTACCTCAAAAACTGTCAACCGTTCCAACTGACAAATGACACTGCAGTTGTTTTAATGAAGTCCTAGTAACGCATGTGTTCATTAACACAGAGAGATGCCCATGCACAGACAGGAAGTCCATCAAAGCGGTGCTTTATGTGGCCTCTGACCCTCTTTCACAGGTGTTTCTCATTCTGTGAAATGGGAGAAGAAAAGAAGGGACGAAAATAAGGTCGTGCAAGCTAAGCTACAAACCTGGCGATAGTTTATGTAATCACCTTCAACTTCAAAGTGTCTTAAAATGTCACGCTACAAACACCTATTTTCCGTTCCTCTGCCTCGAAACGCTCCAAATTTTAAAATAATGTATTTTATTTTTTTTCTGTTTTCTTATCTACTCATCTGATGGGTAAATACAAACACACGCTGAATGATGGATATGTCTAGAATGCTCATTCACTGAAGGACACGATCAAACAACTCAAGCCTTTCAGATATGAGAGCACTTTGATGAGCCCTCTCGGCCTTTAGCGTGGAGGTATGGAAGGCATACCTATTTTTCTCTTCGATTTTCATGAGAAAATGAAGTCAGTTTGACCTTCTGGGGTATATTGTTCAGCTCATTTGTTTTCCATCTTCAGCCTGACCCTTATCTAAGATATATATATATATATATGTATGTGTATATATATACAATTAGTGAAATTAGTGAAAGTGACGTATTGTCAAGTATGGTGACCCATACTCGAAATTGGTGCTCTGCATTTAACCCATCCAAGTGCACACACACAGCAGTGAATAGTGAACAAACACGCACACACACACCGTGAACACACACCCGGAGCAGTGGGCAGCCATTGCTCCAGCGCCCGGGGAGCAATTGGGGGTTCGGTGCCTTGCTCAAGGGCACCTCAGTCATGGTATCGAAGGCAGAGAGAGTGCTGTTCATTCACAATCCCCACCTTCAATTCCTGCCGGTGTGAGAATCGAACCGGCAACCTTCAGGTTACAAGCCCAACTCCCTAACCATTAGGCCACGACTTCCCCACGATATATATATATATATATATATATATATATATATATATATATATTTTAGGGGTGTCAACGTTAACGCATGCGATTAATCTAAAAAATTTAACACGTTAATATTTTTTTTTAACGCAAATTAATCGTTTGATAAGGTTTGACTCCAACAACTTGCCGTCATCGCAGCGTGGAAGGTTATCTATCATTGTGTGATGAGGGTACGGCGAACCAGTGTTGCAGTCGCGGGAAAAATTACAGAGCCGTGGATTGCGTTTTTTTGGGCTACTTTTATAATGTACCGCGGCCGCCCAAAGTCTATTATGGAACGATATTCCGGACTATTTTCAAATAGAATTGCAAATTGTATTTTCAATTGCGTTTTCCATATGAAGACACATAAATTGTGACATAATCCAAATGCAATTACAAATCTTGCATTACCGTTTGCATTTTTGCTTTCGCGAACGCACAGTGACTGCCACATTTTAAATGAAAAAGCAAAGTCTATTTGCAACTGTATTTCCCATGTCTTATGAGTTATGAGCCCGTCATATTTAAATAGCAATATTAATTACCACATTTGCTTTTTCACTCTCTCTGCGCCGTGCATATAACCTGCCAAAACTTAAATGGAATCGCAATTCCTTTTGCATTTGAGTTTCCGATGTCTGCACTGAAAGCTGTCAATCAATGTGAGGGGCGGGACTAAACTAGGGGGTGTGTTTGTTTTGGGAGGTGACGTCACTCACAGACGACAGTGCCGAATGCTTTGATCAATGGAGATAATCGGTAAAGCCTCCGCTAAAGGCAGCTGCCAATCAGTTCGTGCCTGTGTTAACGAACAGACAGTGCAACCTTCTTGGCACAATACATAATTCTGTCTTTTTTACCCCAAATACAGCGATTATCCCCTGATAACAGAGCCACAAATGGTACGCACAATAGGTCAAAATTCACTATTAACAAAACGCTTTTCACCTGTCTCAACATCTCTCACTGTTTCTCTCACTCTGATTAATGCAAGTGAGAAAACAGACAGTGCAATTCTTTGAATTTCTATTTCTAAGTCTATTTCTAAGTCTATTTCTTCAAATAGACTTTGCTTTTTCATTTGAAATACGGCAGTCACTGTGTGTTCGCGAAAGCGAAAATGCAAACGGTAATGCAAGATTTGCAATTGCATTTGGATTGTCATAATTTATGCGTCTACATATGGAAAACGCAATTGAAAATACAATTTGCAATTCTATTTGAAAATAGTCCGGAAAATCGTTCCATAGTCTATACCCAGCAAACAGCGGACGTCCCCTGGACGTTCCGAACGTCCGCTTAGGTCCACAGTACGTCCGCTTTGTAATGTTCGCGGGCGGACGTTTTGAGGACGTCCACTTACGTCCGTATTTGGTCCTCTTTTTGACGTTCGCTGGCGGACGTTCGGAGGACATTCGTCCGAGCCAGTTTACGAACGCCCCTGTTTCGTCCCTCATCTGCCATTTCCATAACAACACTTGAAAAATCCAGTCGCCCATGCATTTCAGACCTGACACCTTACAACTCAGACAAAGAGAGTTGACAAAATTAAACTAAAATATAAACTCATATTGGATTTTAAAGGGTATTAGGGTGAAGTCAGCTAAAATGGCTATCAGCCGAAATGGGCCAAATAAGGTTGTAGTATCACATCTCTTTACATTTTTACAGAAAATCACAATAACTTATCTTGCATTGTTGCTTCAACACTTGTTGACATGTAACAATAATTTTGATTGGCCTGAGTTTCTTAAGGCGGGCAGGGCAGAGTGTTACATGAAGCTTGTCAGAGAAATTGTAAGGTAAGTGAGCCACATAGTAAATTTCATTCATCACTAATAAGGGTAGGCCTACTAAACCAATTAGAAGTATGCTTACCAACAAAGCAAAGGTTTATGAACAATGTTTTGACATGCTCTTTCAAATAAAAAAAGTTTAATTTAAAAAACAAACTTCGGTTTTTGTGAAAAAGGTTATTTTAGGTAGAAATGGCTGGTTAAGCTAAAATGGGCCACAACTTTCAGCTAAAATGGGCTGCATACACACACACATTTTTACACAGAAATTGAGGGTGAAAATAAGTTTATAGGCCTAGATATGCATGCATACAAAATCTAGTCTTTAAAAAAAATACATACACAAACTTACCAGTCAAAAGTTTTTGAACAGTGAGACTTTTAATGTTTTTAAAGAAGTCTCTTCTGTTCACCAATCCTGCATTTATTTGATCCAAAGTACAGCAAAAACAGCAAAATTTCAAAATATTTTTGCCATTTAAAATAATTGTCTTCTATTTGAATATATTTTAAAATGTAATTTATTCCTGTGATCAAAGCTAAATTTTCAGCATCGTTACTCTAGTCACATGATCCTTCAGAAATCGTTCTAATATTCTGATTTGCTGTTCAAGAAACGTTTTTTTATTCAGTTGAGTAATTTTTTTTTTTTTTTTTTTCAGGATTCTTTCATGAATAGAAAGATCCAAAGATCAGCATTTATCTGAAATAAAAAGCTTTTGTAACATTATACAATATACCATTCAAAAGCTTGGAGTCGATAGTAAATAGTAAAAATATTTATTTTTTAAATAATAAAAATATAATTTTTAAATGATAAAAATATACTGTTTTTTGCTGTACTTTGAATCAAATAAATGCAGGCTTGGTGAGCAGAAGAGACTTAAAAAACACTGAAAATCTTACTGTTCAAAAACTTTTGACTGGTAGTGTACATGCACACAAAAGACACCAATGCGCAGAAACACACACCTATACAACATGATCAGTTCATTTTTAATTGCATTGCTTAATGAAATATTCATTCAACTTTCTATTTAATGAAATGCATATGGTGCTGTTGCTATAGCACACTAAAGACAATAGTGTCAATTTACTGTTAAAAATAAAATGATTTCAGCCGAAATTACCTGTGTTGTTCTTTTTCTATATTGGCACATTTTATCTGAACAGCTGTCCCATTGTACCTGAATGTTATGCCGTGGCTCAAGAAGGTACCTGCTGATACTCTAACTCTCATAATTTTAAAATAATTATACTTTTTGATATTTAAAAAATATATACATATTTAAGAGGCCCATGCTAATTTATAAAAATATCATTAATTCTCATGCATAGCTTATTTGATGATATTATAAGTCATTTACCAAGACGTGGTCCATTATAGCTGACTTCACCCTATTCCTTAAAACAAAATCTATTTTTTTTAACTGTGATAATAGAATGCAAAAAAAAATTAATTTTTTTTTTTTTTTTGCAGATTGATATTATTATTATTTTTTACTATAGTATAATAGATTTGAATTCATTGTAAAATGAAGTTAATGTTAAATTAATAATTTTCATTTCTTGAAAAGGAAAATAGGAGTAACTTCTGTAATTAAAAATGTCATCAAGTCAGGAGTCTGTTTTCAGCATTTAAACATCAAAATCATGATACCCTTCAATAATGTAATTGAACATATAGGCTACAATTAGGCTTATGCATTCTCCATGCATGAAGAAAATAAGGTTGCATCCTAGGAGCTCTAAAAAAAAAGTTATAGAGTGATGAATGCAGGAAAACATGAAGAAAAGAAAGTGGAAAATAACACAGGTAAGACAAATAAATTAATTCTTTCAATTTACATTTTAAACTGTTGGTAAGCCGACAAGAAAAGTTATTTAGGAAAATTATTATTTTAGTTATTGCGTTTAAGACTGCTATACCACGTGCAGCTCAAAAAAAAAAAAGTGTAATATAGCCGCATTAGGAGATATAGCCCATCACTTTAGGGCACGCAGCGTGTATCCATGGCAACGCTCAGCTGCGTAGTGACAGTTAACGGTCCTCGATGATTTCCTCAGACACGGCCTTGAGTTTTAGCTTTTGTCGGTCGAAAAGGTATTTATACTTTTATATTTGTTGACATTAGCAACGGTAACCAATTTGTATCTTGTAATGCTTACATTTTATGAAAAGTTTACCTTTTTAAACGTTTGCTGAAGTCCGTCGTGCGGCTGCTGATCGTTAGCCTGTGAACACTTTCGAAGCTAACGTTAGCATGTAAAGTTGAAATGATTAAACACATATAATATTGACAGATATTGAACTTAAATATTGAATTTCCATGTGGTAACATACACACTGAGACGCCTATATAAGCCAAAAAGCCCACTGGGACGGCCTATCTTCATATGTGCACTAATTTCGGACCGCTTGGTATAATCCAAATTGTCAACAACAACTTTACAAATCTTTTTTTCAATGGATAAACGGTACTCCTAAACATATTAAATCAATCTTAACATAACTGAATGTGTTCATTTTGTTGTTTTAGGTTATAAGTCAACGGGACGAATTGTCATCGGACTAACCCAGTGGTTTTTAATCCTGGTCCTGGGGACCCACTGCTCTGCACATTTTGTGTGCCTCCCTTATTTAACACACCTGATTCAGATCATCAGCTCATTAGGAGAGAGATCCATGTACTGAACTGAGTGTGTCAGATAAGAGAGACATACAAAATGTGCAGAGCAGTGGGTCCCCAGGACCAGGATTGAAAACCACTGGACTAACCCCACAGCTGACAAACAGAGACACACACACACACACACACACACATGCACACACTCACACACACACACACGGAAAGCGCACCTCAACTTTAATTGTTCAGTTAAAATAAACATGTTTTGCTCCATACAACGTGTCTGTTGTCTTTGATTAGCCTAAAAGTAAAATAAAATGACATTCAGAGGACTTAAAGCGAAAGTCCCCTAAACGTCCCGAATGGCCGCTGCACGTCCTGTGAACGTCCGCTCGACGTCAAGGGGACCCTACACACTGACGTCCGGGGGACGTTCGCAGAGGCCGTTTAGGGGACGTCCTGGGGACCATTTTTTTTGTTATCTGGGTATAGACAAATAAAAATTAAAATAGATCCTTTTACTAATGTGTATTATACTTGGAATGTATGTATACATGAACAGAGAGGCGGTTGTAACATCACACACAACGTGAGTTTTAGGCAGAGCATACATGTTAAGGCTTTTACACAGCAGAAATAAACATGACAACAACCACTATAGATTATATAAGATAATAAACACGCGATTACGATAGGATATGGTTTGTATATGATTTTCTTGAGATGAATGTGTACATCTATGCTAATTTGTGCAGCGATATAAAAGGCTATAATAGCATATTTTAACAACAGTAAACGACCAAATTCCACATGTGATCGCAAAAGGAAGTTATTACAAACACTCGATGGTGGTTTAAAGTGAGTTCTGAGTAAAAGTGTACTATTAAGCTCATAAATTGTCTTATGAAGCATGATGCTAATATTAGCTCTAATGCACCTGCAGAACATGTCCAATTCTTCATAATGCATTTTGTCATAATACTTCACGTAAGGTCGCAAGAAAATGTTTTGTTGTATTTATTTAGAAATACTTTTGAAAAGTTGGGTAAATGTACACTTGGATTGAAGCGATGTGGCTTAGTAAAGGTTTTATTGCCAGTATAAAGGCTAATAATGGCTGAATAAAAACAAAAGAATAATAATAAAAGAATAATAAGGATTATGTCTCATACCTGGCGGAGGTGTGAAAGGTTCTGTTTCCTTAAACTAGTTTGTCATGCATTTCTTTATTTCAACACATTTACAGGTAAAAACAATTATTTTAAATTTGTGACTGTGATTAACGCGATTAAATTTTTTAATCGATTGACAGCACTAATATATATATATATATATACATACTGTACATACACACCTCCCCCCCCACACACACACACACTCATAAGCAATGCAGAGATGATGCATATGTCAGATAGGAGGTGGTCAAAAATGTATGGTCAAAAAATTTATCCATCCAAAAGTACCAATTATTGATAAATCCACAGATGTAACTCCAAAAACAAATATGAATATACTGCTAGTGAATATTTAATTCATTATTTAAATGTCTTTGCAGAGAGAAAAAAACAAAAACAAAACAAAACTGTGATTTAACAGAAGTTGCTAAAAAGCCATCCAAATTAACTTTTTTGCAATTTTGTGTGTGATATGTGCCGAGCGGTCAGTGACCAGACTGTGGGCGGTCTGTGGGTGTGATGTCTGAGACTGAGACTAATATGTGGTTGAACAACTAAACTGTATGGAGATTTTACTCTCGCTGGACCTGTAAGAAGAACAACTGTGGGAGTAAAAGCTGAACGCGGGAATAAAGTGCATTAAAGTGACGGGAGAGCATTGTGTGATGTGCATGCAAGATTTCACAAAGTGGATTGAATGTATTTCAGTGTGTTTGAAGCCAACTGTATAACAATAACTGACTGAGAACATACTCTATTAACTTTTTTTTTTTTCATAATGCATAATATTGAGGAATTATTCAATGTGATGTAATTAAACATAAGATTCTTGTTAAAAACGAACTGCAGCATAACTTAAAAAGAAAAAAAAAAAAATTTGGCTCATTTTATAATCTCTTACTGGTTCTAAAGTCTTACATTTCCAAATGTAGCTGACCGAAGCATATGTGAAGAAGAGTGTATTGCAGACGAGATCTAGTGTGTTGTTTATGGGTTGGCATTCACCCTTTGGGCTCCAATTAGAATATTTCGACAATTGCTTATTTAGAGCCACAGAACGGGCACTGCTATCGGACAAAATGCAAAGAACATTGTGTCCTAACTGCTAATAGACATGGTACCAATTACTTTTCAAGCTATAGATGTTTGAGCGAGAGGTGCATTTTAAGTGTTATGTTAATTCTTTGCAAAAGCAAGCATAAAGTAGGTCTTTGAGACAAGAAACTTATTTGTTCTTTCTTTGCTTGCTTACTTGTACAGGTCTTTCTTTCTACTCCGTCATCTGGCTTTGAAAACACACAGGTGAACTTTTCGGATAAGCTACGTTGTACCTTTAAAAGTGAAACTATACACTGTAACTTAGTTTCTCCTCACCTTAAAGACCCCTGTGAAATTCACATTGGAGTTTTGTGGCTTTTAGCCCGTGTCTGTTTACACTGAGGTTATCTTTATGCTAGTGTACTACTACATATAGACAAAATTGATCTGGAAAACAGAACAAAAATATTGATGCCATATCTTATACAAGCGGTTGTGTATACACATTTTAGTCCAATAAAATGCTGTCTAGCATGAGAATATGCATCTGCTAACACCACTGACTAGGAATAGCAAACTAATGTACTGCACTTATGCAGTGATGGCTAAATTACTCTTAAAAAGAGTAATTAATAATTACTAGCTACTAATTACATCTTCAACAGTGTAATTAGATTACTAATTACTCTCTCTAAAAATATTGCATTACTTTACAAATCCCATTTAAACCTCCATCGGTTGAACAATAGAAGGATAGGCATAAATTATTTCAAATAAATGATATAAAATTGCATAAATTATTCTTGAACTGACAAAATATTTAAAAGGAGATTACATTAAAAATATATTTTAACATTAGATGTTAATTTTGATGTTGAGATGCCCACTATTGTTTTATATAGAATTGTTATATAGTCAGTATTAAATGCAATTACATTAGAAGTAACTAATTATATATATATATATATATATATATATATATATATTTATATATATATATATATATATATATATATATATATATAAAGAGTAATCCTTTACTTTTTCAAGGGAAATGTGATTAAATTACTGTAATTATCTAGTAATACATTACACCCACACTGCTCCTACAAATGTATGTTATGTATATTTGTCATATTATGCAAGTTGCCAAATATAATATATATCCCACAAGGCAATGTGCATTTGACATTCCATTGACTATGATTGATTGATTGATTGACTCATTTATTCATTTCTATTCTATTCTATTCTGTTCTGTTCTATTCTATTCTATTCCTTTCTTTCTTTCTTTCTTTCTTTCTTTCTTTCTTTCTTTCGTATTAAACACTTATTGGATTCCACTCACAAGCAGTGTAACAACAACAGTGTAGCATATTATTTATTATTATTATTTTTAACATATGTTGACACAAGTATTTAGTAATAAACAAGAAATATTTCCATTCTCAGTGCAGACATGGTTCTGACCATAACATAAGATATTTTGACTAAATGTCAGAGCTCTTTGATATGTTGCGCTACAACTTCCTGTTTCGATAGTCAACACAGGAAACAAGCAAATTGACCTTGTGTGAGCAGAAAACAACAATACCAGCTGTGCTGTCCATAAGATAGTCCACTGAGTATTTGCACAGTAATATACACTACAGTTTAAAAGTTGAATTTTCAGATTCATTACTTCAGTCTTCAGTGTCACATGATACTTCAGAAATCATTTTAATATGCTGATTTGCTGCTTGAGAAACATTATTTTATTTATTGATTCTTTTCAGGTTTCTTTGATGAATAGAAAGTTCTAAATAATAGCATTTATTTGAAATTAATTTTTTATACATATCTTTACTGCCACTTTTGTCCAGTTGAATGCATCCTTACTGAATAAAAGTATTAATTTATTTAAATTAAATTAAATTATATAATAATAAATAAATACAATGAATAAAAAAAATAATCGTACAGACCCCAAACCTTTGATCAGTATTGTATGCATCGTACATGTATGCTAAAAAAATAAATAACAAAATAAATAAATAAAAAATATAAACCCCGCAAAAAAAAAGGAAGTCTTAACATATATGTAGTAGCGTCATGATTTATTTATACAGTCCTTTAGTTCTTTTAAATAAAACATTCTGTGACGTTCATGTGAACTGCCATTTTCTGACTCTGCCTGCTCTTCTGATGCTGATCCTGGTCTTCAGATGTCTGCTCAGCCTCGTGTAATGTTCACCTACAGCGGCTACTTGGTAATGCAGCGCTGCAGGCCAGTTTGAACACCACTTCTGGCTGTAGGATAGAAAAATCACAAAGGAGATCTCTTTCACATCTCAGTTCTTTCTTCTAGACATCAGTGGGAGTGAATGAAATCTGTGTTCCACTTCCGTAATGTTCTGTATTTGTTTGGACCATCCAGTAATGAATCAAGAGCAGGAACCAGGAACATGCATTGGGAAACTGAATAGGGGCAGTTTTGATTTTCATGTTTACTTCAGCTCTCATGTTTCTCAGACTGCTGGCATCTCTTCCGAAAACTCCTTGGAGGAAAAATCTCTCAAACTGTGCTCATATTTGCCAAGTCGGCAACTTGGAGATTTCGATATAAACTCATCAAATTCTTCCAAGAGGAAATCATCCGAGCTGCAATCCACAGTAATGCTTTGTACTCTTATAGCATGTCACATATCGACTCATTTGGGTCTATTTTTAGGCTTGTAGGAGAAACACCTGAAACAAAGCCTCCAGAAAAACCTCTGTCTGTGCAAAAAGAAAATACTGAATGAAAAATCATATTGCCATCATACTTAATCCATTCTCAACAAATATCCGTTGATTAACATGTGAGAATCCCAGATTTTATTCACCCTTTCATTGCATTTAATCCAATTACTTTTGTCATTTTTATTATTTTTATTTTATATTATTGTTTTTTTATATATATATTTCTATTTAGCTCCATTTTGATTTCAGTTTTAGTTTTAGTAATGTTAGTACTTTCGCATGAAATTAGCAATGTTAAGCTAATTTTTGAGCTAATTTGCTACAATGTTGTCTTGGCAAGTAACTGACATAAATTTGTTAAAATTTTCAAAATTAATTTTTGCTTTATTTCAATTAATAAAAGAAAATACTGAATGAAATTCCATTTTCCATCATACTTTTCACATCAGCAACAAAAATCCCTTGATATTTCTAACTTTGTTTATTTGAAAAATGTTCATCTAATATTTAATTTATTCCAGCTTTATTTCAATGAACATTTTTTCAATGAATGAATATCTATATCTATATATATATATCTATATCTATATCTATATATATATATATATATATATATATATATATATATATATATATATATATATATATATATATATATTCTCATTTGCAAAAACCAAGAACTCCATTTTTATTTTTTCAGAAATCACTTTTTTTTATTTATTTTTTTTTATTGCGCATTACAAGTAATATCAATCAAACTGCAGTTGGGTTGTTTTGATCAAGTGATAATAACTTAAACAAATACAGGTAATTTACAAAAATTAAAGTTCATTGAAAGTATGTTTTTTTGTTTGTTTGTTTGTTTTTGTTTTTTTGTTTTTTACATATTAAAAGTTTGTTTTCAGATAACTCCAACAGTCATTTTTTGGCAAAAGCAGATAACTCCACATTTCATGTTTTAGAGTTTAAAATAGTTGTTGTTGTTGTTGTGGTCATAAACGGTATGGATGTGATTAACAGTTTCACGCAAAACACGGAGCTTTTCCCTCACTATTGTAACGGCTCCGTGAAAACGTTTCAGCTTTTATTTTCATTTTACGCCCTGAAGAAGAAAATGCAGAACGCGATGCCTTGAAAGTGGGCAATGCCGGCTTTTTTGTTTAAACGAGTTTAGGGTTCAGATCGCGCTATTTGTGGAGAATAATGCACGGCAATCAGCTCTTTGTTTTTTTTTTTTTTTTTTTTTTTTTTTTTTTTTTTTTTTAAAGTGGCGTTTATCGGTTTTTGCAAATGAACTCTTTATATATAGTTTACAAGTTTTAGTCAGTGTGTTTAAACTTTAGTTTATTTGCCAAATAACGCATATGATATTAGATTTTATTTCATATTCCAGCTTTATTTCAATTACTGAAAGAAAATACTGAATGAAATTCCGCATGTCCATCATACTTAATCCACTCTCAGCAAGTATCCCTTTTAACTCTCTCTATTAACATGTGAGCATCCCTGATTTTATTCACCATTTCGCCACATTTAATCTGCTTCCTCCCCAGCTCTCTCAAAGCCAGCGCTGTGCCAAGATCGCACATTATAGATGTCAATCTGCTCTGGTACGACTGCACAGAACACATCTACAGGGACAGGATGAAATGTGGGAGTGAAAAGAAATGGAAGGATGTGTGGGGAGGCGGCTAAGGAGAAACCTGGTTGATAGCAGAATGCCAAGCAGGTGTTTCTTGTTGGAATCGACTGTGAAGGGCAAGTTGGAGGTGTGAGGGATCCAGTGGCGGCTCCAGGATTTTTTTGTTGGGGGTGCTATAGGGGGCTTAACAGTTCAGAGGGGGTGCTAAAAATCTAATTATAATGAAAGTAATGAACGCCTAAACTTTAGCTACGAGTTTATATATATATATATATATATATATATATATACACAGCAGCTTTGACTGCTGTGGCATATTTGACTTTTTTTCTGTGGTATTAAACTTCTCATATGCCACTGTTATTAGTAATATAACTTCTAATGCCAACTGCCAAATATGACACTTACAAAGTAATACAATTTACGAACGCATATAGAAAAGAGAGAAGGTAGGGATTTTTTTTTTTTTTGCAATTTATTTATTTATTTATTTATTTATTTTACACATATCTAGTAATTCTTTCTGACCATCAAGTGTCAGTAACTCTCAATGCCAACTGCTAGGAAAACATGGTAAATTCTAACCATTTACTATAGATAGTGCCTACAAGTCATAAAACTATTTCCACACAGTGGCATACGGGCACACATTGCAGGCGATAACCTCACTGTGCTGAGTTGCATCGTATCATGTGTCGATGATAGCCAGAGATATTGTCAAAAGCATCAAAAATTGACAATATTAAGAGGATTTAGCATTTCCAATTAATGTAAGTCTGTTACATTCTTATTATTATTAGGCCTATTATTATTATTATTATTAGTAGTAGTAGTAGTAGTAGATTACATTTATTATTAAATTACATTAAATTATTGCGGGGCAATAATTTCATGTAATTTAATAATAAATGTAATCTAATAATAATAAAAACTGCACGATGCACTGTGAGGATAATAAAAGATTAGGCTTTTAGATTACTCCTCATTGAAAATGTTTTTAAAAAGGTTTTTTTTTTTTATTATTTATTTTTTTTTTTTTAAACAGGTCTATTAATTTATACAATGAATTAAAGGCATATAATTAAAAAAAAAATGAACTGCAGTCATCAATGAAAATTCAGAGCAACTTTATTTCATGCACTGATTTTCAAAAATAACCTGTTTAACCCGAAATACGTTTCTTCTCATGTCTTTCACTATATGAGCCACAATAATTAATAATTTAAGACAGTTATATACCGTTATCAGCATATGTTAAAGTTAACCCCTCCACCATAATATCAATTGTTTATAGGCCACATATATTAGGCTTTTTTTTTTTTTTTAGGTTTTTAACCCTTTAACCTTCACTCCTAAAAGGAGCTAATGAAAAAATTATTTAACTTCAAATTCTTATTAGTAGACATCTAATAAATAGCCCCAAGCACTTTTTTTTTTTAAATTTATGTTTTCTATAAAACTCTACTGTACGGTTGAGCTGTCAGTCCATGGTAAATCTCGATTTAATTTCAGAGGACTATTTCAGGAGTTATTTTCCAATAATAAACATTCCTTTAACTTTATTAGTATCTTGGATACATTTCATAACCTTCAGGGTTCACAAAGATAAAAATAAATATATATTTAAGCGTCTGTATAATAGGCCTACTATATATAGTCCTATGGCAATATATATGCTATATGATGTCTTTTACAGACATATCAACCATACAGTCACGCATGATTTTGGATAATTATGGTAAATAAACATTTTTGCATTTCTCATATATTTTGCTATATTTCTGTTCTTTACCCCCTACCCTATTTACAACAACATTATGGTTTCATCCCTACTTTCTTGATTGCTTGTTTGACCCTATTATCTGATGACTGACCAGCACCGTTCTCCCTTCAGTGTGACTGACTGAAGTTTGTCAACTGCTGCTGTCACTTGAAAACTGGAAATACCCAAACCCCCCATGGCAACAGCAGACACAGAGATGGGGCAGTACAGCTGTGGAAAGATTGCTCTCTCATCTCTTCCTTTTGATAGATTTATTCTCTATCAAAGTAAGCTCAACCGCACGGTAGCGATATCAGTTAATTAATGTTTATTTTTCAGTGTTAATGAAAGTGACACCGAGAGTTAAAAACAGGAAAATCATTTGGAAATCCTTGGGGGGGCTGTGCCGGGGCTAAGCAAGTTTCTGATGGGGCTATAGCCCTGTCAAGCCCCACCCTAGCGCCACCACTGGAGGGATCTATATGTTGCCTCTCGAGTTCTTCTTCCCGTCTCAGTAGCCCTGACTCGGCCACTGCATCCTGCAGCTCCAGGATCTGCTGAACATCTGCACACAAATCCATAATCTCAGGCAGAGATCCATGCATATGTTCCCAGGGTCCGTTTGCATCTTCTCTGCCTCTCCGACACTTTCTTCCCACATGCAAAGGGTTTAAGATGGCTGGGAAGGTTAACAATAAAGTATCAGAGGGCCTCAAGGTGAATTGTGGCACCCTATAAAGCTGACGAAAGGTCATTTATATACAGGAAGATGAAAGGAAACATATGCTGAGGAGAACTGGAGCAGCACTTCACCAAATTGGACACCCTGTATGTCATTTTATCTATACATACCATCTGGTTTTCTTCCCTTACCTATAAAACAACCTCAGAACCCTTCAGAAGTCTAGGACTGTCAGTAAAGAGAAAATATTTGGACTAGGTACACTAGACCAGTGATTAGAAAAAGTGGGTCACAGAATTATCCTATACTTTATACAGTATATAATGCAATTACACCAGAAGTAACTGTAATTAAGTTTACAGAGTAAAAATAAAAATAAATAAAGAGTAATTCTTACTTAACTTTTCCAAGGGAGAAGTAATTAAATATATGCATTTTATTAGTGACATCATTCATCCAGATTTTCTAGCCACTTCAATGTGATTTCCATCAAAATTGTATAACTAGCTGCATTTATTTTCACCCACAACATTCTTTAGCGGTTAACAATGTCTGTCTTTTTGTGTGTACCTCCAGCACTGGATGGTCATGGGATTGCTTCCGGTTGAAAAGCGGCGCCTCATTGATCATTCGATCTCTTTTGTTGTTGTGAGAGTGAATGGAGGGTCTGACAACAATATGGAGAGAGTGCAGGATACCTTACACTGGAATGGGGGCCAGGCCTTTAAATTGGAGAAGGGGGACTCTTACTGACAAGAATAGAGAGAGAATGAAAGAATGGTTGGATAATTGAGAGGGAAGTCATGGAGGGTGGATATATTGTACGCATCAGACAACAACCCAAACTCCAAGAAAAGTCTGTGAAAATAGGTCACAATTTGCACTGTAAAAAAAAAAAAAAAAAAAAAAAAAATAATTATATATATATATATATGTATATATATATATATATATATATATATATATATATATATATATATATATATATATAAATAAATAAATTATATATATATATATATATATATATATATATATATATATATATATAAATAATATTATTATTATTTTAATTTGTAATTTTTTTTTTTTTTTTTTTACATGTTTTACAAGAGAATAAAATTTCGGTTTTTCTACTTGGAAATTTCAAATTTAATTCAGTGTGTTACTTGCTGTTTTATTGTAAATGTTTGTGAAATTACTGAGTGAAAGTTATTTCTACACCATTTTAAGCAACTTTCCACATTGATTTTTCACAGATGTTTTACCAGTATTTTGAATTATGCATTGCATTGTGTTTTGTTTTAGGGTAGAAGAAAATGTCTGTAAACTTAACATCATTTTCAATAACAGTAGTTTTAAATTTTTCTACAGATTTTAGAGTGCGTAGTGGGAAAAAAAAGTGATTACATTCGTGTCTGTTTTCATTAGGGCTGGCAATTTATATATATATATATATATATATATATTAAAAGTAACACAGTTAATCGATTGTGACTCCTTATGTTCAAGAAAAACTGAAATATTTTCTTATAAAACATAATCCAGTGATTTTTGTTTTATTTGCAGTCTGGTTTTATTAGGCCTCTCAGTTTACCTCATGACGGTAGTGTGATTTTAATTAGAATTATATACTAGTGTTATATATTGTATGTGCAATATGTCCTAACACACACACACACACACACACAGTACGTGTCTAGGCATAGGCTAGCTAGGCAGTCGCCTAGAGCGCCACCAGCTGGAGGGGCGCCAATGAGCGCATGTACTGCCACTACAATTTAACAGGGTTGTGATCAAGAGTGGGGCACGGACACCCTGAAATATGACTGCCGCCCCCACTGGATCCCCTAACATCATTGGGCTTGAATACTGTCAATCTGACGATGCCTGTATGCCATTGGATCAGAGTGCTGTCAATTGCTGCCTCTGATTGTTGCATGCAAAATTTGCATATGGATTTGGAGCACTCAACAATGCCATTAGATCAGTGGGTTCTGTCAGTGTTTTGGCAAGGTAAGGTTTTTTTTTTTTTTTTTTTATTAATTAATTAATTAATTTATTTATTTATTTATTTATTTATTATTTTGTCATGCAAGTTCAAAGGCCAATTTAAAATATTGGTACAGTATATAATGCAATTATATATATATATATATATATATATATATATATATATATATATATATATATATATATATATATATATTACATTTATGTTTTACATTGAATTTTTTACAGTTTTACAGTTAAAAGGAATCTGAAGCACTGAATAAAAATAGTGAGAGTTATAATTATTAACAAAAGTTTAGTATAAAAATACTGCAAGCACGTTTTTAGAGGAAATAAATAATTTGAATGATCGTAAAAACAACTATACAAAATCTTATAAAAAAATAACAATAAAATAAAAATCTATTAAAAAAAATAAATAAATAAAAGTGCTACTTTGTCTCACTATCATGTGCGGGTTGCAGTTTACACCTACGTATGCATGGGTCATAGAATTACAAAACGATTAAAATTAAAAATTTAAGAAATATTTTTTTTGTTGTTGTTGTTGTTTGTGTTCTATATATGTTTATTTAAATGCTGCGTGACTGTGACGTGTTTTGATGGACGCGCGCTCTGAGTCTCATTCAAACGCTGAAGCGGAGGGAGTTACCATGGAAACGGGGCACAACACTCCAACTGACAAGCTGCAATACTGCGTCTGTCGCTGCTGTTTGCACCGTTTTCAGGTGAGTTTAGTCCCTAAAATCACACAAATATTAAATACAACTGTTCCTGACACTTTTCTTACTTGTAATTGACTCGCTTGTTGAATATTTACTTCATAAAAATGGTTTAGTGTCTTCGAAAAAGTCCGCTAGCATCTCAACTGTTTTCAGAGGAACTTTATGCTAACTCTGTATTTTGTATTTTTTTTTTTTAATCAAAGTTTTGACTTTTAATCACATGTTTATGTGTAGATGGGAGGTTTTGATAGCTTTGTAGAGGTGTTGTCAATGGGTTATTGAAATTAGACTAATTTATTTAGCCTAAAATATGCGCTGTACTGTTAATCAGTGACGTCACTTAAAGGAGAGTGAATTAACTGAATCTAGTTAAAACGTGATTTGATATTTAATGGCAAACAATTATTGATAAAAAATGTTCTGTGGTTTCAGGAGTAACACTTCTACAACAGAAGAGAAGCTCCAAGATATCTAAATTTCTGAAGGAAGCTGCTGACAGATGTGGGAAACAGGTAACGTTAAGCTGAGAAAGCTCATTAAATCACTTCATATGGATTTTTTCGTTATATATTTGCATATATCACCATGCATCTGTTACACTTCTTTATTAAAGTTATTTTAAGAAGGTTTTGACATCTAAACGTGAGTGAGTGATGTTAAAATGTATTTTATTTCTGTGATCAAAGCTGAATTTTCAGCATCATTACTCTTCAGTTTTACATGATTATTCAGAAATCATTCTAATATGCTGATTTGCTGCTCAGGAAATATTCCTGATGCGTATTGTGTTTTTTATTTTTTTTTTCAGGATTCCTTGATGAACATGAAGTTTAAAATGAACAGTGTTTATTTGAAACAAGTGTTTATTTGAACAAAAATATTTACTCTTACTTCTCATCAATTTAATGCATCCTTGCTGAATAAAAATGAATTTCTTAAAAAACCTCACAGACTGCAAACTTTTGAACAGTATTGCACACTGCCATTTAAAGGTCTGGAGTCTATTTAACAATGAATCCTGAAAAAAAAAAAAAAAAAATCAGTTTACACTAAAATGTTTATCAGCACATCTGTTTTTTTATATTGATAATAATCAGAAATGTTTCTTGAGCAGCAAATCAAAACATAGATTTATTTTTGAAGGATCATGTGACACTGAAGACTGGAGTAATGATGTTGAAAATTCAGCTTTGATCACAGCAATAAATTACAATTTTAACATATTCAAATAATAAAAAAAAAAAATCTCTTGAATTGTAATATCATTTCACAATGTTATTATTTTACTGTTTTGTTTTTGTTTGTTTTTTTACAATAAATGGAGCTGTGTAGGGGTGCTTCGATCAGGATTTTTGAGGCAGGTCACCGATTGCCGATCACAGAAAGCAGTATCTGCCGATACCGATCTTTTTAAAGCCTTCTTTTTATTATGTAGAATTATTTATAGTGAGACTCCAATCAGGATTTTTAGACATTTATTCAGGGCCTGAATTTAATTTTTGAGAATCAATTTCCCTCTTAGGTGACTCTTGTGAGAGGGGATTTTTTAATTTGAGGGGTGGAGGAGGGCATTTTTTTTTTTACATTTTTCAAAAAATTATATTTATCTCACCTAAATATTTGATCATGCAGTGCATTTTTGTTTTTACAATCGTGCAATAGCTTACACACAGCACAAGCCTGATTTTGTGAGCTGTATATGAGGTGGCCTTTTATGCCAGGTTCACACATAGGCCTACTCTGTTTGCAGTGTGTATGCAGTCCATGTGCGGTATGTAAGCGGTGCAGAAGCAGCACTGCCTGTGCTTTCACACAGGAGTCTGCAACTGATCTGTGGCTGTTTACCACAAACACAACATTTATCCATTATTTTGATTTCAAATCCAAACGTTGTCACTGAAAATGCTTTTTCAGCATTGTAATTATTTTTTTACACAGTACAGTAATACAATCTTTCATAGATGTGTTTAAACACAATAAATATAAGCAAAGCAACACATTATTTAATGCTTTTTACTTTTGCATTTAGGGTAAACGTACCTATTAAGTTCACCAAAATCTACATTGAGACATTGAGAAATTGAGAAAGTTATGTTAAAATAAAATATTAATCTCTCACACAAAAATATTTAATTTTATTTTAAATGACAAAAGCATTTCAATTAAGATATACATTGTTAAATTAAAAAAAGTCTGGCTGTGCTTAATGGGTACATTTTTGTACCCTTTAAGCCCACCCCTGTTTCCATTAAGCTCACATCATGTTTTATTAAAAATTGTTGTTTATTTTAAACAACCTTTTTAAAGAATAATTGAAAAATATTTTTTTGAAGGTACAAAGTCAATCACAAAAAAACAAACAAACAAACAAAAAAAAAACAGAACACTAAAATCAAGCAACAAGGCACTCAGTTTGATCAGTTATATATTCATAATGAAGGGTCATAAGCATATTGCAACATCTATACAGTCCAAGTAACACATTCAAATATCAAATAAAACAAACCAATAAAACATTTCATTCATGGGGATGAACACAGAAACTAGCCTCATTATGAAACCTCTTGTTAAATGGATGTCAACTTTTCTAAATTCTCTTAAGGCTGGAATACACTACATGATTTTTGCCCCGATTTTCCACAGATTTACAGTCTGGAGAAGTTGATGCTAGTTGCCAAATGCCACAGATTTACAGTCTGGAGAAGTTGATGCTAGTTGCCAAATGCCAGAGCCAGTCTGCAGATTTGAGTTGACAGAATCCATAGAAAATAGATTAACTTAACTTAAAGTGACAACCATCAGTTAATATTTAAAGTCTGTTTATGAAGTATTTACATAGATGTTCAATGTGGAAGAGCTTAAAGAGAGCACAGTGAGCTTAATTGGAGCAGCAACAATTTTTAATAAATGCCATGTAATATTAATTAAAATGACAGGATTTTGCTAAATAAATAGTCTAGGTCATGTATTAAGTTCATACATATTTTAATATGAACAACTATTATTAACAATATCTATGAAATTATACTTTTTCTTATTGATGTCACACTGAAGCTGTGTGATTTTCATAGTAGTGCACCCTTTAAGCTCACCTTAAAATAATATGAAATCTTTAAAAATTACAGCAGTGTAAAACCACAGACCAGCAATAAACTGTCAGTATATAATATTATGGATATAAAAGTACAACCCAGTAATGCCTGTGAAGTAATATATTAGCGTAGCACACAATCTTACACAGCTAGTCAGCTAACTGTGTTCTGTAGCATCTGCGCTGTGTTGCTAAAACTATCTTTTGGATCTAATGTAATTATTTACCACATCCAAGTTCTAGCTTATAATATGCAAAAGTCTGAACATTAATCTCTTAATTTTACAGTAAGTAGTGAAACTTACCCAAAATAAAGGCTTAAACATCTAAAAAATGCACATTTAAGGGGCTCCTCTTTTGGTGAAAGTTTTTAGACAACTTTCAAAATGGCCACCAGACAGTGTGAACACATGGAGACTCATATCTCAGTGTGCAATGATCTGATTGACTTGAAATTATAGGAGGTATATAGTAACAAACACATCAACTGGTTAAGACATCAAGTAGGATAATAAATAATTTTTTCTTTTTATAATTTGAGCTCAAAATTGGAAGTGTGCTTAATGGGTATGTGAGCTTAATAGGTACGTTTACCCTACTTCTAGATTTATATATTAAGTTGCTCAAGTGGCAAAACATTTGAACTACTTTTCTTAGGTTATCACAAACTTACCATTGACAGAAAGAGTCAGCTCTACTGGATCTTGTATTGACAATGGGAAAGTCTAGCCACTTTGTAAAGTCGACTCCAGCACATCCTCAAGACATTCAGTAGAATTAAGCTCAGGACTGGTTATCAATTCAAACATGAAAATGATTCCTCCTGCTCACTGAACCACTATTTCACAAATTGAGCCTGATGAATTTTGTTATTGTCATGCTGGAATGTGTACATTGGTATATCCTCCGACATGGTTGTTTAAGAAATGAAAAGCTACACACTGCATCTGTTTGGGTTAAAAGAATTATTGCCAAACATACAACAAGCCAGAAACATAAAAATCACTGCAATAATCATCCAATTCTGTGACTGGCATTGGAACACTACTCATTCTCTTTGTTTATCCTCCAGGACTGTGAAAGTGCAGAGGCTGAGTCTGCAAATGCACAGACAACAGTGGGCATGTACATCTTTCGTTCAGAGGGTGCTGGTGTTGGTCCTGGAGACCAACCTACGGATGTTGGTTTGGAAGTGTTTGATGCTTTTTGGACTGAATTTTGTGCTTAACTGCAGCTACGCAACGGAACTCAAGTGCACGTTTGAAGACAATCCTGGATACAACCAAGCTGTCACCAAAGAACTCTTGAGTAATGACATTTGAGATGCCATTTTTGATGCTATTTTTGAGATGTCAAATTTTTGTACTTGAGTCAGTTTAAGTGTTAAAAGTTTAAAATGTAGATGTAGAATGTTCCTTTCATACTCATGCACTCCTAACATGTAATTAAATATGCATGGACAGTGTGGTGGTGCAGAGCCACTCAACCCCTGAGCCTTATGGCATTTTTTTTCTGACTATTATCCTATTGTTCTAAATTATTGCATGTCACAATTTTTTTTTTTTTTTTTTTTTTAATGTTAGTGAAACATAAGCAGTACTGTTATCATCGATTTACCTCATGTATCTGTCTACCTCAAATTTGCACAGTTCTTGAGAAAACTGATCTTATTTATGCACTCTGTTAAAAATGTTTTTTTTTTTTTTTTTTTTTTTTATGTTTATTTCTGCAGTATGGCTGATTGTGGCAAACATGTTTGAAAATAGTGTTTAACCTTTATGTGCATGTAAATATGAAGGCACTTTTTGTTTTTTGTTGTTGCACACAAGTGTATGAACACTGTAGTATGTCTTGCTAGCTCATATATAGCCAAATGCTTTGAAGCATTAATAAACTTATATAATGTAACAGGGTGGTCTTGCTGGTCTTTTTTTGTGTGTTGTAGTTAGATTTTGTTGTAGCACGGTCTGACTGGGTGGGGTAGGATTAAATATACGAAATACTTTGGGTTTATTGATAAAAATTATGTAAATGTGATGCATTTTAAGTACATTGGGTTTATTACCTAATAATACATATGCATGTTTCTTATACATTTAAAACAAATTGGATTTATCGGTACTATTACATAAGTCTTATTACTTGTTTCATTTACAAACCCGATTCCAAAAATAGTTGGGACACTGTACAAATTGTGAATAAAAACAGAATGCAATGATGTGGAAGTTTCAAATTTCAATATTTTATTCAGAATACAACATAGATGACATATCAAATGTTTAAACTGAGAAAATATATCATTTTAAGGGAAAAATAAGTTGATTTTACATTTCATGGCATCAACACATCTCAAAAAAGTTGGGACAAGGCCATGTTTACCACTGTGTGGCATCCCCTCTTCTTTTTATAACAGTCTGCAAACGTCTGGGGACTGAGGAGACAAGTTGCTCAAGTTTAGGAATAGGAATGTTGTCCCATTCTTGTCTAATACAGGCTTCTAGTTGCTCAACTGTCTTAGGTCTTCTTTGTCGCATCTTCCTCTTTATGATGCGCCAAATGTTTTCTATGGGTGAAAGATCTGGACTGCAGGCTGGCCATTTCAGTACCCGGATCCTTCTTCTACGCAGCCATGATGTTGTAATTGATGCAGTATGTGGTCTGGCATTGTCATGTTGGAAAATGCAAGGTCTTCCCAGAAAGAGACGACGTCTGGATGGGAGCATATGTTGTTCTAGAACTTGGATATACCTTTCAGCATTGATGGTGCCTTTCCAGATGTGTAAGCTGCCCATGCCACACGCACTCATGCAACCCCATAACATCAGAGATGCAGGCTTCTGAACTGAGCGCTGATAACAACTTGGGTTGTCCTTGTCCTCTTTATTCCGGATGACGTGGTGTCCCAGTTTTCCAAAAAGAACTTCAAATTTTGATTCGTCTGACCACAGAACAGTTTTCCACTTTGCCACAGTCCATTTTAAATGAGCCTTGGCCCAGAGAAAACGCCTACGCTTCTGGATCAAGTTTAGATATGGCTTCTTTTTTGACCTATAGAGTTTTAGCCGGCAACGGCGAATGGCACGGTGGATTGTGTTCACCGACAATGTTTTCTGGAAGTATTCCTGAGCCCATGTTGTGATTTCCATTACAGTAGCATTCCTGTATGTGATGCAGTGCCGTCTAAGGGCCCGAAGATCACAGGCATGCAGTATGGTTTTCCGGCCTTGACCCTTACGCACAGAGATTGTTCCAGATTCTCTGAATCTTTGGATGATATTATGCACTGTAGATGATGATAACTTCAAACTCTTTGCAATTTTTCTCTGAGAAACTCCTTTCTGATATTGCTCCACTATTTTTTGCCGCAGCATTGGGGGAATTGGTGATCCTCTTCCCATCTTGACTTCTGAGAGACACTGCCACTCTGAGAGGCTCTTTTTATACCCAATCATGTTGCCAATTGACCTAATAAGTTGCAGATTGGTCCTCCAGCTGTTCCTTATATGTACATTTAACTTTTCCGGCCTCTTATTGCTACCTATCCCAACTTTTTTGGAATGTGTAGCACTCATGAAATCCAAAATGAGCCAATATTTGGCATGACATTTCAAAATGTCTCACTTTCAACATTTGATATGTTATCTAGATTCTATTGTGAATAAAATATAAGTTTATGAGATTTGTAAATTATTGCATTCCTTTTTTATTCACAATTTGTACAGTGTCCCAACTTTTTTGGAATCGGGTTTGTACATACGGTTGGCAAATTTGCATCACATTAAGTATGTAATGAAAATGGATGGAAATTTGATATGCAATTGAAATACATAAATCTTAAGAATTGGGCCTAAATATTTTTTGAGTGTAGTAATAATAGTAACCTCAATCCTTAGCCATCTTCAAGAAACGGCTAAAAAGCCATCTCTTCCATCTTTATTTGACCCTCTAACTCTAGCATTCTCTTTTCTAATTTTATCTATCTCCTTTCTATTTAAAAAAAAAAAAAAAAAAAACACACACACAAACTTGACCCTCTATCAATTGCATATTTATTCTCTAACTGCTAGCTTTTCTTAAAAAAAAAAAAAAAACTAAAACACTAGCTTTCTTTTCTGTATTCTATCTACTTGTTTAAAAAAAAAAAAAAAAAACTTGGCTACGTGTACTGCATTAGGCTAACCGAGACTTGTCATATTGCTTGCATGTTGTTGCTCTTTTGTTGGTTTTGATTGCTTCTGTTGTCCTCATTTGTTAGTCGCTTTGGATAAAAGCGTCTGCTAAATGACTAAATGTAAATGTAATAAATGCACATGATCATCTTTTGCCTTAAATAAAATGAACAGCATCTATGCTAATCCTTCTCCTTTTGTTTTCCTGTTTCTATCTCTCAGGTTGCCCATCTCAATGTTACTACAGCTTGGATCCAGCCTCACTTGTGGTGACTTCAGATGATGCCAACACTCATGAAGACTCCAAATGATGACAACTATAGATGAACATACCAACCTGACAAACGTTATGTATTGTAACCATTGCCTTAAAGCATACGTTGAGTGATTTTCAACCCACTTTGTATTGTTACTATGATGGTAATATGTGTGAATGAGCAATGTTTAATCTTTCTGAGTTCCATGAAATATCCCCATTTATTCGTCAGCCAAATAATGTTTTGCATTATCAGAAAATTGTTCATTTACATATTACAGACTTTGTGACAGTATAAAGTGGATTTAAATTCACCGAACTTACACTTTAATGTTTGTCTGTTTAACTGAACATGACTTTGAACACATAACTTGTATTATCTTAGAGTTGTTGACATATGGACATTAATTTGTTGCCAGAAGATGCTCCCCATTGAGTCACAGTCACCTCGGGCTGTTTAAAGGATTTTTTATTTTATTTTTTATTGTAACCTTGAAACATGCATTTTCTAAAGCTGCTTTGATTGTGAAAAGCATATAACAGTTAGTTCTGATCCTCGAATCTGACTGGACAAGATACTTTTTCTGATGATATTTCACCTGCGTGTTCTAGAGCAGTGGTTCCCAACCACGTTCCTGGAGGCCCCCCAACACTGCATGTTTTCCATGTCTCCCTAATCAAACACACCTGATTCAGATCATCAGCTCATTAGTAGAGACTCCAAAACCTGAAATGGGTGTGTCAGACAAAGGAGAGATGCAAAATGTGCAGTGTTGGGGGGCCTCCAGTAACGTTGTTGGGAACCACTGTTCTAGATGGCTGTCAGTCAGTGCAGTTTCATTGTTACGCCACAAGGTGGCGTCAAGGGACTGTCTTTGAGTGAGTCTTTAAACCGTTCATTCAACTACACGTTCAAAAACGCTGATTCATTCAAAGAAAGATGTAGTGAAACACGCTGTTGAAATCATTTTAACTTTGAGTGCCACTTTTAAAGGCTCAGCTGACCAGCAATGCGTCGATGCTAAGACAGATTTCGCTTTCCTTGGACATGACAACCTGTTTTCACAAATACAGGTGCATCTCAGTAAATTAGAATGTCGTGGAAAAGTTCATTTATTTCGGTAATTCAACTCAAATTGTGAAACTCGTGTATTAAATAAATTCAGTGCACACAGACTGAAGTAGTTTAAGTCTTTGGTTCTTTTAATTGTGATGATTTTGGCTCACATTTAACAAAAACCCTCCAATTTACTATCTCAACAAATTAGAATATGGTGACATGCCAATCAGCTAATCAACTCAAAACACCTGCAAAGGTTTCCTGAGCCTTCAAAATGGTCTCTCAGTTTGGTTCACTAGGCTACACAATCATGGGGAAGACTGCTGATCTGACAGTTGTCCAGAAGACAATCATTGACACCCTTCACAAGGAGGGTAAGCCACAAACATTCATCGCCAAAGAAGCTGGCTGTTCACAGAGTGCTGTATCCAAGCATGTTGACAGAAAGTTGAGTGGAAGGAAAAAGTGTGGAAGAAAAAGATGCACAACCAACTGAGAGAACCACAGCCTTATGAGGATTGTCAAGCAAAACCGATTCAAGAATTTGGGTGAACTTAACAAGGAATGGACTGAGGCTGGGGTCAAGGTATCAAGAGCCACCACACACAGACGTGTCAAGGAATTTGGCTACAGTTGCCGTATTCCTCTTGTTAAGCCAGTCCTGAACCACAGACAACGTCAGAGGTGTCTTACCTGGGCTAAGGAGAAGAAGAACTGGACTGTTGCCCAGTGGTCCAAAGTCCTCTTTTCAGATGAGAGCAAGTTTTGTATTTCATTTGGAAACCAAGGTCCTAGAGTCTGGAGGAAAGGTGGAGAAGCTCATAGTCCAAGTTGCTTGAAGTCCAGTGTTAAGTGTCCACAGTCTGTGATGATTTGGGGTGCAATGTCATCTGCTGGTGTTGGTCCATTGTGGTTTTTGAAAACCAAAGTCACTGCACCTGTTTACCAAGAAATTTTGGATTACTTCATGCTTCCTTCTGCTGACCAGCTTTTTAAAGATGCTGATTTCACTTTCCAGCAGGATTTGGCACCTGCCCACACTGCCAAAAGCACCAAAAGTTGGTTAAATGACCATGGTGTTGGTGTGCTTGACTGGCCAGCAAACTCACCAGACCTGAAACCCATAGAGAATCTATGGGGTATTGTCAAGAGGAAAATGAGAAACAAGAGACCAACAAATGCAGATGAGCTGAAGGCCACTGTCAAAGAAACCTGGGCTTCCATACCACCTCAGCAGTGCCACAAACTGATCACCTCCATGCCACGCCGAATTGAGGCAGTAATTAAAGCAAAAGGAGCCCCTACCATGTATTGAGTACATATACAGTAAATGAACATACCTTCCAGAAGGCCAACAATTCACTAATTTTTATTTATTTATTTATTTATTGGTCTTATGAAGTATTCTAATTTGCTGAGATAGTGAATTGGTGGGTTTTTGTTAAATGTGAGCCAAAATCATCACAATTAAAAGAACCAAAGTGGTGTGCACTGAATTTATTTAATACACGAGTTTCACAATTTGAGTTGAATTAGTGAAATAATTGCACTTTTCCACGACATTCTAATTTATTGAGATGCACCTGTATATATGACTCGGCCTGAAGGACAGACGCAGGTAATCGCACGCGATCAGTCGATCTCTCTCTCATTCTATGTCTGTTTAGGCTTGTTAAGTGCAAATTTACTGAGCCTCTGTACAAATCAGCATGGTACACATTATGGCATCATTACTAATATTCAGTACGCATGCACGAAGTGTAAAACGAGAAGAGCGTAACCTTACGAAAAAGAAAACACGGAAATATCGCCGTTGTTGCATTCCTATGCGGTTATGTCAATGGCGCGGTATTGCAGTGTTAATTTCGTCGACGAAGACGATGACGAAAAATATTCATTAAAGAACATTTTTTCTGTGACTAAGACGAGACGTTGACGAGATAAAACTAATATCTGATGATAAAAATAAACGACGGAATGTATGCCGCGTCTTTGTTAACGAGACGGGACTAGAATGTTATTTGAGTACTACCGGACATTCCAAACACATCCTATAGGCTAAGTTAACTGTCTTGTCTTTCAAAATGTGCGTCTCTGTCATTGGATTGCGATCGGATAAGAGCGTTCGCATATCTAGTCTCAGTACGGCAGCCGCAGTGGATGGACAGGCTACCAAAACGCGAACTAGCGATCTGAAACAATGGCCTCAGGTTAGGGATAGGGTGACCTGACGTCCCGTTTTTCCCGGGAGTCACAATTCTTTGTCGATTAACTTAAAGTTAGTGAAGGTGGGAGAGGCGGAATCGCGCTGATAGAAGTGCTGTCTCTAGCGCACGCTCCACTTCTTCAGTTCTCACACAGCGCGCGATCACTCAGTGCTCAAATACACACACAGCAGTCCGAATGTCCATCGTGTAGAGTATCTCACATAAATACAGTCAGTTATGCCTTAAGTGAACGTAAACAGGTGGGTGAAAACGGAATGTGTGTCAGTATTACATGCATGCCTTCCGTCTTAAAGGGACAGCATTCCTAATTAAATACCTATCTGTGTCATTAATGTTAACCAACAAAAGATGTTAAATAATTGTAAACATGTTAAGTAAACCTACTGTATCTTAAAAATTTGTTTAATTTGTATCTCAACCCAAAAATGAAAATTGTCATCATTTATTCCAGTTTTTCCCAATTCTAAATCAAAAATGCCTGTCAAAATTAACACTGCGGTATTGCGATATTGCAGTTATCGCGACAACCCTAGTCCAATGTTCCCTCTAAGCTGCCTGAGTGCGCGACCGCGCATTTCTTCCACCGCAGCCGCATAGAGAAATAATGTGCCGCGCACACGCAAAAAGGAGTTGGGAAAGCCATTTGTTTGTATTCTAGAAAAACAAAAGAATTGAAATGCTCGGGTAAACCACTATAGAGCTGGTGCCGCTATAGATTTAGAATCGGTGAATGCGGTTTACAGGTTTCATAGAAAGAGAATGATGTGCGCCAAATGAGTCGCTGTAGAAACCGAATACTTCAATGGTTGCGGACGAAATAGCTCAACTCGAGAGCCAGTGCAAACGCAATGACATGTGAAATAAAACGTTCTCATGTATTAAAGAAGTGTGGCTTGATTAAGTGCTGGAAATAGCGGATGATGGGCACAGATCGGTAACAAAACTCTGAGACATTTACAGTCACACACAGGTGTATTGTGCAAACTGTACTTCATAGGGATGTTTAAATAGCTATATAAAAACTCACGTTCACGTTTTTTTTTTTTAACTTACATATCTCAGTTTAAATGCTTCAGTTTGTTTTCTATTCTCTTGTATCAGTTTAAATGCTTCATTGTTTTGATATTGTATTATATTATGTTAGGCCTATATTATAAACCTAATAAATAATTGACCTTGTTTTTTAATGGAGTCACTTATGCTCATCAAGGCTGTATTTATTTGATCAAAATACAGAAAAAAAAACAAACAAAACAAACAAACAAACAAACAAACAAACAAACAAAAAAAAAACAGTAATATTGTGAACTTAGGCTATTGCAATTTTTTATATTGGTTTTCTATTTTAATATATTTTAAAATATAGTGGATTCCTGTAAAGCAAAGCTGAATTTTCAGCATCATTACGCCAGTCTTCAGTGTTGAAACTGTTGTGCTGCTTAATATTTTTGGAACCTTTTTTCTTTGATTCTTTGATTATATATAAAAATATAAGTGTTTTCTAACAATATAAGTCTTTACTATCACTTTTTATCCATTTAACACATCCTTGCTGAATAAAAGTATTAATTACAAAAAAAAAAAAAAAAAAAAAAAAAAAAAAAATATATATATATATATATATATATATATATATATATATATATATATATATATATATATATATATATATATAATAAAGAAGAAAGAAAAAAATGACTGACCCCAAACTTTTGAATAGTAGTGTATATTGCAACACAAAATTTCTATTTTGAATAAACGCTGTTCTTTTTAACTTTTTATTTCTCAAAGAATCCTGAAAAATAACACAGGTCCCAAAAAAATATTAAGCAACACAACTTTTTCCAGCATTGATTATAAATTAGCATATTAGAATGATTTCTGAAGGATCATGTGACACTGAAAATTCAGCTTTGCTTCACAGGAATAAATTATATTTTAAAGTATATTAAAATAGAAAACTTTTATTTAAAATTGCAATAATATTTCACAATATTATTTTGTGAAATAATATTCAATATTTTTTATCAAATAGATACAGCCTTGATGAGCCTAAGAAACTTCTTTAAAAAATTTACTGATCCCAAACTTTTGAACGGCAGTGTATTGTACTGTAAAAAATTTTTCTCAGGTAACCTAAAATGTTCATCATTTAGTTACATCAAGGGTCAAATCAAATATAAATAGCACATTAAAGTTAAAAGTTACACACTTTTTTTGTGTGCGCGCTGCACAGGTCTGGTATAAAGAATGTTTTTGCTCAGGTGGCCGAAATGTCCGCCCAATAGAGAAAAGTTTTGCTCAGCAAGAAAAAAAAATTAGAGGGAACATTGGTGATGTCTATTCAATACTTTACTCATCTGCCATAATAATGTATTTTTTTTAATTGTCATATTTTTGGGGATTTTTATTCTGCAAATATTAATATATGCGATTAGATTCAATTTATTCATTTGCATGTTTTAAGCTAACGAAACCCCTAATTTTTTTATTTCTCCTGAGGAGAAACCTCTTAAGTCGACTCTTTATATGAAACAAACCGAGGAGGAAATTTCCTCTGGGAACTGTCAGTGAAAAATTGCAAAAATGTTTACACATTCTCAAGATCCCTCTCTCAATCACTTCCTTTTCCCCTTGTCTTGCTTGCATGTTTTTTTTTCTCCGCTCCTCTTTTGTCGGTGGCATAATACATTCTGCAGCTCGTAAACTTGAATGTGAATGTCACGTCTCTGTGCACTTTGATCAGATGCGGGCATTGTTTGGCAGTGAGACGCAGACTGCTGATAGCTCTTACGCTGGAAAAATGAGCCGCGAGCCCCCCTCAAACACATAACACTGAGCTCTTTTGTGTCTGCCGTAGCATTTGAGGAAGAAATGGCTTCTCCCAGAACGCCTGCTCTCTTGACACTCACAGGCGAATATGTCCATCTAGACCGGGGGAGGCCAGGAGTCAACTATCCCTCTCGCCATCTCCCTCACGTCTCCCACGCAGAAGCAGCCCAAAATTCTATACATTCATGTAGGGACGGGAAAAGATCGCAGAGAACGATTAGGCTTTCCTCAGCTGTGAATAGCCTTCGTATCTCTTTCCCGTTCTCCACAAGAATGCCCAATAATAAGAGTCATACAACACAGGGCCTATCTCATCACCGGCCAATTAAATTAATGAATGGAGGTTTTTGATGCATTCCGATAGAGTTCCAGTGTTTTACTGTGACAACAGCCCCCTAATTATTTTCTCCTCACTGTGTAGAGTGGCCATCAAAAGAAATGGCTTTTTGCTGTTGAGAAAACGGACGTTTCTCTGCTCATTAAGAGTTTTCCCTCTCTGAACAGTTTCCTTTATTTTTTTATTTATTTATTTATTTATTTTTTACGCATTCTAACTTTAGAAAAGCATATCGTATCTGATTAGCGGGACTGAAACACAAAGCGGTTAAGTATTATTGTTGAAAGTGTGCTTGGCATTCGAAAGATCATTTTCATATTCTCGTGGGCGCAGCTTCATTTTACAGTCCAGGCTTGAGCCAATTGATATCTCAAAATTAATTAAATTCACACGTGCTGCAATTTTCAGATTTCTTCATACGCCAGTGACCTTGAGGGCACACAAATGAGGATAAATGTATAATACAAAAAAAAAAAAAAAAGAGAGATTCTTGGAATATAGATATTGTTGTTGCTTGCTTTTTTCGAATGTTAATTTGTGGTTGCTTAGTAATATTTTACAAAAAAAAAAAGGTATAAATTAACATTATTTAATAGAATAACTGTGAGAAAATTATGACTTGCTTTTAAATGGATGAAAAAAAATAAAAAAATAAACAACTTTTTTTTTTTTTTTTTTTTACAACATTTATTTACCTAAGCTATACACTTCCATTCAAAAGTTTGGGGTCGGTAAGAATTTTTGGGGTCAGTAAAAAATTGTTTTTTTATTTGAATATATTGTAAATTGTAATTTATTTCTGTGATCAAAGCTGAATTTTCAGCATCATTACTCCAATCCTCAGTGTCAAATGACCCTTGAGAAATCATTCTAATATACTTATTTGCTGCTCAAGAAACATTTCTGATTATTATCAATGTTGAAAACAGTTGCGCTGCTTCATATTTTTGTGGAAACCATGATGCATTTTATTTTAGGATTTATTGATGATAAAATATAATTTGAATATAAAGTCCAAAAGAAAAACATTTATTTACAATATAAATGTTTTTGTAACACTGTGAAAGTTTTACTGTCACCTATATATAATAATAATAATAATAATAATAATACCTAACAATAATAATAATAATAATAATAATAATAATAATGAAAAAATGTTGCTCATTGATCATCCAAGAAATCATCAAGAGCCTGCTCTCAAATCTTTTTTTTTTTTTTTTTCTCTCTCTCTCTCTCTCTCTCTCTCTCTCTCTCTCTCTCTCTATACATGTGTGTGTGTGTGTGTGTGTGTGTGTGTGTGTATGTACAGTGGGTACGGAAAGTATTCAGACCCCCTTAAATTTTCACTCTTTGTTATATTGCAGCCATTTGCTAAAATCATTTAAGGTCATTTTTTTCCTCATTAATGTACACACAGCACCCCATATTGACAGAAAAACAGAATTGTTGACATTTTTGCAGATTTATTAAAAAAGAAAAACTGAAATATCACATGGTACTAAGTATTCAGACCCTTTGCTGTGACACTCATATATTTAACTCAGGTGCTGTCCATTTCTTCTGATCATCCTTGAGATGGTTCTACAACTTAATTTGAGTCCAGCTGTGTTTGATTGTACTGATTGGACTTGATTAGGAAAGCCACACACCTGTCTATATAAGACCTTACAGCTCACAGTGCATGTCAGAGCAAATGAGAATCATGAGGTCAAAGGAACTGCCTGAAGAGCTCAGAGACAGAATTGTGGCAAGGCACAGATCTGGCCAAGGTTACAAAAAAACTTCTGCTGCACTTAAGTTTCCTAAGAGCACAGTGGCCTCCATAATCCTTAAATGGAAGACGTTTGGGACGACCAGAACCCTTCCTAGAGCTGGCAGTCCGGCCAAACTGAGCTATCGGGGGAGAAGAGCCTTGGTGAGAGAGGTAAAGAAGAACCCAAAGATCACTGTGGCTGAGCTCCAGAGATGCAGTCGGGAGATAGGAGAAAGTTGTAGAAAGTCAACCATCACTGCAGCCCTCCACCAGTCGGGGCTTTATGGCAGAGTGGCCCGACGGAAGCCTCTCCTCAGTGCAAGACACATGAAAGCCCGCATGGAGTTTGCTAAAAAACACCCGAAGGACTCCAAGATGGTGAGAAATAAGATTCTCTGGTCTGATGAGACCAAGCTAGAACTTTTTGGCCTTAATTCTAAGCGGTATGTGTGGAGAAAACCAGGCACTGCTCATCACCTGTCCAATACAGTCCCAACAGTGAAGCATGGTGGTGGCAGCATCATGCTGTGGGGGTGTTTTTCAGCTGCAGGGACACAGTGAGATAGGAGTTGCAATCGACTGGTTGTAATTGAGGGAAAGATGAATGCGGCCAAGTACAGGGATATCCTGGACGAAAACCTTCTCCAGAGTGCTCAGGACCTCAGACTGGGCCGAAGGTTTACCTTCCAACAAGACAATGACCCTAAGCACACAGCTAAAATAACGAAGGAGTGGCTTCACAACAACTCCATGACTGTTCTTGAATGGCCCAGCCTGAGCCCTGACTTAAACCCAATTGAGCATCTCTGGAGAGACCTAAAAATGGCTGTCCACCAACGTTTACCATCCAACCTGACAGAACTGGAGAGGATCTGCAAGGAGGAATGGCAGAGTATCCCCAAATCCAGGTGTGAAAAACTTGTTGCATCTTTCCCAAAAAGACTCATGGCTGTATTAGATCAAAAGGGTGCTTCTACTAAATACTGAGCAAAGGGTCTGAATACTTAGGACCATGTGATATTTCAGTTTTTCTTTTTTAATAAATCTGCAAAAATGTCAACAATTCTGTGTTTTTCTGTCAATATGGGTTGCTGTGTGTACATTTGAGGAAAAAAAATGAACTTAAAAGATTTTAGCAAATGGCTGCAATATAACAAAGAGTGAAAAATTTAAGGGGGTCTGAATACTTTCCGTACCCACTGTATGTATGTTTATTTATAAAATTCCAAACAATTAGAAGCTGCACAATTTAAGGTGTAATTCAAGTCTATGGCAGACACTGTGAGTTATACTATAAAGTTTAGTTTGTTAGAGTCAGGAGTCTGTCTACACAGACTCCTGGCTGAAACTGATCGACAGACTAATCGATGGCACAAACAGGGAGCGAGACCCAAAGGCACTCGAGATATCAGATTGTCACGAGTATCTCGTATTGCTGCGGTAGCATCCTCTACCCGAGATACGGCTATGACAAGGCTTGCAAACACTGGTATTCTACCACCCCCTATACATCTTGAGAACAGATTTGAAGCATTAATGAATGTGGGTGAGGAATCCCCAAATGTGATTGAACATTTAGCTAACATCGCTGCTAACAGGCACTCAAGATCGAGCAGACAGTGGCATTCAGCTCAGATCGCAGCCGAGCCCAGGACTCTGATAGTGGGTGACTCTATTATCAGAAACATCAGTAGCAGGACTACAACGACATGCTGCTTTCCTCAAGCAACCGTCTCTGATGTGAACAGGGAACATCAGAACATTCTGACAAAGCAAAAGACTGCAAATCGAATCATCCATGTGGGGAAGAATGATATTCGGAAAGAGCAGTCAGAGATCCTTAGAAGGATTTCAGTGAACTCTTTGAAACAGTTCAAAGACTTGAAGTTCAGTCGTTCATCAGTGGACCACTCCCAGCAAGGGGAACTAATGGCTGCTTGGGCTGAATACATGGCTACAAAGAACCTGCAGTATAAAAGTTCAACTTCAGTCTTTTCTGGGGCCATAGACAACTGTTTAAACTGGATGGATTCCACCCAAACAAACTTGGTGCAAGAGTGCTACAGGACAATATCTATTTCTCCCTCCATCATCCTTCAGTAGTGTGTGCTAATCCACTCAAACTGAACGGCACACACACACCTGGACAGAATATGAGTGACCACAGGACTTCATATCAGCTTACGAGTCATCATGTGGTTGATACATCCCACAAGGACACTGATAACGCCACGCAGCCAAAACAAGCTCTCCTCGTGGAAACTATCCCGGCTGAGCCCTGCCCACAGAGCTCATCACAGACAGACTGTGACATACTACAACAGCTCCAAGACTCAGCACCCAAGGACGACTTTCTGGAAAACAGCCAGGAAAGCCAAGACAACACATCACAGCCACCGGAAACACCAGAGCCAGAACCCATCTCACCAGACACATCATCCCTCTCTCCAGCATCTCCACTTCTAAGCTTCTCACAGAAAATGGAGGAACTGGTGTATACTGGGACCGAACTCTCCCACTCTTTCGCTGTAAGCCCCCAGATATCAACTAAAAAACGGTGGGCCCCACAAGCACCAAAGCCTGTGGGCCCAGCTCGCCCTCCTCCTCCTGTGAGAGCTCTCCGGCCGCTGCCAACACGCCAGGGCCCAAACCCTCCTCCATCGGCTGTAGATGAACAAAAAAAAAAAAACTGATAACAGTTCTCAGTGATATGTGTCGGGTCCCCACTGTGTTAGCAGCAACATTCACAAATGTTTACAGAACAAGCGGGAACCCAGTGTGCTTGTAGCTTTCCCTATTTTTGTTTTATCATGTGATAGAAAGTCCAAGGCCTTCTCAAGCCGTACGGCTGACCCATCTAATCTGCGGCCTGTAATGCATCAATCTAAGATTGCTGTAGAGACAAAATGTTAGCATTTTTAAACATTCGCTCACTAAAAAAAATAAATAATTTCTGATCAATGATTTAATAACCACAAACAACCTGGATTTTATGTTTCTAAATTAAACATGGCTAGAAGACAGCTGCAATGCTACAGTCCTCAATGAAACAGCCCCTCCTAACTTTAATTTTATAAGTGTCTGCAGGACTGTTAGGAGCAACCCAGGCTCATTGGAAATACGTGCCTCTACATACATTTCTGCAACACCGTAATTACGTACCTTACTGCACGTTTCGTGGCAGTTTCAAAGTGGAATGTCCAGAGAGTGGCGCTAAAACACACGTTTAATACGTGACCGTGACACGTTTTTATTACGTTGGTACAGGCACGTATTGCATTGTTTTTATTATGCTGCTTGAGGTACGTTTTGCGGCCGTTCAGAATTCATATCCAGTGAGTGTCGCTAAAGATTAATGCTCTATCATGTTGGAAATATCCCTTACACCAAACCCAAACCTACCCCATAGTGTTCACAAATGTATAAGTAATATAAAAACGTTTTCGTTGATGCAGCCTTGCTATTTTCACTTGCGAATTTCAGCTGTTTTGTTGAACCGTAGTTTCACGAGGATTCGTACCAGAGATCTTCATCACCTAAGTGCAATACCGTATCGCGTGACCGAGTAAACTTACTGAATTGGAAAACTCATATGACGACAACGTTCAAAAGTATCAGTTTTCAAATCGTGCAGGATGTTAAAATTGTTTTGAAGTCATAAAATTCTGTAAGTAATTGTGTGAAAATTAGCCTTTATTAATCAAAACTGTACCTGTAAATCATATTTCGTGTGAAAAGGAATAAAAGTTGTTGGAGTTTTACTGCCTCTAGTGTTCATTTCAACTGGAAACTGCAGTGAATCGTACATATAAGTAAGTATATAAGTAAGTTTTTTTTCAGTTTTGCAAAAATGTATGTAGAGATACGTATTTCCATTGAGCCTAGGTTGGTTAGGAGAGGTGGAGGTGTAGCGGCTCTATTTAAAGATGTTTATCAATGTAAGCAAGTGCCATTTGGTCAGTATTTATCTTTTGAATACCTAGGTATTGTGCTGAAAGGTGCTCCACGCATTCTGTTTATCATTATTTACAAGCCTCCAAAATACTCTCCAGCATTTGTTGAAGAATTCACAGAACTGTTATCAATGATTTCCTCAGAGTTTGACTGTTTTACTATTGCAGGGGATTTTAATATTCACATAGATAATGCAGAAATCAAAACTACAAAATATAACCATTTTAAACACTTTTGACTTGATTCAGCATGTGCATGGACCCACACACAATCGTGGACACACTCTAGATATTCTCATCAGTAGAGGTCTAAACATTTCATCCATTGTTAGTAAGGATGTAGCACTATCTGATCACTTTTGTATTTTCTTTGATATATTGATCTCTGTTACCACTGAATCCAGATCTGTCTCTGTCAGAAAGAGATGCATTAACGAGAACACTAGTGCGCTATTTATGAAGGCTATATCTTTAACACCAAGAATTTTTGTAGACTCTGTTGATCTTCTCCTGGATTCATTTAACTTAAAAGTTAAGAATGTTATTGATGATATTGCTCCGGTAAAGGTCAGCAAGAAGACTGGCAGACAAAATCATCTTGGAGAAAATCAACAGCAGTTCAGAGTATGAAAAGACAATGCAGAAAAGCTGAGTGGATGTGGCGGAAGACAAAAATCGAAATTCACTGTAGCATCTATAAAGACAGCCTTCGTGCTTTCAATGTGGAACTAGCTCCAGCTAGACAGACCTTCTTCTCAAACCTTATAAACAGTAACTTAAACAACACTCACACTCTTTTTGCTACTGTTGAGAGACTGACAAATGGGATGGTACTCAAATGGTTCAGGTCATACTTAGAAGGGAGAGGTTATTATGTGAGTATAGGAGAGCATAAGTCTAAGTGGACGTCCATGACATGCGGAGTCCCACAAGGCTCAGTTCCTCTTCAGGAACTCGAGCTGCATCGAAACGCTCTGGGGAACGCCTCCAGCGTGACCGCGCTCTGAACACGTGTGAAATCTGTCCAAAGGATGGGCGAGACATCACGGGTGGGTGACGTCAGAGACCAGGAAGCTTTAAAAGCACGTGCGGTGGAACCCGCGTCAGCTTTTGTCATTCAGCAATCGCTACTCTGTGTGTGTCTGTCGATCTCTGTTGTGAGTCTTATTTACTGTTGTTTGTCCTTAGTCTACAAGCACAATAAGCTCCATAATGAAAAGTGCTGGCAAGTCAAAGCACTTGGGCGAGAGCAGATCGCATTACAGGCTGTGTGTTCCTCCCTGCAATCGTTATATCACTGCTGGGGACACACACAGCCTGTGTGTGGTCTGCTTGGGAGCGAGTCACGCAGAGTCGGCTCTCTCACACTGCGAGCGTCTTTCACTGCGTGCACTTCGCTCCCGGAAGGCTCTCTTCTGCGAGGGAGCCTTCGCCAGCATTCCCCGCGGTGCCGGTCCCGCGTCCGCCGAGGCGGAGCGGCGGCTGCACTCGTGGGGTTCGCAGGTGGATCTGGCGGAGGGAATGGAGACGGGCGAGTCCCTATCTTCTTCCTCACCCGCCAGATCCAGCGGCCGCTCGCTGGGATCGGAAGCCCGCTCGGCGGTTTCTTCCCCCCGGCGGTGCGGCCCGACGCTTCACCTGTCTTCCTCCAAGGAGGTGGATGTGGTGAGCGTCGATGAGGTTTCGCACCCTCAATCGCCCCAATATGAGGAGCTAGTGGAGGTGGTTACTCGTGCCGTGGCCAAGTTGAATATCGATTGGCCCGCCGAGAAAAAGGCTGAACCGCAGAGAAGCAAATTAGATGAACGCTTCCTGCGAATTAAGCCGCCACCTCCACGTCGGAGCCTACCGTTCTTCCCCGATCTCTACACCGAGGTGTCGAGATCGTGGGCTAGACCTTTTTCTTCCCGCCTCTTCATCCCCGCCTCCTCTTACTACGGTAATGTAGGGGGATTGAATGAGCGCGGGTATAGAGCGATGCCCCGGGTGGAACAGACGCTTGCGAGCTATTTGTCCCCCGGCGCGGCATCGTCTCTAAAGGCTCCGACCTTGCCCTCCAAGCCGTTGCGCACAACATCAGCACTGGTGGGCAAGGGGTACGCGGCTGCAGGTCAGGCTGGTGCGTGTCTGCACACCATGGCGGTGTTACAGGCGTACCAAGCCGACCTGCTAAAAGAGCTGGATGAGGGAGAGTAGCTCAGATCTGATGACATCACTGAGCTCCGTAGAACCGCTGATTTGTCTCTCCGCGCTACCAAAGAGACCGCCCGTGCCATCGGCAGGTCTATGGCAGCGCTGGTGGCGGCGGAGAGACATCTCTGGTTGACCCTATCTGACATGAAAGAGAAAGATAGGGTCTTCCTCATGGATGCCCCGCTTGCGCCTTCTGGCCTGTTTGGCGACGCCATCAATTCTATCGTTGACAGGTACCAGGAGGCCCGTAAACAAGCGGCGGCATTCCAGCGGTTCCTCCCTCGCCGATCTCTAGCTCAGGGGGCTGCTGGGTGGGAGCAGCCCTCGCCGCGTACCAGCTCCTCATATAGAGAGGCTCAAAGAGAGAGCGTTGCCACTCGCGCTCCCCCGCGTCGGGACCGAGGTGGCAAACGCTCGGGGTCGGGGGCTTCTAAGGCTAAGCCGGATCTGCGGACCGTTCTTCAGTCTAAGAGGCCCTCGACCAAAAAGCACTGATGGGCGTGGCCCAGGACTTATGAGGGTAGGCCCCTCTGGGGAAGAGCGGGTTACACCGCATTACACGGTGTCCGTTTCTCCTCAGTGCCCTCAGGAGATCAGTCTGGTAACCCTGCCAGAGTTCCAGGGCGCAGCGGTCTCCGGCGAGCGCTTCTCTCAGTTTTTTCCGCCCGAAGACGTAGCGGAGCTGACAAGCTCGCCACCCCTTCGGGGGTCTCTAGAGCAGCTGGTTCGGTCGTCCCCTGCCAGTCCTCCGCTTCAGGGCACCGAGCTAGCAGCTCTGAGTACACCAGAGCCCAGTCTCAAGAGACTGGTTCACTTAGTAGACTATTTGGCAGCGTGGAAACTACTGTCAAATGTGTCTCAATGGGTCCTGCGCACTGTAGAGCGAGGTTATCGCATTCAGTTCGGCGCTCCGCCGCCGCCCTTCAACGGGGTGATTCCCACACTGGTGGGCCCCGAGCAGGCTCTGGTCTTGGAACAAGAATTAGACACTCTCTTGAGGAAGGAGGCCATCGAGGTGGTCCCTCCTCACGAACAAGAGTCCGGGTTCTACAGCCGGTACTTTGTAGTTCCAAAGATGGAGGGTTGCGTCCCATTTTAGATCTGCGTCTTTTGAACTGCTCAGTCATGCGACTGAAGTTCAAGATGCTCACACTCAGACAGGTCGTGTCTCAGATCAGGTCCGAGGACTGGTTTGTCACGATCGATCTAAAGGACGCATACTTCCATGTCTCAATCCTTCCCTCTCACAGGAAGTTCCTGAGGTTTGCTTTCAGGGGCAAAGCACACCAATACCGGGTTCTTCCTTTCGGCCTTGCACTCTCACCCCGCACTTTTACGAAGTGTGTGGATGCTGCTCTGGCTCCTCTGCGACTCCAGGGCATCCGCATACTGAATTATATCGACGATTGGTTGATTCTGGCTCAATCGGAGCAGGTGGCGATCCGACATCGAGATGTCGTTCTCGCCCACATGAAAGAGCTGGGGTTAAGACTAAACGCCAAGAAGAGTGTGCTTTCTCCATTACAGAGAACCACTTATCTGGACGTGGTGTGGGATTCGACCACGATGCAGGCACGTATGTCTCCTGCTCGGATCGAGTCGATCCTCACGTCGGTCAAGAGAGTGAGAGAAGGCCGGTCACTCACTGTCAAGCAGTTTCAGAAACTGCTGGGTCTGATGGCAGCTGCGTCCAACGTGATACCTTTTGGCCTGCTGTACATGAGATCCCTACAGTGGTGGCTCAAGACCAAGGGGTTCTCCCCGAGGGGAAACCCGTTTCGCATTATCAAGGTCACGCGGCCATGCCTACGTGCCTTAGACATGTGGAGACAACCTTGGTTCTTGTCTCAGGGCCCGGTGTTGGGAGCTCCTTGTCGCCGCATGACGCTAGCGACGGACGCATCCCTCACCGGTTGGGGAGCGGTCATGAGTGGCCACCCTGCCCGCGGTCTGTGGAGCGGCCGCCATCTCACGTGGCAGATCAACTGCCTGGAGATGCTGGCCGTGTTTCGAGTGCTGAAACACTTTCTCCCAGACCTGAGAGACCGTCATGTGTTGGTGCGCACCGACAACACAGCGGTGGTCTCTTACATCAACCACCAGGGAGGTCTGCGTTCGCGCCCCTGGTACAAGCTGGCGCACCAGATCCTTGTGTGGTCCCAGGACAGACTCCTCTCACTGAGAGCCGTCTACGTTCCTGGGTATCTCAATGTCGGAGCAGACGTCCTGTCGAGACAGGGGCCGAGGCCCGGGGAATGGATGCTTCACCCCTTGGTAGTGAAGCAGATCTGGAGAGTGTTTGGCCAGGCTCAGGTGGACCTCTTTGCGACTCAGGAGACATCGCAATGTCCCCTCTGGTTCTTTTTGACTCATCCAGCTCCGCTGGGGCTGGATGCCATGGCACAGGCTTGGCCGAGGCGTCGCCTGTACGCCTTTCCCCCGATCGCTCTGCTCCCGGGAATTCTGGCGAGAGTGCGCCGGGATGGGGTCAGTCTACTTCTGGTAACACCGTTCTGGCCGGGCCGAGTATGGTTCTCGGACCTGATTTCTCTCCTCGACGGCTCTCCATGGGAGATTCCCGTCAGGAGGGATCTCCTCTCACAGGCAGGGGGCACTATCGTCCACCCTTGCCCGGAGCTGTGGAAGCTGTGGGTGTGGCCGCTGAGGGGGCACAACTCATAGCTTCCGGTCTCTCAACCGAGGTTGTTGAGACCATACTCCAATCCAGAGCTCCCTCTACGAGGAAACTGTACGCCCTGAAGTGGAAGCTTTTCACTTCATGGTGCGGAGACCTCCGGCTTGACCCAGTTAACTGCCCGATTGGTACAGTGCTGGAGTTCCTGCAGGCCCGTTTCTCCGCAGGGTTGACCCACTCCACCTTGAAGGTCTACGTGGCGGCTTTATCGGCCTACCACGCCCCTCTTGGCGGCCAGCCAGTGGGCAGACACCCCCTAGTTACACGTTTCCTCTGTGGTGCGCTGAGGCTGAGGCCTCCGGTACGATCCCGTGTCCCTCCGTGGGACTTGGCTGTGGTGTTAGAGGCTCTCTGCAGGCCCCCATTCGAGCCTATTGAGGAGATCGCTGATCGCCACCTCACTTTGAAGACTACCTTTCTTCTGGCGATATCTTCTCTAAAGAGAGTTGGGGATCTTCAGGCCCTCTCAGTGGCCCCTTCTTATCTAGACTTTGCGCCCGGTCTGGCCAAAGCCTTCCTCTACCCTCGAATGGGATATGTCCCTAAGGTCCCCTCCTCTACACCACGGCCTGTCGTACTCCAGTCCTTTTGTCCTCCTCCCTTCAGGGAGCCCGACCAGCAGAAGCTTAATTGTACTGGACACATATGTCCACAGAGCTGCCCTGTGGAGAAGGGCGGACCAGCTGCTGGTATGCTATGGTCCCCCCAAGAGGGGTCTGTCGGCTTCTAAGCAGACCCTCAGTCGGTGGATCGTGGATGCCATTTGCGTTGCCTACGAGTCCTCTGATCTCCCCTCGCCTCTGGGGGTCAAGGCTCACTCGACCCGGAGTGTGGCGGCCTCCAAGGCCTTCTTTGCAGGTGTTCCGATGCAGGACATCTGCAACGCTGCGGGATGGTCCATACCCCTGACTTTTGTCAGGTTCTATGGCCTCGATATGCGGGCCACTCCAGGCGCTTCCGTTCTCTCGCCCTCGTTGTGCTCCTAGGGATACACACAGGGCAGGGACTTGGAAGTCTGGCGGCGTGGGCACCCCGTTCCCCAGAGCGTTTCGACGCAGCTCGAGTTCCTGAAGAGGAACGCCTCTAGGATACGTATGTAACCCTAGTTCATCGAGGGAACGAGACGCTATGTCTCGAAGCCATACTTCCGGCATCCCTGCGAGCGTTTGCTTCATTCCTGGAAGCTGACGCCGGTTCCACCGCACGTGCTTTTAAAGCTTCCTGGTCTCTGACGTCACCCGCCCGTGACGTCTCGCCCATCCTTTGGACAGATTTCACACGTGTTCAGAGCGCGGTCACGCTGGGGGCGTTCCCCAGAGCATTTCGACGCAGCGTCTCGTTCCCTCGAGGAACTAGGGTTACATACGTAACCTAGAGGCGTTCTTGCACCACTCTTGTTTAGGCTGTATATGCTCCCACTAAGTCAAATAATGAGAGAGAACCAAATTGCCTATCACAGCTATGCTGATGATACCCAGATTTACCTAGCCTTATCTCCAAATGACTACAACCCCATTGACTCCCTCTGCCAATGCATTGATGAAATTAACAGTTGGATGTGCCAGAACTTTCTTCAGTTAAACAAGGAGAAAACTGAATTCATTGCATTTGGAAACAAATATGAAGTTCTGAAGGTGAATGCATATCTTGACTCTAGGGGTCAAACAACTAAAGTCAAGAATCTTGGTGTGATTCTGGAGACAGACCTTAGTTTTAGTAGTCATGTCAAAGCAGTAACAAAATCAGCATACTATCATCTCAAAAACATTGCAAGAATTAGATGTTTTGTTTCCATTCAAGACTTGGAGAAACTTGTTCATGCCTTTATCACAAGCAGGGTGGACTATTGTAATGGTCTCCTCTTCCAAAGAAGACCATTAGACACCTGCAGCTCATCCAGAACGCTGCTGCCAGGATTCTGACTAGAACCAGAAAATCTGAGCATATCACACCAGTCCACAGGTCCTTACACTGGCTTCCAGTTACATTTAGGATTGATTTACTGATTTATTGATAATACTTTTACTCGTTTATAAATCACTCAATGGCATAGGACCTAAATACATTGCAGATATGCTCACTGAATATAAACCTAACAGACCACTCAGATCATTAGGATTGAGTCAGTTAGAAATACCAAGGGTTCACACAAAACAAGGGGAGTCTGCTTTTAGCTATTATGCCACCCGCAGTTGGAACCAGCTTCCAGAAGAGATCAGATGTGTTAAAACATTAGCCACATTTAAATCCAGACTCAAAACTCATCTGTTCAGCTTTGCATTTGTTGAATGTGCACTGTGCTACGTCTGAACTGACTGCACTGTATTTTGTGTATAATCATTTTTATTTCTAACTGTTCTAAATTCATTTTAAATCAATTTTTAAATAATTTTAAAAGTTTTTAAATTTCTGGTTTTATTGTTGTGGCTATTTTTTTATGATTATTTTACTTCCTTTTATGTAAAGCACTTTGAATTACCATTGTGTATGAAATGTGCTATATAAATAAACTTGCCTTGCCTTGCCTTACACCTCTAACCTGAAGTATGAGCAACTGTATTAGTGATTCATGCCCTAAAGAAAGAGTGGTTTGTAAACCTATATCTAGCAAGCTTAGTTTCACCCTGTTCTTTTCAAACAAAGAGGATATTTTTCAGAAAGCTCCTTCAGCTTAAAGGTGAAATCGAATGTTATCTGGACGGGCCAGAGCTGTGGTCAGTGCATCGCTGATGATTCAAGCACTGACCCAGAACACTAGATTTGTAGCAACTGGTAAAAACCTGGTTTCTTTTCAACCTTGAGGACAAAGATCATTTTGTACTGAGTTACCACACGTTACCAGGGACCTGCATTGTCTGTTTCCTTCACACACCCTCAGCGACCCCTTTAAAAACCAATTGTTTGTTGCGGGACAAAATTGCCTACGGAAAATATTTTGGTGCATTCCGCAGTGCGGCAAAACTGCTTAATTGCTGTAATTAGCTTTCGTGTTTACCTCCACAGCTAGTGCTGACTTGAACTTTTTAATGGAGAGCTTTAACAATGTCAACTGCATCACTGTGTACAAGATTGTAACCAGGCTTGTTTTGTTACTAGTGGTACACCTGCTCGCTTTATTATGGTAATTCATGTGTCGGGAGGGAGGATTTCACGAAGGTCTGGATACTTTATCTCAGTTCTATTGTGTGGCGTTTTTCGCAGAAAAAGAATATGCAATTAAGAAACATGACAAACAGGGTGGGTTCAATTTAAAGTGTTTATTGTTACGATTTGAAAGCAGTTTGGTCTTTTGCCAGGCATTTAATATTTTCGATTGTGCATATAACTTTCATGCAGTTATATTCATTACAGGCTATTGTCTGCCATCAAGGCATGTTGTCACTCTACATGAGGTAAGTTGTCACAGTGGGAACCTATATATTTTAGACAATATAATGACTTTTCAGCCAACTTTAGGCAGCAATTATCATAAGTCAAAATGGACTCAACTCTGGAAAATTATGCTTGATATTGCTTGTGAATGTCATGTGAATTTTCATCTGCAATATTAGAGCTCAATATTGGTACTCGACACTTCATATATTACTTACCCTACTGCTCCCAGAAATATTGCCAGATTTAGCATGTATATGTATCAGATCACAATAGTTTTACCACTGCAAATGACAAATGCCATCTTTATTGCTTTCTGAAAATTGCACAAATGAAGCTTGCAAGTGTAGGTGTTGTACTTTTTTTTTAAGTTGTGGAAACTCGCTTATTGCAAACCAAGTTTGTTACAGCTCTTTGAGTTGAGTCTCTTGAGTTGCACTTATTTTTAATTCGTAGATCCACTAAAACTCAACAAAAGTCTCTAAAGTGACAAAAAATGTTGAATGAGTGGTGCATAAGAATACAATTTATAAAGGTTTTACCTAAAATACTGTAACTATTTTAATGATAGAACTTATGAGTCCTTGAGGCTAATTTTGTTCCTCATTAGAAAATGTATTTTTCTGAAATCTCTCTATTTCAAATTAGGTAGTAGGGCTGACTGATTTTTAATATCTCAAATTTAAATGCTAGTTTCTAGGCAACCATACATCCCATCCAACCCATAATTACATAAAACCCAATTAGTTACAGATCATTCATGCATGCAGAATTTGGTGAGTTTTCACCATAGGGATAAACAAGTTTTAGCCGTTTAACGTGCAAAAGAGTGCATTTTGCACTTTCTCTTTCATAAATAATAACATTTAAAGAAAAATTCTATAGTAAATATATGTATGCATGTTATTTAAATGCAATTTCATTTTTGCTTTTAGCAATTTAAATGTAATTTTCAATGAATGCATTTATTTCTTTAAATGTAATTTCACTTCATTTATTTGTTTATTTATTGTACAAAAACATTGCTAGAGAAAACAAATGTTTGTGTGATATGGGTTTTTGACTCGCCCTTGTGACAACTTTTTGGTGTGACAACTAGCCCGGTCTCTCCTGTACTCAATTTACCATGTCTCATACTTCTATCCTCTCCACTTCATTGAGTAAAACCTCTGAACTCTTTCAGACATTGTTCCTAACAGATAAATCTAGCTGAGTTTTATTTAGACCTAACAAAGCACTCAGGACTGCTCACACTCATTAATGTGAATTGTAAAACAGTTCTTTGTGTCTGTATGTATATGTATATGTAAGTGTATGTGTGGAGCCGGCTGAGGTAGATCTTGGGTGGGTATATCTTGTTATCAGCTCCAGATGTCATGCTTTGTAATCCCAACCTCGCTTTCTCTCCTCTCCCACCCCCTCCAACACATCTGCCATGGTTTCCCAGAGCAGCTGAAGCTCAGCCCTCCCATTGTGAATCTGAGACAGGATTGAAGAGAAATGAAAGAAACTTGGAATCCCGCATGCGGGAATAGGGGGGAGATTAACCTAATTCACAGAGCATGTGAAATATTAATACAGTCTCCTTTCAAACCCTCCCAATAATCTGAGCTGTGAAGAGCCGTTGAAGATGCAATTTGTGCAGTTTGTTCGGTTTCAAAAACAAGTGCCGTTTAAAAGCTTAGTTAGCGACCTTGCTGTCTATAGCCTACATATAGATCTGTCTTGAAAGGAAGCATCCAAACTGATACGGGACCTCATGAGCGAATCATTTACAACAGTAAATTTGTGCACCACACAAATATCTCTATATATCTGTCTGTCTGTCTGTCTATACCCTAGACTCTAAACTTTTGAATGGTGGCTTATATAGCCTATATTTTTATTCTGTTCAAGTGCAACTCTTTCCATACAGTGGCCATGTCTGGCCAAAAAATGGAAGAAAGAAAAACACCAAGACAGCGCCAAAAATTATCATAAAAGCTCGGAATGCATTTGTGAGGAAGAACCTTTTTTTGAGCTTGACTGACATGGTCACTATGAACCATTATTTTATGGAAAGAAAGACCCAAAAGTGCCTACTTGTAGCTTGTATAAAAAAAAAAAAATAAAAAAAAAACAGCAGAAAGGTTTGGAACAACATGGGGTGGCTGGGTGGGTGTGGACGGGTGATTTTGAGGGCTGAAATATTATTTTAAAATAAATCGTTCAGTTTAAGAATGAGGGGAGAAATCAATTCTTATTTTAATTGAGCCCTAGCCCTCTTAATTAAAAGACATCTTCAATAGCAGCATAAATTAATTGACTCCAAGGATCTACAAAAAGATATGGAAATGGCCAAACGAGTCAGTCATGCCTGGTTCATTATCAGCAGGCAATAAGCTCTGTGAACAAATGTGTGTAGCTCTGCTTCTGAGAGTTGTGACGTACTCAACTTTTATAACAGTAAATTGGTACAAGCAAAAAGCCTGTTTTGAGGCTCTTTAATCATGTGTGAATCAATTGTCTGCTGATCCATAGCTTCTAAAACAAAGGGATCTTTGGTATGTGTTTTAAAGCACCACCAAAGTAAACAATTTATACACTTACAGAAGTTATTTTAAGGCAAGAACCTCTGTTACTATTGCTCATGCTTGAAAACCTTTTTCAAAAATAAAAAAAAAAAAAACTTTTAAGCTTCAAACTTCAACTCATATATCAGTGACAGTGAAATGTGTGGTACAATTTTCAGGCAGTATTCTAGAGACCAGAATATGCTGGGTAATAACTGATTACATGTAATCTGGATTACTTAAATACTAATATTAAGTACTTGGAATTAATTATATTACATTTTAAAATACTCGTAATCAGACTACAGTTAGTTTTTGACTGATTACATGATTACATATTATTCACACAGTAGCAATAAATTATTCATAATTAATGATTATCCCTAATTATCCTTTTTCTTTTAAAATTTCCTCACTAAAATAGCCCACCACTTATAAACAGTCTTCCAGTTTTGTAGACGTTCACACAAGAGCAGTCACTAATTAGGTAATTACCCAGAAAATTGAGAAGCCACACAGCATTTGACCACTGGATTTACCAAAATCATTTTAGTTTTAAGAAGTATTTTCCTAACATTTCAACATTGCATCAATTACTGATGAACACGTGAATTTTTATTTGAATTATCACCCAGTGGGTTGTTGAACCCCAGTTTGGGAATCCTTAAGTTAATGCAATGTGTAATGCATGTCATATTGTTAATAAAAACAAATGGAATATATTTTATTTGTCTTTGCATTTTTTATATATTATTCTATTTTTAATCAATGTGATAAACAATTTAGGTAAAACGTAACCTAAAAAATAATCAACAAGTAGTTTGATTATTTTGCCTAAAAGGTGTAATGTAATGGATAACATTACTAACTATAATTATTTTCATTTATTTTTGAATATTTTATATAATTTGTAAGTAATTTTCCAGCACTAAATATAATAGACAACATCAGAGATGGACACTTTTGTCTTGGGCTATAGTAATCGACCACATATCAACAGCCCATAATATCCTTGCAACTGCATAGCAATGCCTTAGCAACAACTCCGAACACCTGAGCATTGTGGCTATGACTTATGACTCCCGAGTCTAGTTTTTCGATTTCGATTTCATAAGACTTTTTAGCTCTGAGATGAAACATTGTGGCCAATATTTCGGTATTAGTTAGGGTATAAGGCCTGTTTGTTGATAATGTAGCTCTTATCTAAGCTCAATCGAGGAAAAGCAGAATGATTGAAAAAAAATTGTCATTCATCCCAATGGGAGATGAGCATAGAAATGATGAATTTCCATTCCTTTCAGGCAAAATTACAGCTCACAATTCAGAGAGCGATAATAGCATTGAGCTAATGTGTGCCAGGTTGTTATATGCAGGTGGGAATGATACTTTTACAGATTGGATGAGAGAGGCATAAAACAGTAAAACGGAATTATTACAAGAAGTTTAGAGTAATGAGAATCTGTTACGGACCTCTCTTCAGTCTGAGGGCGAACATTTACCTCATTTTAACCTCAAATATCTGCCGAATACTTTTTCAGATAACACGAGAAATAATAAAGTAGATTATGCTTGTGGTTCGCATGGAGTGTCAGGTTCAACAGCGTGTGAGAGGTTGTGTTCGGTGCTTGTCTTGACTCCAGGATTGCTTTACACAGGAAGTGTGACAGCTGTCATGGAAATTAGGATGGGAAAGCTTCCCATATTTAATGCGGAAAGTAAACATCCAACCAGATGTCGTAAAGAGGTTAGGGATTAAAATATGATATAATGGATTTTGATTAGGTAATCGGCTTTACTGTTAAAAAACCCATGGCATATTTGTCCATAGTCATGATGTTAAGGGTATTAAAGGTATAGTTCAGCCAAAAATGAAAATTTGCTGAAAATTTACCCACCTTCAGGCCAACCAAGCTGTAGATGAGTTTTTCTTCATCAGAATAGATTTGGAGAAATTTAGCATTCCATCATTTGCTCACCAAAGGATCCTTTGCAGTGAATGGGTGCCGTCAGAATGAGAGTCCAAACAGCTAATAAAAACATCACAATAATCCACAAGTAATCCACACCACACCACTTCACTCCATCAATGAACATCTTGTGAAGTGAAAAGCTGTGTGTTCAGCAGTAGTAGTACTCTTTATTTGTCCCGTCACTAGGTATTTTTTTGTTTGTAAGAAACAAATCCATCATTAAATACCAGTCTAAAATACCAGTCCATAATCCATAATAATGCTTTATCAAAAAAATAAAAAAATAAAATAAAATCTTGTCTGATTCAGAAGAGAAATATGCACAGATAAAACACTGCTTGCATGTAGCAGTCCAAAACAGTCTAAACAAATATATGGGTGGATTTTGATGTGAGGACATGGACTTTTTTTTCACTGGAGAATGTGGTGTTATGAATTATGGACTCGTATTTTGGCCAGAAGTAACAATTTAAAGTCAAAACACCTTAAAGTTGGATTTGTTTCCTACAAACAAGCAGATTTTCACTTCACAAGACATTAATTGATGGACTGGAGTGGTGTGGATTACTTGTGGATTACTGTGATGTTTTTTTTTTGGTTGTTTGGACTCTCATTCTGACGGCACCCATTCACTGCAGAGGATCCATTGGTGAGCAAGTGATGTAATGCTACAATTCTTCAAATCTGTTCTGATGAAGAAATAAACTCGTCTACTGTACATCTTTGATGGCCTGTGGATAAGTAAATTTCCAGTGAATTTTTATTTTTATTTTTTTTGGTGAACTATTCCTTTAATAACCTTTCTAACATTTTGATTGATTCTTTGCCTAAACCCAAAACCCAAATGTTCACATTTAAATTTGAGAGTTGCTGCATCTGTCGCAATCATTAAAGGACACAAATGGCTTGGAACAAGGACATTATGTAAACAACTTCATTTACAACCCAACCGTATGCCTGCATACTGCATGTTATTGGGGAAAACAAAGTGCACTAATCTAACAAGAAACATGAACGGACTGGCAACCTCAGTTACCGTGGAACATTTTCAAGTGCATAATTAGTTGGGTTTGACTATAGCTAACAATTGGTTAGGTGCATCTGTACACAATTCTGAAAGCCTCAAGGTATCCTTTTTCTGCAATCCATTTGCGCCCAAACACCAGCCCTAAGTGGGTCGGCATCTCTTTTAGCAAAATGTCTGACTGCAATCTGAGCCACACATTTAGTACGTGTGAAGCTCTGCCAATGACCAAGAAACCTGGCAGGCTGTTACAACTTCCTTTTGTCATGTGCGAGTGAATGCATGTCTGTGCAGTTATATTTTGGTCTTTGAGCAAAAGTCAGTGATTGGAGTCAGGTTGACAGTCTTATTCAGAACTGTTGCATTAATGTAGCTATACTCTATATGCAGTAATGGAATATGCAGTTACAGTATGCACTTCATTTCCATATATTATATATATTTAGATACATGTATTGTATATATTATTGATATTTATATACAGATATGCATTTACAGTATATTTACTGATGTACTAATTAGATTTGAAGAAGTTTAATATGCTTTAACCTTTTATTTATATGTTCAAAAATAAGTACAAACAAATATATAGTGAACTGTTATTACATTTTAAATGAACTGTTTTCTATTTTAATCATTTCAAAATGTGCTTTATTTCAGAGATTGCAAAGCTGCATTTTTAGCAGGCGGTTCAACAAATCATTCCAAAAATCTTATGTGTTTACTTTCAAAAATAGCACGTGATGAATTCATGTTTGTAATTAATTCATAAGATTTAAACATAAAAGTGTTTCTGCCATTTATTTTCAAATGCATTTATTCAGTTTCACACACATGCACAATTTCACATGACAGTTTAATTCTGTTTTGTGTCATTTTTTAAAGACTGATCAGCTCATTCAGAGGTAATTTGAAAGGATCGGTCAGTCTAATGCATTTACACCATTTATCAGTCAGTGATGGAGGACGATCCTCTTTACGGGTAAATTTACATAAATTCCTTTTATGGTGAAATTTAATAAGAATCAAAACTGTCACACACCTGTGTGTGCATAGACAGAAGATATTTCCTAACATATTGCGTGTGTATTAACAGTTGGTTGGTTGTATAACAATTCTCTGGAAGCTCTGAAAGACTGTGTGGGGTTATGTGGAAGACTTTGTCGTCCTGTGCAGCCTGTTTAGACACACTTGATATGGTGCGAAGGCAATGTAAACATGGTGGTCATGCCTGGTGGTCTGCGTGTCACTAATTAAGTGTTGAAGTCTGTTACCGATCACAGCCCATATTTCACTTACGGCACATCCACAAAGCACCTTTTAAAGCGGTGGGACTGTTTTACGTGACATTGCAATTGTTTACTTACAGGAAAACAATGTTGACGTGCGGTCTCTTGTTGGCTTCATCTCAAAGACGTTTTATTTCTGCAGATAAAGAGCAGGCTACGTTTATTGTGGATTAAATACATGAATAATTAACCAATGTTTTCAATAGGATCTAATCAGCGATCAAAGACCTGTTTCTGGATCTCTATATCTAAGCAGGTCACGGATTTTATCAACATCACATGAAGCTAAGCCAGATGCTAGGCGAGCATTCATATTGTTAGACGCTTTGATACAGATCCAGGAATAAAAACTGTTATTCTACAACATAATAAATGTTTAGAAAGCACTGCAGGCTGTGTTTTTGTTCCTAATGCACCATAAGTTAAACTGCATTGGTAGCATCTTCTCAGCAAGCATGAAACATTTTTAACAATGAGACATGTTGGCTGCACTGCAGCCTAAAATGTACCGAAACAAATTATAATATTGCGGTTTACATTTTAGGATTACCGAAAATGATTATTATGCTATGCAATGTTTCATGTAGCTATCAATGATTATTTATTTATTTATTAGAATGTTAACACCCATAGATAATCAGATTCTATCAAATATGTAATATGATACATGGTATAAGATTTATGATATAAGATATATGATATACCGATATAAAAATATATATGATATAAAAATGTAAGATATCATATATATGATATGATATATTGATATAAAAGTAATGCACTCAAAATAAATAAACAATCACAACTACTAATAAAAAATAACCAATGCACTGAGATGCTGACCAGTGTGCAAATTACATTTAAAAATTTAAAAAGACAAATGGTCTGTTATGGCTGTCGCAAATAAAGTAAAAACGAAATGAAAACTGTTGATATAACTTCTGCCTATGCCAGTGACCTTCACGTTTAATAAATGAGGTCAGTTCTGCTGGTCTTTGTCCAGGATTTTAATGGGTCCTAAGTAAAAATGTAAGGAGTGTATATTCCTATACATTTTTGAGTGCCCTCCAAAAATATGTTACTGAAAAAACGCAGAGTTCCAAAACGAAGCAATAACTCTGGAGTCATTTTTCTATACTGGATGAATAAATCAAGCCTGACAGCGTTTTGTATCCATGCCTAGTGGCCTTCCTGAAGGGCCGCGGGTTGAGCTGTTCTCTCTTATTGTCTGCTGTTTTACTAGTGTGTTTGCCATGGCAAGTGTTTGTAACCCCTAACCCCAAATAGTAAGTTGTAGCATGTAACTAGTATCTGACAGTTTGTGCTACGGATGTGAATTATGCCTCAACTCATGTGGGTTGTTGAGAAGAGGTGTGCTGTTACTTATAAATGTGACCAGACTTGCAATTTTTTACCTGTTGCATTATAGAATGGATTTTTTTTTTTTTTTTTTAAAGAACAAAAAACATACAAAAGTTTGGGGTTGGAAAGTTTTTGTTTTTGAAAGTGTCTTGTGCTCACCAAGGCATTTATTTGATCAAAAAATATCATGAAATATTATTACAATTTAAAGAACTGTTTCCTATGTAAGTACATATTATTCCTGTGATGCAAAGATGAATTTTCAGCATCATTACTCCAGTCTTCAGTGTCATATGATCCTTGAGAAATCATTCTAATATGTGACCCTGGACCACAAAACTAGTAATAAGTTGCATGGGCATATTTGTAACAATAGCCAACATTGTATGTTATTTTTCTTTTATGCCAAAAATCATTAGGATATTACGTAAAGATCATGTTCCATGAAGATATTTTGTAAATTTCCTACCATATATATATATATATATATATATATATATATATATATAGTAATATTCATTTTCAATATTCATCAACTTTAACAACTTTAAAGGCGATTTTGTCTATATATATATATATATATATATATATATTACATTTACATTTAGTCATTTAGCAGACGCTTTTATCCAGAGCGACTTACAAACGAGGACAATAGAAGCAATCAAAACCAACAAAAGAGCAACAACATGCAAGCGATATGACAAGTCTCGGTTAGCCTAACGCAATACACATAGCAAGGTTTTTTTTTTTTTTTTTTTTAAACAAGTAGATAAAATATAGAAAAGAAAGCTAGTGTTTTAGTTTTTTAAGAAAAGCTAGCAGTTAGAGAATAAATATGCAATTGATAGAGGGTCAAGTGTGTGTGTGTTTTGTTTTGTTTTGTTTTTTAAATAAAAAGAAAGGAGATAGATGAAATAAAATTAGAATAGAGAATGCTAGAGTTAAAGGGTCAAATAAAGATGGAAGAGATGGGTTTTTAGCCGTTTCTTGAAGATGGCTAAGGATTCAGCTGCTCGGATTGAGTTGGGCAGGTCATTCCACCAGATGGGAACAGTTAATGAAAAAGTCTGAGAAAGTGATTTTGTGCCTCTTTGGGAAGGCACAATAATGCAGCGTTCACTTGCAGAATGCAAGCTTCTAGAGGGCACATAGGTCTGAAGTACTAAATTTAGGTAAAGGGGTGCAGAGCCAAAGGTGGTTTTGTATGCAAACATTAATGCCTTGAATTTTATGTGAGCCGCTATTGGTAGCCAGTGCAAATTGATGAACAGAGGTGTGACGTGCGTTCTTTTCAGCTCATTAAAGATTAATCTTGCAGCCTCATTTTGGATTAATTGTAGAGGTTTGATGGAATTGGCTGGAAGAACTGGACAGAACAAGAGCCTGAACAAGGAGTTGTGTTGCATATTCCGAAAGAAAGGGCCTGATCTTCCTAATATTATATAAAGCAAATCTGCAGGACCGGACAGTTTTAGTTATGTGGTCTGAGAAATTCAGCTTGTCATCATCACAACTCCAAGGTTTCTGGCTGTTTTTGAAGGAGTAATGGTTGATGAGCCTAACTGGAAGGTGAAATTGTGATGAAGTGATGGGTTTGCTGAATCTACAAGCAGTTCTGTCTTAGCTAGGTTGAGTTGAAGGTGATGGTCCTTCATCCAGCAAGAAATGTCTGTTATACATGCTGAGATGCGAGCAGTTATCGTCGGATCATCAGGATGGAATGAGAGGTAGAGTTGAGTGTCATCAGCATAGCAGTGATATGAAAAGCCATGTTTCTGAATGACAAAACCTAATGATGTCATGTAGACAGAGAAGAGAAGTGGTCCAAGGACTGAGCCCTGAGGCACCCCAGTAGCTAGATGTTGCGACATGGATACTTCACCTCTCCAAGATACCTTGAAGGATCTATCTGAGAGGTAAGACTCAAACCACTAAAGAGCGTATAAATCACCTGAAAGCTGAATAAAAATTTCAGGAAATTGACCCTTATGACTGGTTTTGTGGTCCAGGATCACATATGCTGATTTGCTACTCAACAAATATTTCTTATTATTATCAACGTTTTAAAAACAGTTGTGCTGCTTCATATTTTGGTGGAAACCAAATTTTCTTGATGAATGGAAAGTTCAGAATAACAGTTTTTATTTGAAATAGATATATATATATTTTTTTTTGGAACATTATAAATGTCTTTACTGTCACTTTTGATAAATTTGATTCATCCTTGCTTAATAAAAGTATTAAAATAATCTTGGGCCAGCAAGAAACCACTCAAGACATCTTAGCAACCGCATAACAGCACTGTAGAATCATGACAATGGATTTTTCATTGCAGTCATCTTTTACACTATGTAAAAGTCTAGTTTTATAATATATTCTGAGGCACAATTACCAACAGTACCCTCAGCTGTGTTGTTTGTGCTGTTAATGGTGCACCCAGCGGTTCTCTTAACAGACTAGATGTTTTTGGTTATGCATTTAATTGATTTTTTTTTTTTTTTTTTTTTTTTTTTTTTTCACTTTTTCCATGTAATCATATACATATCGACCCTGCATTGTTTTTCTGGCATGCTCAGCTGCAGAATATGAAGTCTTTCACAACGACTATTCAAATGCTCTTTTTTTGGGCTATCAGGCAGGGGGTTATGTCTTTGATTTCTATCTTCAAAATAGCAGACTCTGTGCACCTTAAGCCCTTCAAGTCGTTCTTTCATGTTAATTGTATTCAAAGTTTCACAGTGCTGAAAAAGGGGAACCAAGAGATTACTGAATACTGTTAAATTATTAAGTATTCAGTTTGCTTACTGCATCTAAGTGTGTGGAGGAAGGCAAAAAACATAACAAATAAATCACTTTTGAAAGTTTTTCTACCTTTGAGGTCTTCAAATCGTTTGGATGTACAAAAGCCCTTATTCTTGTGCAGATTTTGACAGTTCTAGCTGTGCTTTTGGGCGCGTTTGCTCATGGGAGATCAATTGCTTGAATTATTAAATAAGGAAGAAGCCAGGCTACTTTATTATTTTATTTAAAGACAAAACACTTTTTTTTTTTCTTTTATGAAAGAAATTTAAATATTAATGTTATCTTATTAAATATAAATGATTGAATGAAACATCTTTAGAAATGTAGCTTGTTTAGTTTGGCCATATCGGATAATTACACATGATCAAGAACTGAAAATCAAATAAAGTGAACATACAAAGCAGTTAAGTGTTTTACTTTATCTTTGGGGTATTAAAAGAACAATTTTACAGTCTTGTCTTTGATTTCGAATTATAGAATTGAGCTATATTATATTACTAGCGAGGCCTCGAGGCTTGAACCAGAATAGCCCTGCTTCAGTTTCTATTCCAGCTGTACATTGCATCACCTTCTTTCTCTGGTGAGATCTATGCTTTTTATGAGGGAGGCTGTTTGTGCTCAATGGTGTGGACAAATGAAATGTGCAATAATGAAGAGAAACCCACTGCCGTACTGCGGTACATACTGTAACACACAAAAATTGTTATACACACCTAATAAAATGCCCCAAGGCTGTAGACTTTGATCTTTGGTGCAGTTCGTGCAGAAATGTTGAACTAATTTTCTATCTGTAAACATATATGTATTTGGGTCATTCTGCAGTGGCATTTTCATCCGATTTTTTTTTTTTTTTTTTTCTCAAAGTTAAACTCATCAAACCTACAAGCGTACAGCGATGTTATTTCATTGATCATCTATCTCTTTTTATTCAAGATCTCACTAAATATAAATTATATATTATATATTATATTATTTATTTTGAAAGAAGTCTCTTATGCTTTCACAGGCTGCATTTGTTTGATCATAAATACTGTAAAAACAGTAATATTGTGAAATATTTTTAGAATCTAAAATAACTGTTTACTTTTGTAATGTATGTTAAAATGTATTTTATTCCTGTGATCAAACCTGAATTTTGAGCATCATTACATGATCTTTCAGAATCATTTTAATATGCTGATTTGCTGCTTAAGAAACATTTTGTATTATCATCTATGTTGAAAACAGTTGCTTAATATTTCTGTGGAAACAATGTAGCATCTTTTCAGGATTCTTTGATTAATAGAAAGTTTAAAAGAGCAACATTTATTTAAAATGGATTTTTCTTTTGGAAACAAATCTTCCTATCTATCTCTCTCTCTCTCAACCTGAGTTTGTTTGTTTGTTTATTTATTTATTTTTAACATTACGTTTTATGTACATTTTTTAATGTTTTATTGTTCCATACATTTTTCCATGTTTCATGTATTTTCACAATTGAAACAAGAGTATAATGTAATTATGAAGGTTTCTACTATTCATACTATCATACTAACATACTATCTATAGGTTGCAATTCAAAATTATTATAAAGCATATGTGGTTTTCTAGGAAATGTGTACATTGGGGTTTGACCTAGTTATGTCCACTTCCACTTCACTTGTACAGCTGGGACTTTAAACCCTACACCTGTGATCTAAATGAAACCATATATGTGCTAAAGTGTTCACTAGTGCACAGTATGTACTGCAGATCATATACAGTATAAAATGCACTTTTGCTTCTTTCTTGGTGTGGGTGTATAATTCAGGGAAATTGCTTAAAAAAAAAAAAAAAAATATATATATATATATATATATATATATATATATATATATATATATATATATATATATATATATATATAGGTGCATCTCAATGAATTAGAATGTCGCGGAAAAGTTCATTTATTTCACTAACTCAACTCAACTCAAATTGTGAAACTTGTGTATTAAATAAATTCAATGCACACAGACTGCAGTAGTTTAAGTCTTTGGTTCTTTTAATTGTGATGATTTTGGCTCACATTTAACAAAACCCACCAATTCACTATCTCAACAAATTAGAATATGGTGACATCCCAATCAGCTAATCAACCCAAAACACCTGCAAATGTTCCCTGAGCCTTCAAAATGGTTACACAATAGCCTAAACAATCATGGGGAAGACTGCTGATCTGACAGTTGTCCAGAAGACAATCATTGACACCCTCCACAAAGAGGGTAAGTCACAGAAGGTCATTACTGAATGGTTGGCTGTTCTGAATGGAGTCCTGTATCAAAGCATATTAAGTGAAAAGTTGACTGGAAGGAAGAAATGGGGTAGGAAAAGGTGCACAAGCAACAGGGATGACCACAAGCTTGAGAATACTGTCAAACAAAGCTGATTCAAACACTTGGGAGTGTTTCACAAGGAGTGGACTGAAGCTGGAGTCAGTGATCAAGAGTCACCACGCTCAGACGTCTTCAGGAAAAGGGCTACCAAGCCACTTCTGAAACAGAAACAACATCAGAAGCATCTTACCTGGGCTAAGGAGAAAAAAACTGGACTGTTGCTCAGTGGTCCAAAGTCCTCTTTTCAGATAAAAGTAAATTTTGCATTTCATTTGGAAATCAAGGTCCCAGAGTCTGGAGGAAGACTGGAGAGGCCAAGAATCAGAATCCAAGCTGCTTGAAGCCCAGTGTGAAGTTTCCACAGTCAGTGATGAATTGGGCTGCCATTTCATCTGCTGGTGTTGGTCCATTGTGTTTTCTGAAGTCCACAGTCAACGCAACCATCTACCAGGACATTTTAGAGCACTTCATGTTTCCTTCTGCTGACAAGCTTTATGGAGATGCTGATTTCATTTTCCAGCAGGATTTGGCACCTGCCCACACTGCCAAAAACACCAAAAGTTGGTTAAATGACCATGGTGTTGGTGTGCTTGACTGGCCAGCAAACTCACCAGACCTGAACCTCATAGAGAATCTACGGGGTATTGTCAAGAGGAAGATGAGAGACACCAGACCCAACAATGCAGATGAGCTGAAGGCCACTGTCAAAGAAACCTGGGCTTCCATACCACTTCAGCAGTGCCACAAAATGATCACCTCGATGCCACGCCGAATTGAGGCAGTAATTAAAGCAAAAGGAGCCCCTATCAAGTATTGAGTACATATACAGTAAATGAACATACTTTCCAGAAGGCCAACAATTAACTAAAAGTATTTTTTTATTGGTCTAATGAAGTATTCTAATTTGTTGAGATAGTGAATTGGTGGGTTTTTGTTAAATGTGAGCCAAAATCATCACAATTAAAAGAACCAAAGACTTAAACTACTTCAGTCTGTGTGCATTGAATTTATTTAATACACGAGTTTCACAATTTGAGTTGAATTACTGAAATAAATGAACTTTTCCACGACATTCTAATTCATTGAGATGCACCTGTATATATATATATATATATATATATATATATATATATATATATATATTTTTTTTTTTTTTTTGTTTTTTGTTTTTTGATGGACATTTTGACTGTAGTAACATCATATAGACACAGAACAGCTGGTTGTTGTGGGACATCCCCCACCTACAGTACATAAACTGTATGCTGCAGTTTCTTATTATAAGTGACATTTAGCTGAGCAGAATATTTTCCAGAGACACGTGATAGACTTTATCATTGAATCAAAGAACCATTTTTCACTGAAGTAGCTATTTTTTTCCTGCTTGTTGTTGTTGATGATGAGAGATGTTGCATGTCCGTTCTCTTTCCATCTACATGTGACTTAAGATATATTGTTGTGATTGCCATATTGCAAGTATGTAGATGTGCATATGTTACAGATGATCTGCAGTAAGCGAATAAACATAAACACATAGTTATACACTGAAGAATTGAGTGAATTATTTATTGCATTCTGATGCTGGTGAATCTCACAAAAACATATGAAGATTACAATTCAGCCTTAAATTAAAATTAAAATATTAAAAAAATTAAATAAATAAATTGTCCCTGAAATGTGCTTTGTATAAGCAATATATAATTTATAATTTCTATTTTTTTGTTTTTTTTTTGAGATTCATCTATATGCATTCAAAAGTGTGTGCATGTGAATATAAAATAAAACAACATAAAGTGGTATATGATGTGCTTTCTAGTCAAACTGTGTAGAAAGCAAAGGTAAAAGTGGCTGGAGAGGCTGAAAAACAGCAGTGACATGATACATTACTGCTTTGAAGAAGATCAGGCCACGCAGTGATCCCTGGGGTTATTAGGCAAAGTTTCAACTTGAGTTTACATTGGTATTATGAGCAGAGGCCTTGGGTAATGTCATAGTCTGTTGAGAAGGGGGGGGGGGGGGGGGGACCTGAGGACTTTTGTGCAAGGTTTGCAAAAACCCTCTGACCAACTTATTGTCCACAGAAAAAAAGTCAGTGCAACTAATTCTCTGGAAGACTGCCCACAGATGCTTTAACTGTTCAAGTAGATATGACTGACCCAAAAATGAGTTTATGGCTGATGTCATTCCAAACCAGTGTGATTTTGTTTGGCTGATTTTGTCAGCGAGAAGAGAAAAAAAATAATAATAATAAAAAAAAAGGCAGATAAATGTATCATAATGATGTTCATACATGTGACATATGATGTTCGGGTAAAATTAATCTTTATTTAATATTATAGACATGTAAGCCATATTATTGAATGTTGTACACTCTGGTTTTTATTTTTTTAAATTTACTTATTTTTTTATCAGGAAGAATTGATCAAACGTGATAGTAAAGAAATTTATGGGGGGGGGGGGGGTTGATATGCTTAATATTATTAAGCATATCAACGTTTCCAATGTTAATATTATTCTGAATTTTTCTTTTTTTTTTTTTTTTTGATGGGCATGATCATTCATATGTTAAAAATACAACTGGAGTAATGAAATTCAGAAAAAAAAACAAAACAAAAAAAAAACAGCATTGACTCATGGAAATAAATTACATTTTAAAATCAAATCAAATAGAAAACAGTTATTTTAAATTGTAAAAATATTTCACACAATTACAGTTTTTAGTGTATTTTTGATCAAATAAATGTAGCCTTGGTGATCATAAGAAGCTTCTTTAAAAAACATAAAAAATGTAGATATTGGTGAATTTCAGTCGGTAATAAACTTCCGTTTTATTGTAGAACCATTGGAGCTTTTCTTGGTGTGTCTTTATGCAGCTTTTTTGTACTTTTTCCTCATCCTTTTTGGAGGAACAATGTTTTATGGAAATGTGCTGCATTCTTTTCATTATTATTTATTTTTTTTTGCTTTGTGTTTCACGAGAGAAGGTCACACTGGTTGGAAACAACAAAAGGGTGAATAAATAATGACAATTTTCATTTTTGTGTGAAGTATCCCTTTAAAAAGCATTTCATAATGCTATTATCACAAATTTCCAGCTCTAATGATGGTGCCCCGTTGTTTAAGGGACAACACAATCAAGTCACATGCAATTTGAGCAATTTGTTTCCCTACTCTCAATTTGGAGTTTTTTTATTTTTTTTTGGCACATTCTTTTCCCTGTCTCTGACTGTGAGTCAGACTGCTTTATTGACCCAATTTGTATTTCCCATTTTCAGCATTCATAATGCCAAACATCACCATAAATGAACCCTTGGATTCAGAACAAATGAAAATATTAAGAAATACGATTTTCACAGTAGTCAGTCCTTTGCAGCAGTTTCACAAATCCATGCAGAAGAACCCAAGGTGTTTTGGTCTACGTGCAGCTCTGTGATTCAAGGACACAGCCACTTGACAAAGCTCAGCTGAAATGATTGCATTGTCAGCAAAATATAATCACTGGCGAGACATTTATCATGTGCAGCCAGGTTTGAACTGTTGTGGACAATGTATTTTCTACAGAGTTTAATACACAAAGCATCAAGCTGCAGACAGTGTTGTTTTAAGCACTTAATCTATAGGTGTCTTGAAGTAGAGCACTGGACCATGTTAATGCTGACTTAACACATTTAAGAACAATAACTTTTGAAATGAAGACAAAGTCAGTTTTATGAAAGGATAGAAGCTTAAGACTCAAGAGGAAACTTTATTGCTCAAAGGATGCTCTTTCATAGCTCAGGAGATATAATTGAGTTCTCGGTTATATTTAATAGAGTATACACTTTCTTTGAGATGTTTCACTAAAAGAATAATGATTTAACAGAGTAATCTTATATATGAAATACAAATCTTTTTCATTTACATTTATTTATACTTTATATTATATTTATTTATTTTAATTATTAAATATGTACTTATAAATAATTATTTAAAAAATTAATCTATATATTCTACAGTATATATAAAATAGATTACAATTACTTTTGTTAATTCAATTAATAAAATATGAATTTATTATTTAATAAATGTATTATGTAAATTATATAACAAATTACTTTTAATAAGTAAATAATGATATATTATAATTGATTATATAAGATTATATATAATAAATATTATAATTTACTATATAAGATGCATAATAGAGTATCTACAAGAATGACGATTTTAACAATCATCATTCTTGTAGACACCCTATTATGTATATAAATCTGAATTATAAACCCAAGCACAGTTTGAGACGTTGTTGACCTCAGTTCTGAAACTCAAGAGTCGCATGTGAGATTCTTTTTGGGTCTCATGAGAAGAAAAAAAAAAAAAAAAAAAAATCCAAAATGCCAATTTGTTCTTCATTTGATCTCATTGCTGTCTAGGAAAAAAAAACAAAAAAAAAAAAAAAAAAAACTTTTGAGGTGTTTCCTAATGTGAGCCTTTAGCACATAGTAATTGAAACAAAATTATGAAATTATCATCAAAGCAATATTCCAAGGTTACATGGTGTTAAATATTAATAACATCAAGAAAAAGGTTGTGGACTCCTGTATTGAGCAGAAGGTGCTATAAATTATCCATAAGTTCTTAGTTCCTCTGTTATTTTGACATTATCGTGAAAACCCATCGAATTTCTGAAGGTCATATCATCTTGCACAACATTTGAAGGCTTCATGTCACAAATGACAGCTGGATAAGGTTTATTAGACTCTAATTGTGGATATCTCAGCGTTGGAGGTCGTAAGCTTCGGGGATATTCTCTGAATCTTATGACAGTGGTATGAATTTCAAATAAATCTCAGCCCTGAAAGCATTTTTGTCCTTCAAAGCACTCCTTGATCCCACTATCTTTTGTTTTGTGCCACCTGCCGTCCTTCGGAACTTGTATAGTTTGTGAGAAGTCCAGCCGTAATGGCATGATTTATGTTTGCAGAGCACTTGATGTCGTTTTCACGCCTCATCGCATCGCATATGTTTGTCATTAAATAACCTTCAAGGTTGTAAAGGGAAGTTGCATTGTACGCACTTGGTAAGAAACCAATTCACAATAGAGAAAATGTTTATGCTTAATGTACATTACATACATATCACTGCAATCTATAGAATATCATACTAAAACATGGCAGATCATGATATTTAACCAGTACTGGTTTTTGAGTTGCTGTGGGTATATGTGCATTGAATACAAAATTTCAGGAGCTCAAATTGAATAGTGAGCTTTTTCTAGTTGTTTTACTAGTGTTTACATGTTTCAGCCAGAATCATATTTTTGAAAAGATATTCTGGAGATTTGCATAGGGTCGTACTACATATAAGTGTGTCAACAATAAAGAAAAGGACAAATCTTGTAAAAGGAAGGAAGATTTCTGTTCTAATTGCGGTATTTTTATTTATTTGTTTATTTATTTAATATCAAAACAACAAAAGCAATAATAATAATAATAATAATAATAATAATAATAATAATAAACGTTATTTTTTTATCAAGCCGTTAAAAGTTACATTTCAGAGTGCTTCACAAGAAAGAATAAAAATACATTAAAATACAAAAAGAAAACAAGCTAGTTTAGAAAATAACAAAAATAATTACATAAAAGCTATCCTAAAAATTGAGATTGATTGATTGTTTGATTGATGGATGGAATTACAATTTCTTAAATTTAATTTAACAAAATGTCAGAATGGCTAACAGAGTTGTAGATTTAATGTGTGTGTGTGTGTGTGTGTGTGTGCATTAAGAAACAAACAAACAAACAAACAAACAAACAAAAAAACTAGCATGTAAGCAAAAAGTAGCATGTGAACAACATATTTTTATTGAGCACTTCACATTTACCTGCTTCTACATGTCACATGCAAACTTGCAATACAGAAATATGTCATTTACACTGACTGCAGCTCAATCTCGATTAGTGCCTATTTCTGTGTAAGTCGGTGATTATTGGCCTGAATACGCAAATGTGCGCCACAACTTATGCCAACAGTGAAACGAGTGACTGAGCGCGAGCAGGTTACGTGACACCAGACTGCTTTGTTCAGCACACAGAAGCTCTACAGATGTCAGATCAGACCTATGGACCTGTTTTGTGCGACTATTATAATTTTACACATCCAAGAAGATATTGCTACTCAGCCAAATGATCTTGCCAGGCACCCAATCAAACAGATGAATCACACACCGAGCCAAAATTCATTAAACAGGCTCGCAGTTTGTTTTTGGCAAGTGCAGTAGGGTTGTGCATTTTTTTTTTTGTTTTTTGGTTTTTTTTCTCGCTATTCTCACATTTTCTTAGAATAAAGGGTGCTATCTTTAAAGGCCAGCTCATTGTACTTTCAAACAATAGGTCAAGATACTCACATAGAGTAAAATGTGCTGTAGCTGCCAAGTGTAGACATCAGAGTTAAATATAGACTTTGAGCAGCGTATCCTGCTTAATATGCACACTGTTCACAAATAGGGTACAAAAGAAGAATTTATTATTATTATTATTATTATTATTATTATTATTATTATTATTATTATTATTTTGTATTTGTTATTATTATTATTATTTTGTATTTGTTCTTCTTCTTCTTCTTCTTCTTCTTCTTCTTCTTCTTCTTCTTATTATTATTAAGCTTTTGGTCAGTGAAAGGAGACCTTCAGAAAATGTTGATTGTGAAACATAAGAGGTCAAATGGAATGTTGAATTAGCTGTATTATTTCGTTTTCATTTTGGAAACGATACTTTTTTACTCTGATAAATAGGACGTTTTTAAGCAACAATTATTTGAAATAGAAATAGTAACATCATACAGTATATGTCTTTACTAACACGTTTAATCACATTAATGCATCCTTGCTAATTAAAAGTATTACTTTAAAAAAAAAAAAAAAAATTATATATATATATATATATATATATATATATATATATATATATATATATATATATTACGAGATGAGACAAGCCTAAATCACCATTGTAACTGAGGACACAGACATTTAATATGTTAAAATCTTGAGTGAGTGAGTGAGTGAATGAGTGAGTGAGTGAATTTGAATTTGTGCCTGCAATGCTTTAAAAAATGTCATAGGACACCAAAGCGTGCTGTATTTGTGGAAAGCCGCAGTTATGTTAAATTTCTAAACTGTTCTCATGTTGTAAAAGTTAGGGTTCAAGTACTACTTAACTACTTAACATTTTTTGTATTAGCTCATTAAAAAGAGAATATAAAATTTTACATTTATTCATTTAGCTGTGATTGTTAAGAGACTAAAGACGCACTGATAGAGCAGTCCTGGTCTATTAGCGCTGCAGATTTTAGCAAGACACTTAAATCTAGATGAACTGTCCTCGCAATTAGTGCGCTGTACAAAGCTTTGGATGAAAAGTGTCTGATAAATGGCATGCAAGTAACAAGATGTTCAAGCTCAAGTGGACTGTTAACTAACTCAGCGGTGGAGTTATGAGTCATAATGATGCCTGGAGAAAGAATTTTAGTGGATTGTCTTTCCCTGTCAGATACAGTATCTGTCCATGGCGTTGCAATTGGCTGCGGTTTGCCAGCCTAAGAATGTTTTCAATTAATTTTTCCATTATATGACATTATACTTTCCCCCTCCTTCGAAATGACTGCAATATTCACGCTCCTGTCCGTTTCAAAGACTGTAATTAAGAAATAGTTCTGCATGCGCAGAGGATTTTTTTTTTCTTTTTTCTTAATCGATCGCAGTCATCCGTCAGCAACTGAGGAGAGATGAAGCGCTGGTTTGCCACCGGTGGTCAGTGTGCTACCGCTGGGCTGTGGTCAGTATCCTCAGGACAGATCGCTGCTTTTGCCCGAGGAGGTCCAGGGTGATGTGCTGTCACAGTTAGACGGCAGCTTGTCAGTGATGTCTAAAATATGACCGGAAGATTTTAATGCATGCCAATGGCGAGAGGAATTCAAAAGAGATGAATTATGGTGGCAAACAAGTGGGAAAGCATAGGGCAAAATACACTACATCTGTAATGGCAGTTTGTTTGTCATGAATTAGGTCAGAAAGAAAACAAAAAAACAAAAAAAAGACAGCTCTTGGGTTCAGGATTGATTTCAAGATTTATTGTTTGTTTTTAAGATTTTAAATGGGTTGGCGCCTGCTTATTTATTAGAGCTTTTACATGTCCACACTCCTGTTAAAGCACTGAGGTTGTCCAATCAGGTGCTCCTCGATGTCCTGAGAGCCAGGTTAAAAAATAAAGGTGACCGAGCTTTTTTAGTGGTGGCTCCTAATTTGTGGAATAGTTTACCTGTGCACATAAGAACTGCTCAGACTGTTGGAATTTTTAAGTCGTTACTTAAGACACACCTATATTCCCTGGCTTTTATTTCGAGCTGAGCTGAGACATTGTGACATTTTTACTGTATTTGTCTTATTTGTATGTGTTTTTTTTTGTTGTTGTTTTTGTTTTTGTTTTTTTTCTGGACATTGTTAAGCACTTTGGTCAACCATGGTTGTTTTTAAATGTGCTATATAAATAAAATTGAACTGAACTGAACTTGGGTTGAAGAGCAAAGCCTATCGGTCTAACTGTTGGAAGAAAATATCACAAAGATTTATTTAGTATCTCAGTTGCTTTTAGATATGAGAAGCTGGCCTGATAACTATACCAGTATTTGTTGCTAGGGTGATCTGGGTCGTTGCTTGGACATTTCAAGAGGTTTACTAGGGGTAGTTGTGGTTACTAGTGTTCTTTGTGGTTGCAAGAGCATTGCTAATTTTAAATAAATAAATAAATAAATATATATATATATATATTTTATTTTTTATTTTATTTTATTTTTTTATTTTTATTTATTTATTTTTTTTTTTTTTTTTATTTAACCTTTATTTAACCAGAAAAGACTCTCTGAGATTAAAAATCTCTTTCACAGGAGTGTCCTGGCCAAAATGGGCAGCAATACAATCAGTTTCAATACAGATTTACACAGCACAAACAAACTAAAAACACTTAAAACAATTACATATCACCAAGTCATCTTCCATTTGTCAACTATCTGTTTTAAAATGATCCAAAGACAGCAAATTTTGTGCAATTTCAATTTCGATTGAAGAAGATTCCAGTCAGACGGAGCTGCATACATAAAAGCCTTCTTACCTAGTTCAGATCGAACAAAAGGAACAGAGAGAGCTAAGTGATTACTAAGGTGATTTTAATGGTTGCTAGGACATTGCTAGGTGGTTGCTATGGTGTTCTGTGTAGTTGCTAGGACATTGCTACAGTAGGTGGTTGCTAAGGTGTTCTGGGTGGTTGCTAGGACATTGCTACATAGATGTTTACTAGGGTAGTTGTGGTTATTAGTGTTTTTTTGTTTTTTTTTGTCGTTGCAAGAGCATTGCTAAGTGATTACTAAGGTGATCTGGATGGTTACTAGGACATTGCTCAGACATTGCTACAGTAGGTGGTTGCTAAGGGGTTCTGGGTGGTTGCTAGGTTCTTCTGGATTGTTGCTACGATGTTCTGTGTAGTTACTATTGCATTACTACGGTAGGTGGTTGCTAAGGTGTTCTGGGTGGTTGCTAGGACATTGCTAGATGTTTACTAGGGTAGTTGTGGTTAGTAGGGTGTTCTTTATGATTGCAAGATCATTGCTAAGTGTTTACTAAGGTGTTCTGGGTGGTTGCTAGATGGTTTCTATGCTGTGTTGTGTGTGTTTGCTAGGGTATTGAAATAGTAGGCCATTACTAGGGTGTTTTGATTAGTTGATGGGGCATTGCTTGGTGGTTGCTAGGGTGTTAATTTAGATCACTTCTGAAAGTGATAGCAAGTTTCTCAAGAAGCTGCACATTTTGAGCACATAAAGATTCAAATCTCTAACACTATATTTAAGCAACAGAAATAGAAAGAACCACTAATTATATCCTATCACATTAATTCCAAACATCAAATCACAAATAAATGTTACAAATTAAAGGATAATATCTAAAAAGAATCGCAGAATGTAGAAAGAATCACTGATAAAGATGAAACGCTTCACACTGGTGTTACTAAATGTCAGTGGCAAACATTGATGCTATCAGAAGAGAAACAGATATGTTTAAAAAAAGTATACACATCTCGTTCCAACTTCAGATGGTCGGTTTAAAAAAGATTAAAAAAAAAAAAGCATGTCCTAGAGATACTGGGTTCTAAGTCCATTAATGCCATCTGGCAGAAACTTGGCTGCAGAATCTACAAAAAACATACTAAACTTCCAGCAGAGAAGAGTGGAGGAATCAAAAGTAAAAGTTTCACAAACACAAAATACACTGAAAAATTAAAAAGCACCTTGAACCCTCAGAAAAAAAAAAATAAATAAAAAAAAAAATAAAATCACTACTACTTACAGTTTTTGTGCATTTGACTCATTCCACAATTTGTCTGTGGATGGTGACTATATATTGAGTATTTCCTTTAATAATGCCATAAATTATACAGTGGTTATCGGGAGTGGGCCACCGACTGTCACGGTTTGCAGGGAGCAAGGAGAACGCAGGAGATGAGGAGAACAATTACATAGCTTTTAATAAAGACTCCAGGAATCATGGTGCACAGGGATCAGACAAACACCAAATGACGATTAACAGTGGACAGAAAACAAGGGGTAGAACACATTATAAATAGACAGAATAACGAGGAACTAAAGGGACACACCTGGAACTAATGGAACTAAACGACAACAGGAAACAGGAAAGACCAAATAAGGACATGGAAACACAAGACATGAGGACAGAAGTCTGACACTGACAGTTATCACAGGCTTTATCGTCATGAAATCTAATTTACATGAGAAAGGGTCTCACATTTACATTCAAATGCTAATTAATCTACAAAGAACTGAAGCCAAACTTTAGACTGTAGCTAGAAACTCTTGAGCTCATCTGGATTCCGGTAGATTTACTGAATAGCAAAAACTGTTTGAATGTTTGATTGATGTTTGACTGATGTCACTACTTTACCCGAATCAAGTCCAGCATATATATTTAAACAAACTTCATAAATTCTAATTTGAAAAAGTTTGTGTTGTTAAATAGTTGTATAGCATGTTTTATAATGTGCTTTCTGCAGCTTCATGCTGCTCACGTGGGCAGCGTGAATCTTGTGACCCATGAGACAAGTGAAATCAGTATGTGCGAAACAGGCCTTATCCTTCATTTATATTTGAATGAATTCCCAGTTTATTAACTGTAACATTCACATTCTTCTCCATATTTTGACAGCATCCTCATAAAATGTAATAAGCCACCTATTATTGAAAAGTTTAGGTCTATATATGATTTGAAACACAGTGACAGTGGAATGCAGTCATGCAAGAACGCATCCCGAACACCACAGTTTTGATTTTCTCAGCATTGCCTTCGAGTTGTTATAGCATTCGGCAAAATACCCTAACATGTTGTTGCATGCCGTGCACGCAAAGTCATTGGTATATAGCCACCGATGCATGGCATTTCTGCTTTGTGCGGAGTCGGTTAAAGAACACACCTTGAGGGATTTGATCCCCGCATTGTTAAGCGAGTACAATGCGAGTTCTGCACCGTTCGCCTGTCAGTGTGATTGGAATGACTTCACAGAGGGGGAAAGAATAGAATGACACTGATATTCAGGGAATTCATTTGCATACTTTGATAACAGAACCTGCATTTCCCCGTCAGCTGTAAGACGAACAAGCCAAACTTTAAATGAATTGGCTGATGATACGGAAGACTTAGGCGGAAGCAGAAGGAAAAGTATTCCACATTTTTACATATTCCAGGTTTAGCGGATGTCAACATTAGTTCTGCATTTGGCAGAAGCAGATTTTTTTTTCTCCCTTTTTTTATGCAGAAGGAGGGCGGTCAGTGCACAGGGGCCAGGAGCATTCCTGGAGCAGACATGAATTAAGTGACTTGCTTAAGGGAGAAGCAGCCATCGTGAGAGGAATTGCCTCTAGCAGGATTTGCATTCCCTGGGCATTCCCAATTAAACAGCAGTTTTTAAGCCATACACGCCAGGCAGATGGCTGTTACTGTTGTTGCATCAGATATAACGCGTGATGTATCCCCCTAAAATGCAGATAAAAATGACAATTATTAGCTCGAAATATATACCTTGAGTCAATCGAAACAGGCTCCAGCAAATGACACAGCATCCCCTGAAAGGATATTAACATTTCACGCCACCTTTATTATGAATGACTGTTATCTTAAGTCTTCAGGGACAGTTATGATATACTATATTTTAGTTTTTTTTTTTGTTTTTTTTTATTTTTTTTTATAATAACCACAGTGAATCATCTTTCCTTAAACCTCAACAACACAAGCAGCACAGATACTGTGGGTGGTATACCATAAGAAAAAAGACAAAGGTCCACATTTGTTAAGAAAACAAGAAGATATGGCCAAGTACATTTGCATTTCCTAAAGGAAATGGCAGTGCTTGCAGGGCGGCAAACAAATAGTGCTGAAGATTTAGGTAGGTTTAGGTTTCAGGCTTTGAGTCTTTGTAAATAAAATGCTGCGTGAAATTGTTTTGTTTTCTGTTGACTGCAAGGCTGCTATGCAGATGGCTATAAATGGTGTTGTATGCCTATGGATATAAATATGTGACCCTGGCCCACAAAACCAGTCTTAAGTCGCTGGGGTATATTTTTAGTAATAGCCAAAAATACACTGAATGGGTCACAATGATCAATTTTTCTTTTATGTCAAAAATCATTAGGATATTAAGTAAAGATCATGTTCCATGAAGATATTTTGTAAATTTCTTACCGTAAATATATCAAAACGTCATTTTTGATTAGTAATATGCATTGCTAAGAACTTCATTTGAACAACTTTAAAGGCGATTTTCTCAATATTTAGATTTTTTTGCACGCTCAGATTCCAGATTTTCAAATAGTTGTATCTCGTCCAAATATTGTCCTATCATAACAAACCATACATCAATGGAAAGCTTATTTATTCAGCTTTCAGATGTTGTATACATCTCAATTTCGAAAAATTGACACTTAAGACTGGTTTTGTGGTCCAGGGTCACATATATGCTTATTCCTCAGTATGCAAATAGATATCTGGTTGCTGAAATTGCGACTTTGGGAATTTTTAATAAATATATTTATTTAATGGTATAAAAATGTATATATATAAAAGAAAAAGTCATCATGCTGAATTTCATTTTATTTTAAATGATTAAAAACTTCTTGCTGCCAAATGGGTAAAACCTAGTGGTTTGAAGGATAATGGAAACGATTGGTAAAGTTTTAAAATTATTAGTATTTTAAAGTCATCTAATGATTCTTGTTGGAAACATGCATGACAAGATTTTTGGTATACAAACTACTGTTACATTTAATAAAATAAACTTTTATTTTTTTGATGCTTTTTTGTCTTTGACCTTATATTGGCAAAGCTTTTGGGGCATACTGGTTTGATTCACGAATGCAGACAAGCAGTGCATTGTAGCATGTCGGTATAGAGATGGTATAAATGGTGTATAGAAGCTAGAGAATACTTGCAGAATCTATGCAGGACTGCAAAATTGTGGAATAGCAACCATTTAAGCTTTTTGGTTGATTGTGCAGTGTGTGCAAGCGTATAAAACCAGATCATTTTCTTCTGAAATTGCTATATTAAGTCTAGGCTACATGTATTTGAGTGAAATTAAACATGCACTCTTTTTTATCTTTGATGGATTTTTTTTTTTTTTTTTTTTTTCTGATCATTTTTTTTTATCATTGATACATCTTACTCATGAAAGAGAATTTCTGAGCAACTAGAGCAAAAAGAAAATCGGTCAAAGATAGGATTTCAATGCTACTTTGTGTGCTTTTGAGAATACACAAGAACAAACTGGTCTTCAAAGAATACTGTAAAACTTCACGGTGGTAGCCTAATAATAAATGCATGATTTGAGAGATTTTTAAAGAACATGACTGCTCTCTGTAAAGCACAGTAGTTCCTTTTAGTATATAACATAAAATTTAATTTACTCTTTTACAGTTGTACCTGAAAAACAAGATAAATACAGGGCAAAACTTAAAGATTGTGGACTCCCATGATCAAACTGAAAGCTTTGATGTTATTACTATTGACCGAGTTAGATTACACTAAACCTCTGTGGAGGAATGTGTTGAATGATGCAGTATCCGAGGATAGGTTGGGTTCTGTGGTATACAAAGTATCCGTAAAACCTTGGCATTACATCCTTTTAAGTGAACAGAAAATGTTTTCTCTTTTTTATTTTTTTGACATTAGTGTGTTATAGTCTGGGCAAAGGAATAACTATACACTGAAGATGGTTGTCTACACTACCTTCCGTGAAATCTTGATTATTTAGGGCAAGTGTGGTAAACCACCGTGCACACACTCAGCAATTCTCTCCCTTGAGATCTTTTTGTCACTTACCTCTCAGGATGCTCGACATCAATAAACACGTCTCTTTCACTCAGCACACTGTCGCTTGTATTTGCAAGCCAAGCCCTTCTACCACTGTGAAGCGGTGGGATCCATCACAAAAATATGAGTCACCCCCTCCACCACCGCTCCATAGTCCTGACACCAACAAAACAGCCTCAAAATCTCATATCAAACACCAACTTTTGAACTCTAGCGTGCTTTGTCTTGGCAAACTGGAGTTTAGCATGGAGTAAGCACTAGTGTGGCATGACTAAACATTATCATGGTTTGCCTTTGCGCTAACACGGCAATAAACAGATTGTGACCACATTTCAATACCATTTATCTCAAAACAAAAACAGCTTAATGCACAAAATTATACACTGCAGGTCTGTGTGGACTTACAGGAATGGTTGACCTAAAAATTAAATTCTTTCATTATTTACTGACTTATTTACTTGGTTTATAATGGTATTTTTTCTTGTTTAACATAAAAGGAATGATTTTGAATGATAATTATGCAACTACAAATAAACGTAAATTATAATCAAACCAATCTCTTCTAAGTGATGACCAGAAAACCTTAGAAGCACCATCAATTTAGTGTTAATGACATTTGCATTGTATTTCAAGTTTTTGAAGTGATATGATAGCTTTGTGTAAGGAACATATAAAAATGTGTTATTTATTAAATTAGTTTTGAATTTATTATATTAATAAATTTATCATGTAACCCATCAATGCAGTTTGGATATGCAGACTGGAGAATTATCACTTATATACACACACACACACACACACATATATATATATATATATATATAATGTATGTATGTATGTATGTATGTATGTATGTATGTATATATATATATATATATATATAATCAGGTTTTTATTTGATTATGCAAACTGGATAAATAAATAAATAAAATTAGGTTTTTATTTGATTATGCAAACTGGATAAATGTGGTTTGTTTTATTTTATTTTATTTTATTTTATTGTTTCTACAGGTGGATCAAGGTTGAATAGTAAAAATAGATTTGAGAGTGAATTAGAACGAATTATTTCTTTAATCTCAAAGTTTCTTACCCTTGAGATTCAAAAGGTATTATTTATCTATTTTAGTTCCATTAGCTTTTTCCAAAAAAAAAATCTAAACTTAAAACACAAAATCATTTGCTTCTAGAGTTGTCCTGAGTCAACAGAGGCAGTCTTGAATAGTGATCATTTTTCAAATCTTCTGCAAACTCATTTTACCTTTGCAGATGTGTAAATCTCTAGATCTTCTGTATGCATGAGGTAAACTTCTGCTTTAATAAGTCTGCCCTCATTCTGCAGGTAATTGGCTTTGATTTAACATTTCCTACATTAATAATAGCTGTCACACTTTGGTGCAGATACACAGTAACTCACTCCGTTCATGCACAGCTAATTAGTACCGAGATCAATCACAGGATAATAGAGTAGACGTCTTTGAATATAAATATACCAAATACCTAGCATGTGCTTACGATTGCGACTGGTTGGACAGACAGACACAAACAGATCTGAAAATGAAAGAAACTGCATCGATTGAAGAGTCACAACTTGCACTGAGGAAGTCTAAATTAGAGTTGATAGCATGACCAAAGCTGTCAGGTGCTGCAAATCAATTATGGCCACATGTGTAGCCTCAAGACGCCTTTCCTTTTACAATGGAGATGGAGGAGAAATAGCTCCTTTCACTTTTAGCTTTTAATACATGAAATAATTGTGCCTGCTGAGTAGTTTTCACTTAAACTAATTGCTTTTCTGCTGTTATGGTTGAATGTAATGGTGGCATAAGGGTAGACAATGCTTACAGCCGTAATTGTAACCCAATGTCCAAGACTTTCTTTCAGCAGACGTGGAAAATGTAGAGTATATCTCATAGATTTATGCAATATAAAGTAGAACAGGCAAGTGACGTGGAAGTGTGTGTCTTCTGTCTTGACAGCTATATGTCAGTATAGTTGCATGAAATAGCAGCATGTTGCGAGTGTGGAAGCTTGCTTCTGCAACGGTATGCATGAACGAACGAACGAACAAAAGAACAAACGAATGAATAAAGGCAATTGCTATTTTTTTTTTTAATAGAGATTATCTCTCACAGTTTAGACTTTTTTGTTTTTAGAACTACAAGATATGAACTCAGGATTCTGACTTTTTACTCATTCACATAATTCTGAACTCATACTGTATATCTTGCAATTCTGACTTTTTTTTTCAGAATTATGAGTTTATATCTTGCAATTCTGTTTTTCCCCCACCACTGAATAATAAAAATAAATAAATTAATTAATTAATTAATTAATAAAGAGAAGTAATTGCAATTTTTTCCACACAGTTTTGAAAAAAAAAAGTCAGAATTGTTAGATAAAAAATTGTATATTTAAATTGATAGGTATATCTAATTGGATAACCCTTGTTTGAATACAGTTTTGATCACAGTTTAATTATATGCTACCATTCAAAAGTCGGTAAGATTTTTTGGTTTAAAATTGATTAATCTAAACTTTCTAACCACAAATTGTCTATGGAAGTGCATATTAAAATATAAAATCATATAATAACATATTTATACTTAAAATGACTTGCTCAGCAAAATTGTTGTTTCACTGCCACACTCCTGAAAATGCAATGCATTCTTGCATTATGAAGTCATGAACTGCATTCGCCTACATGCTTAGGACTGATGAATTATTTGAGAAATGCATTTTTTATTGTGATTATTTACATCAGCACATTGTTGAATTGGTGCTGCAATCATGTCATACAAGCATTAAGCCTCTTGAGGTTGCATTTGAATTTTCAGTTTGGCATAGTACACATAGTGTATTGCTTTTATCCCAAGTTACGCAGTGAAATTAATGCGTGCATATATCCCCAGGCTTCTCCCCGATTGGAACAGAACTTGTGGTATCAATTAGATGGTGAATTATATTGGCACCAGGTTACATCAGCCATCATCCACTGGCTCGTCTTTACTTCGCCTGACAGGCTTGACATTGATATTCACGACGAGCCGTGGTCACTCGGATCCTGGCTGGGGAATTAATGCAAAAAGTTGCAGAAATGTGCACTTGTCAAAGTTTGGCATCAAAGTGCCCTTGAAGTGGTACATCATACAAGGATCTTTGTGTCAACAGAGGTCAACAAAGCCTTGCACACACACACACACACACACACACAGAAGATCTAGCTACCACTGTCTCGTCTCGTACGTGTTATCCCCCGTGTAGAAGCACCAGCGTCCGAAACTGACCTCTGTCAAAGAGTTCAGGTCGTCGCAGCGTGGCTTTTTGCGTGTCATGCAACACTTTTCATCTCCCAAAGCACCTGGAGGTTTTGAAAAAGGTCACCTAAAGCCTGAATGACATGAATAATTTAAGTTTCTCTCCAAATTTACTGCACTAATAAATATCCAGAAATCGCTTGCCATTCGGTCTATTAGGCAGCGCTCACCCGACTGTCTCGGACAGCATCAGATTTTCAAGCCTCAATGACTCATTGATTTTGAATTACAGGGCATATTCATTGTCTGGGTGAAGCAATGATCTGATAAGACTGATCCACTTACATCACCCAGCTGACATCAAGACGAGCCTTTTGAATTTTTCAAAGTGAATATCTCATGAATAGAGCGCTCTGTTCACAGGAAATGCCAGTATGGCACCAAAAAGATCTTAGACGTGGTTACCAAAAATGTGACATGACGCTGACAGTGTTTACAATAGTTTTCCGATTGGACCGGTCACCACATCAGTTGAAGGATGAAAATAGGATGCGAGTAATGAGATAAAAATGTGCTATGGAAAACAGTTTTGTCCTTTGATTATGAAGCGCACAAAACTTTAATTCAAAGTCACCTGCTTTGATGTCCACAAATCATCCATACAGAAATTTAGAATAGCATCTATCTATCTATCTATCTATCTATCTATCTATCTATCTATTTATCTATCTATCTATCTATATGATCAAAAGTTTGAGGTCGATAACATTGTTCAATGTTTTTGAAAGAAGTCTCTTATGCTCCCCACTTATTTAATCAGAAACAGTAAAAACAGTACTACTGTGAAAAATTATTACCATTTAAAATTTGAATTCAATTTGAATATATTTTAAAATGCAATTTATTCCTGTGATGCAAAACTGAATTTTCAGCATCATTACTCAAGTTTTCAGTGTTGCATGATCCTTCAGAAATCATTCTAATTCATTCTAATATGATGATTTACTGCACAAGAAACCTTTCTGATCCAGGATTCCTTGAACATTCATTCATGTATGTATGTATGTATGTATGTATGTATGTATTTATTCATAAAACTGATGTTTTTTTTTTTTCAAGAAGCTTTGATGAACATAAAAAAATGGTGTTTATGTATATATATATATATATATATATATATATATATATATATATATATTTACATTTTGAAAATGTTCCTGTTGATGTTTTGATTAATTTGTGTAGTTGTAATGGTAATATTAAAAAAAAAAGCAAAGATTAAATCTGAACCTCTGCTGTACATTCAAATAAATCCAGTAACCAGAAAAGCAATACTTATTATGTAAATTAGGAAATTTTCTGAAGAGGCCAACGTGATGCTCTTTTGTTTTGTTTTCTAGTTGTGTGTTAGTCTTTTCTGAGATCCTGCACAAGCCTCTGATATATTCCAGTTTCAGACAAAGCTCAAATCCCTCCTTCAATGCAAGTCTAAGGGATTTTTCCCTAGTTTATTTGTCCACCAAGCCAAAAGTGTAAGCAAAGTAATAGCACATGTCCGTACCACAAAATAGTTTGGGGCAAATTATGTGTCCCTAACCTCAATTATGAGCAATTGTAATAGTGACGCGTGCCATAGCAAGCCCCACTTATTAAACACCACTTAATGCACATCTCTCCATTAGCTCAAATTATCATATTGTGTTACAGTGTGATTATGCAAACACATCACATGCAGTTCAAATAACACTCAGGTTTTCTCTGGAGCTCCGGATCAGAGCCAGTGTTTTTCACTGCTTTGGTAGCACCACATCCTGCCTGAGACCTAAACACTGTCATAAAACAAGCTGCAGGCCTGATTTCAGATCCGCTGAAACCTTACAAGACACGGGTCCAGAACAGCCCAACAGCCTGGTTTGTGTGCATTCTTGCTGCTCCAGGGGTGAACTCTTGTTTTCTGATTGTTTAAGGCTTAGCGAGGGTCTGTAGACCATCAGCACTCCGTAGCTGCCAAGTCTGGTCTGTTTTTAGTTTCAGACTTTAGCCCTGAGTTACGGTTCGCACTCAGAATATATATACGATCGGTAAGCAGCATAAAGGAGAAAGGGTCTGGAAGTCATCCAGATGCAATGAGCTTTTTGGGCGAGTATGAGCATCTGATACTAATTTTAGAGCCAGATTGTGTATGGTGCTGCATGCATGGCTGGGAAACATTCACAAGACGTGATAAACACAAAGCATGTATGTATTACTCCAAAGGTAACCGGTTCTGGTCAAAACAGCGCCTCATTAAATTAAATAATACACTCAGCTGGAGGGTTTATGCTGTTTGAAGTTATTTCAGTTGCAATACCAATAAAACTAGTTATATTTGGATCCACTGAAGGTGTGTGGCTCCTATTTTTATTCTTCTTCTTCTGGCAGTCAATAAAAGGGTAGGAAGATTTGTATCCGCTGTTGTGGAACACATCTCAAACTCTATAGTGCCACAAACTGATCCATATCACATTTAAACCTTGGTCTTGAGATTTCAAACTTTTATTTGCATTCTAATGGTATACTCAATAAATGCACACTTCATTTCCAATTATCAAAAAACAGATTGGCCACCAGATTGTTTTTTTTTTTTTTTTTTCCAGAATTTTCTCATTCTCAGATGATCGTCAGACGAATCAACACAAAAATAAATCAGCAGAATTTATACTTTCAATAATTTTTGCAAACTTTTATTTTGACATAAACAGGAAGTGTGTACCTTTGTAATGTTTTGGTGCATTTAAACGAAAAGTAGAGCATGTTATTGTCACCAATTCATGAGAGTATACCTAAATAATTTGATGATATAATTTGATGACATTTTGGATAGACAAACAAACATACATACTTACAAACAAACTCAAACTTAAACTTAAACTTAAACTTAAACTTAAACTTAAACAAAAAACCTTGCCTTGCACATATTGCCATTTTGGATTTCTGTTATGAACTACTGTATTTATAGCTCTGGTGTTATAGAATTGGTTTGTTTGTTTGTTTGTTTATTTATTTATTTATTTATTTATTTTATCTGTAGAACTTTTACATTTTATTTTATTTTATTGGTAGATGCCTTTTACATGTTATTTTATTTTATTTTATTTTATTTTATAATTCTCACTCATAATATTCATGCTTAATGAATTAGTTTAATGGCGTTTTTATATTCAAATTATTTTTGGCAATTGCAGCATTAGCATTTTCTCAGCAATACTTTTTGTGTGCTGATCAGGGATATTATAGTTAACTTAAATTGACACTAAAACTGAAACAACAGAAAAAATCTTTACTTAAAAACATTAACTGAATTAAGATAAAATATAAAAACAATCTTATTTCAGCTGAATAAAAGTTCATTCAAATTATATAGACATTTTTAAAAAATCTTTTAAAAAAATGTCAAAAATAAACAAATAAATAAAATAAAATAAAACTAATTAAAAATGTTAAGAAAACAATCAAACAGTATCTCAATGACACAAAAATAATGCTGGTGCTGATCCTCATGTTATCAACAAACGTTTCTGGTTATGTTTGTTTTGGACCCTGTAATTGCAGACACATGTTCCCAATTATATTATTTATAAAAAAAAGATTAAAAGTGTAGACCCTAGCCACAGTATGACTTAAAATAATTTGCAATGGATCATTATTGCCCGTTTAGTTTAGCTCAGGAGTAGCCTGTCTGGAAATCATGCAGTTACTTTTGAGCTAGTAAACCTTTGAGCTCTGTTTAAATTATAAATAATCTGGCTTTTTTTTTCTTTTGGGACAATAACATCCTGACTTGTTATTTATGTCACAGAACTACTAGAATTACTCTGTCCCAGCAGTTGGACAGACCACACGAAATCCAGCAGTCGTCGTGCTCTCTAATGATTCCCTATTGTCTTCATCATAGGCCTAAACTTGTTATTTTGAGGAACACAGAAGTGATGCAACAGTGTGAGTATAAAACCGGTCTATTTTCAACCCATCAGTCCAAGCTCATCTAATGTATTCATCACACACGATCCTTTAAGAATGCCTGTGCGTTTATAAGGAACTAGGGAGTGTAATCTATGACAGCTAGCTTCAGGTTTGGAAAGATCTTGTAAGTTTAAAAATAAACTGAAGACTTTGTCCCATATCCATAGAAGCTTGTGGGATAAGTGGGCTGGTGTCAGCGGTGCGTTAATAGCAATCATCTGCAGGGGACTGGGTTCCTCACTCATTTATCAATGTAGAACTCACTCACGGCACTAACACTTTGACTTGTGTTTATCCGTTCAGAAGTGAAGCAGCATGGGATGGAATGAGTTGCTACCATCTGAAACCATCTGCTCCAAAACAAACTTGGAAACTCTTGTCTCACGCAAAGACACACAAAGAGGACACAAACGTGTCCTCGGTACAATATGCAAGTATACAAACCCCTGTGGAATAATCAAGATATTTGTTATACTGTATACTTATATGTGACCCTGGACCACAAAACCAGTCTTAATTAGCACGAGTATATTTATAACAATAGTCAAAAAATACATTGTATGGGTCAATATTATTGATTTTTCTTTTATGCCAAAAATCATTAGGATATTAAGTAAAGATCATGTTCCATGAAGAAATTTTGTAAATTTCCTACCATAAATATATCAAAACTTAATTTTTGATTAGTAATATGCATTGCTAAGAACTTCATTTGGACAAGTTTAAAGGTGATTTTCTCAATATTTAGTTTTTTGCAACCTCAGATTCCAGATTTTCAAATAGTTGTATCTCAGCCAAATATTGTCCTATCCTAACAAACCATACACCAATAGCTTATTTATTCAGCTTTCATGTGATGTATAAATCTCAATTTCAAAAAAGTGACCCTTATGACTGGTTTTGTGGTCCAGGGTCACAATTATGTGCAAGAATATTGTAAAAATAAACACATGATAAGAAATGACTATAATAAATATCTTATGTTTATTTTTAATATCTTAAAAATGAAAACATAACAAGTACCTTGTTATGTAAATGACCTTTCGTAGGTGTAAATAAAACAACGATTATTGTACTTTTTTTTTTTTTACAAGAAAATACAATTTCAATCCTTCTAGTTTCAAATTTCATGTTTAATTCAGTCTGTTGCTAGTAAACTTGCCATTTATTTTGAATAATTTGTGAAATTTACTAGTAATTTCTGAGTGAAAAGTGTTCCAAAATAATGCTAAACATCTTACAGATTCTGCAAGTGGTGAAATTATGAACACAACTGTTTATTAAAACTACAAACAATTACTTAGATGTCCTCTTTTCAGATGTCCAAATATATATACTAGGTGAAATTGAGATCTCAACCATTTATTAAAACTACAAACAATTATTTAGAAATAATTATAAGATGTTTTCATCAGAGAGAGACTGTATGATTTTGATGCAAACTGGCCTTTACTTGGAAAGTAATTTGCTGTTTAAAATTAATGTTTAATGTCATTACATTGACCCCTCAAAAATAGGACTTGTTGTTCAGATTCATCTTGAGACACAACTGGTGCATTAAAATTAAACCTGCACTTGACCTAATGTTATTTCCATTAACATATGTATTAATTAGTTTGGCCCACTAAAATCCTACCATGACAAGAAAATAGAGGAATTTCTGTGAGTTTAGGAAACCCTTTCAGTACAGTGTTAAAAATAAAGGCTCCAAAGAGTGTTTTTGCAATGATTTTGGGTTCCTCAAAGAACATTTCAATTAAAGAACCTCTTTTTTTTTCTTAGTGTGAAGAACATTTTAATAATCTGAAGAACCTTTTTCCACTATAAAGAACCTTTAGTTCAGTGGAAAGATGAACTAAGAGTGATTCAAGTCTTTGAGACCACAGCTATGTTGCAAACTATCACCTTATCTTCTTTTGTCTTCTATTACTTCTATATTTCCATTTGAGTAGCAGAATTAGCTGTCACAGCTGTTTGGATTTGTTGTAAAGTTTGCAGTAGAATTGCCACCTCGACTCCAGCTCACATCACCCAAAGGTGTTTCTTACTGCCACAGTAAAGTTATTTATCCTCCTTTTGAGAACTATAGTCAAAGGGTGTGTTTTATTTTCTAAGTTTGACACTTCAATTCGAGTCTGATATCAAAGCTTTCTTTTTGTCCTTTATCACTTACCCTGCTTATTGCAGCAACAAACCAGTCTGGAAATTCACCCGGGTCTTTTCATCGGGGTTTATTCATGTTAGCGACTAATTATTGCCTGTTTTGTCCCTCATGCAGTCCATTTTTCTGAATGAGCGAGTGATATTGAAGTTGTTTGTGGCATTGTGTGCATGACGGAAGGCAACCCGTCTTTCCTTGAACTCTGTCAAACTGATATTGATTTTTCCCTGTGTCTATAGAAATGTTGTACAAGAATGCTGTGATCACAATTACCTCCATCCTTTGTGTGATTTGCTTTGTGCCATAGAAGTTTTTTTTTTTCTCTCTCTCTTCTTCTTCTTCCACAAGAGCGAGAGAGTATAAATCAAAGTATTGTAGGGTTTAAAGTACTCACCTGCAACAAACCATTTAAATTCCACCCCGGGGGCTGAATGTTATTGACTTCAATTAACTCTGGAGATTGTGACTGTGAAAATCAAGCTGTGATGCCGCAACTCAGAGTGAGCTATTCCAGCGCCTTTCAAAATATCTGCTGACCTGGCTGCCTTTTCCATTCCTCTTTGGAGTTTATTGGGGGATTCAGCTATTTACATAATTAAATATAACTGTTTCTCTGGGCCTAATGGTGCGCTCTATCACACTGTTTATGGATCGAATGTGATCGGAGAGTTATAAAGCTCTTAAATATCCACAAGCGCATACAGTATAGCGTCACACTTACGGATATAAGAATAGCACTGCGGGGGCCAGAATGCATTTCATGCATAATTTACTTTTTTATACATCATCTGTTCACTCTATGAAGGCTTTTAAAAAAATACAATTATAAATGTGTTATTTTAATTAATTAATAAAATAATTGGTTTATACATTTGAAAGGAATTGCCCATTTCTTTACTCACTTCGATGTTTTGCCAAACTTGTATATGCACACAAACAAACAAACAAAAAAAAAAATAAATAAATAAAAATGTTTACTCAGTCATTGCTAATAAATTTTATAAATTATTATAAAGAAATGCCAAGTAACACATTGAATGAAACATTTTGAAATAAAGACTGAACTGTATTTACTAGTGCTGGGCAATGATTAATCGCGATTAATCACATCCAAAATAAAAGATTTTGTTTATATAATATATGTGTGTATACTGTGTATATTTATTATGTATATATATATATATATATATATATATATATATATAAGACACACACATACAGTATATATTTTGAAAATATTTACACGTATTTACATGTACATTTATATTCATATAATTTATTTTATATATAAATATATTTAATATATAAACATAACATATTTTTCTTAAATATATACTTGCATGTGTGTGTATTTATATTTATACATAATAAATATACACAGTACACACACACATATTATGTACACAAAAACTTTTCTTTTGGATGTGATTAATCACGATTAATCGTTGCCCAGCACTAGTATTTACTTGTAATCTTTGAAAAAAGGTCAGAAACACCTTTAAAAGTGTCAGGAAATGTCCATAAGACTACTAATAAAATAGCTTGTGAAACTAAAATTTAAGTCTCTATTCACTGAAGATCTTCAGAAAATGGGGCGTTGACACATCACTGACGATGTCAATTAAGATTCCTCAGAAATTCTTCTTCTGTGTTTCATGACAAAAATAACAGCATATGGGTTTGAAAAGACATAAAAGGGAGTAAAAATGACAGATCTGGCAAATAACTACAAAGAAACATCAAGTAGCTTAACATTACATTAAACATGAAAATTTGATGTACAAGAGTGTATGGTGGTGTACAATGCAGAAAAAAGGAAGAATCATGATTGCGGCTGTCAAGCTTCAAAAAGCACATAAACAACCATTAAAATTGTCATAAATGTAGTCCATAAGACACCAAACTATATGCTAAGTCTTCTGGGGTCATACAATAGCTTTGTGTGAGGAATAAACTGAAATTTAACTCTCTGTTCTGAAAATATTCAAAAAATGTGGCATTGACGCCTTATGCCAGGTTTGACGTCAATGAAGATATCAAATAAGTTTCCTCAGAAATTATACAAAAATAACAGGATATGTATTTGAAATGACACAAGAGTGGGTAAAAATCATTTGAAAATAATAATAAAAAAATTTTAAAAAATCATGTTTTACAGTGTAATGCTGTTATATAATTAAGACAATTTTAATAATCATAACCATGGCTGTCAAGCCACAAAACAAGGACAAAAACACCATTAAAAGTGTCATAAAAGTAGTCCATAATACATATACTATGTTTCAAGTCTTCTGAAGTAATGCAATAGCTACACTGAAAATCATCAACCAAATGGATCATTGATGCATTACGTCAAGTTTGATGTCAAATAAGATTTCTCAGAAATCCTCCTTCATGAAAAAACATGCAGCATATGGGTTTGAAATGACATAAGGGTGAGTAAAAATGAGAGCATTTCTGATTCTGGGTGAACTTTAATTAGTTTATTTTGACTGAGATTTCATTAGTAATCATTTGGCACCAGATTCAGCGACCAATCTGTTCAAACATACTCAATTATAATGATGACAGCTTGGCGATAAACTCAAATATGAGCATGCAGGTGAACTTTTTAAAAAAGCAAATGCCTGATGTCCTTATTCTTATTCAGGAAGGCAACAATGGCACGTCTTTTCTCATGAAGCCACACGACTGAGCTAGTGTTAATATTGTATGATAGTGTTCTTCTCTGTCTTCGTCATGAGGCATTAATGGGGCTGGACTCTGTGTACAGCTTGAGGGTAACCATGAGAATAAACATCTGCCATTTGTTTACATCCATCTTCGATTGAACCTCTTTGCTCTTGTTCATTTCCAAATGGCTGACCTGGCCCTGGGTTAAAAAAAAAAAAAAAAAAAAAAAAAAAACTTTCAGCGTTTTGGTTGATTCTGCAATTTTTGGTTTCTAAAGACTCTTTCAGTGTAAGTTTACAATAATGACTCCAGCTTTATGGTGTTTTTACATGTTCATGTTTCTGAATCCCCAATTGCACAGCTAAAAAGAGATTTATGCATGCATATGTATGCTTATGCACATAATATTTATTTTTATTGTAATACTTTTATTGCAGTTTTCTGCAGATATTTTTGTATAATATTCTCTAAATTGTGCAACTGGATTCTTGTTTAGCTGTTTTAGTGTCATCTCTTGTATCATTCCTCACTATTTTTCGTCTCATTATGAAATTATTTAAACTCAGATCAATATTTCCCTTCCATTTATTTATTTATTTGGCAATTAGACACATAATAAGCTGAATATTGTACAGTCGCAAAATGAACCCTTTCAGGTGGATTCAAAACCTCCCTGTTGGTGTTTGTTTTGTGCTGTACTTTTTCTCTTATTATGTTGTATTTGTATATGCATGTGCAAATTCACATGAATTGCAAGAATAATACATATTGAGTTGCAAACCCCCTTTTATTTCTTTCTATTTCTAAAAAAAAGGCTAAATTTACAAAGAAGCTTTTGTGTGAATGCATCGGCTATAAATGGAAATGTTAAGTGGTCGTCAAAATTTTCAGCATATAGTAACAAAAGTAACAAAATCTACTCAAAACAAAAATCTGCTTTGAGTATTTATTTAAAAGACAATAATTATAAAAGTATTATTATTATTATTATTATTATTATTATTATTAAGCCTCAATAATAATTTTACACAATTCAGCAATCATCCTAAATGCTTCATACCATCATCATCTTCCGATATGCTTATTTTATAACAAAAGCTTGTAATACAACAAGTGTTTACAATTAAAGATGTAAAAAGGAAGATTTTTTTTTCTTTTATATTTTTCTGTTACTGGACTTGAGTTGCTAAAACATTCAAAATGCACAAAATATATTATCGATATTGTTTTGTCTGTTGTGAGGGATTTTATTTATTTATTTATTTGATTGGTTATTTATTTATTTATTTACTTATTTGATTTTTTTTTTTTTTTTGTAAATATGTTCTCTTTGAAAGTAAACTTTCTAACTTAGTTGTGTATAATAGCTGTGCAGTCTCTTGAGATCCATGACAAAATGCGTAATTTCTTCAAGTGTAAATGATCCATTCAATTCATGACAAATTAAAATTAATTTGTTAAAAAATAAATTAAATTATAATAATTATAATTATAATAATAAATAAGTTAAATTAAGTTAAAACGTTCATGAAATTGATTGTCATTACAGTAGTAAAAGAATAATTAGATAAGCAAAAAAAAATATATATATATACAATTATAGAGATTGAGTTAAAGTCAAATGTTATTATTTATTCATTTGTTTTAGTTATTTCCCTGCATTTTTGTTTATTTTGTAGGCTATTTGTGGTTGTACAGCACAATGGTCAACATTTGTTATCTTTATTGTGTATTGTGCTTTGTAATTGAATTGAATTGAACTGAATTGAATTGAATTGGAAAAGTAAAATACCTATAATACCTATGGAAGCCCGGGGCTAGTTGTCACACTGGCCATATAAGTATACAGCTTTGTTTAAGTGATTTTGTTTATTTTTAACTATACTAGTTAAAAATGTTGTAAATTAGAATAGATTAAATGTAGTCATTTAAACAAAACTTTCATTCATTTAAACTAAATTTGTAAGTTACCTCTAATTTTAACTTCTTTTTTTTTTAAATCATTGCTGAATCATTTTGTGTTTCATAATCATTTTACTGTTTAGATGCTCCTGTAAATCCAGTGAATAGCTTATTGTGTCCAGGTTACCATGGTGACAGTTTAACTGTGACAGCATAATTGTCTATTGGGGCATGTTGTCCCAAAAGATTAAAGTCTTAAATGAACTGTATCTTTTTTCTTGATGTAATAATGGTGGAAATCTTCAAGAGGTGTTTTTGGAGGCAAGACTTTAATGTTTTTCTCTATAAAGAAATAAACCCACCCTGAGAATGATTTAAAAGAGTATAAAGTGTGACAACTAGCCCCAGTCCCCCTATAATAAATGGCATTTTTCCACTAAACACTTCTGCTGTAATAACCAACCAACACAACTGTGGATTTGTGTTGTATTGCGATTTCATGCAGTCTCTCTGCCTGTGAACCAGACACAGAGATCAACCACCCACGTTTTTTGGCATAGTTCATTTTACCTCCCTTTTGCAATCAAAAATACAAAAAGAGTACATTCTGTAAAACTGTTCCTTTAATAAATCATAGTTTCATTCCTGAAGTTGAGCGTTTTATGTTAAAACTCTGCCTCGGGAAAGTCTGTCACTCAGATAGGAAACTTACCTTTTCAATGAGGTGTGTAACACGCTTTTAAGCCTGTCTTGAGTCAGAAATGACCTTTTTTTATCTTGTTTTAGAAGCTGACGACGATTTCCGTGACAGCCAACGCTAACTTGAGCGCTTGACGTGAATGTCAGACTCGCGGCGTTGTTTGTTAAAATAGTGACAGCGTTTATATTGAAAGGCAATGAGCTTGGTGATGAGGAGAAATGCTGAGTGCTATCCGGACGAGTGTTTCTGTCAGGAAGTGAAGGAAGACCACTGTCAGAGTAGACAGGTAGAGAGGATCCTGTTGAAGGCCATTAAAAATATAGGCAGTGACAGGCCTCTAACACTTGAAGTCATTAGCAGGCACTGGCTAATGATAACTGGGTGTAAGTTAGGTGGCCATCACAACTGTAGCTCTGACATATTTGAGATATGCTCTTGTATTTTTTTTCTTTTTTAAGAGAGAGTCTGATGGTAAGAGAAAGAGGAACCACAATGGAGAGAGAGATAGAGTTAAATGAGGCTCTTGAGAGGTGCAACTACCGGTGGTAAACTTTTTCAAATTAACTGATGATGCTTCATTTGGTAAAGCTAAATAAAGAAGTTTTTACTCACCTTTTTCATCCCAAACCTCTATGGCTTTTCCTCTTCTGTAAAAGCAGTAGCAAAAGGAAAAAAAAATTGCAGGAATATTCTGCCTGCTCTTTTCCATATAATGAAAGCTGATGGTTACTATGGTGCTCGAGCTCCAAAAAAACGGCAAAAAGCATCACACAAGTAACCTAGACTGAAATTTACATTATTCTCTGCTAATCTTCCCCTCCGGCGTCGCTCTCAAATCTCATTTGTTCTAATGTACATTAAAATGTGCCATGTCAAGGCGCATTGCATTTGATGAAGCTAACAGACGTTATTTTGGGCGTATGAATGTACTTTTATTATCTAAATTTGTCACATAATGTAGTCTGAATTAAAAATGAAACTCTACATAAAATGTGATCGTTTAACACAATAAATCAGATGGGTGAATCTTGACTCTCACATTTTAACACCAAAATCAGAAGCAAGCAAAAATAAATAACATTTTAAAGAAAGAAAGGACAGTATTTTATTTATTTATTTATTGTTTGTTTGTTTTTGACAATCTCATTAATGTAACATCATACTGTATATGGTAAATTTGACAGTTTCATTCCTAATATTTTAAATAACATTTTAAAGAAAGAAAGGACTATTTATTTATTTATTTATTTATTTATTTATTTATTTGTTTGTTTGTTTGTTTATTTTTGTTTGTTTGTTTGTTTGTTTGTGACAATCTCATTAATGTAACATCATACTGTATATTGTGAATTCGATATTTTCATTCTTTATATATATATATATATATATATATATAGATAGATAGATAGATAGACAGACAGACAGACAGACAGACAGATAGATAGATAGATAGATAGATAGATATGAACACACAATTAAAATATCACAATTTTATTTTATTTTATTTATTTATTTATTTTTTATATATAGCAGTACAATGTTCTTAATTTTCTGGAAAATAATGTCACATTGCAAAGCTTGGTGATTACATTTTCCTTCTGTATAAAAAAATAAATAAATAAATAAAAAATGTACATTTCTTGACAGGTTTTGTGAGAATACCCAGATAGTCCTGACTCTGTTTTGACAGGACGAGTCACGTTTGAAGCAGGCAAGATATGAATGTCTGCAGGCCTGGAACTGCACGTCAAATTAATTATCACTGAGCCAAGTCTATAGTATCATCGTCATTAAATGTATTAATTGGCAGAAGAATTGCTTATTGTGATTATTATTATTGAACCCTAACCCTAAAGTTGTTCTTTCTATTTGCTGTTTCTGCTGTTTGTAAAAGCAATAAAGCATCTTGAGGCAGTGCAGTACAGAGACCGTTACCATGGTAAATTCCTTTGCTTTGCATCATGCTAAACAGCACCCAAGAACTGTGGTAATGAGAATGTGAAGACTAAAGTCAGAATAATAATCCAGTAAGTGGAAGTCTCCATTTAACCTCAAGATATGATTCAATACTTGAGAACTAACAGGAAATTTTGCCATCGTACTGGTCGCAATGATTACAAAGCTAAAACAAACATGTAATTGCTCCATATCTGATGGCCCGCTGATATTTTGACCTGCCATCAGGATAAGATGATGGCTTTTGGCAGATCGTGACATGGTTCACCAGTGCGCAAATTCGTGAAACTGTAAGAATGGCCTTTTGGATGGGAATCTCATATCTTGCTTATATCTGTGGCTTATCTACGGCAGCTGATGCTCATTTCCAACTGTAGACGTCTAAATTTACAGCTCCTTGCTTCATCATCCCCATTCACCGTCAGTGGCCAGCAAATAAAGCAGTGCGTAGGCAACTTTAAGGGAGCTGAGGACTTGACACAGCAGCCAAATGAATCTGCAAGAGAGACATGAATTGTGACATTGACTGTCCACTCGGTTTTTAGACGGGATATAGTTAGATTCGCATGAAGGACCTTACGACTGGAGCACACACTCAAATATACATACATATCAACCCATAAACCCATGGAGCGTCATCTATTTCACTGTATTCCAGTGCAGCCACGCCACAAATTTGACTTTTCCACATGACTGATCGCTCTAATAGTCAGCCGTTCGCTCCGACACGAGTGCTAAAACCTTGTAATTTCCACATTGCTTGTTAGAACATTTCTCTCAGTCTTTTCGGATTAATTCTCTGTTTATCACATTCTGGGTAACGTAATGGATGAAGTAATTATGAGAAGTCGATGGAAAATTCTCTTTATTAACGCTCAGTTGTAACTCTGTAGCGAAGAGCTGACAGTTGATTCAGTAATTATGGCAAAAATCAGTCAGTGACAATTTTATTGTGTCCTTCTGAATCACAGATACATGTAAGCTACATGGCCGAGTCTCAGCCCGTGAGGTTTTTCCTGAAAAAAATCCTTCTATGTAGTCAGCAGTCCTTAGTTCTTGAAGGATAATGCCATTAGTGGTGTTTGCTGAGGCAAGCATCGCGATTTCTGTTGCGCCCACATAGGGTTATGGGTTTTGCAGAGGCATTGACCTTAAGAATTAAACTTTGGTTTGTGACCATGCTTCGTGCTACAGACATGAATACCTCAAATTGAGGATCTTGTTGAGGAGAGATGTGCAGTTGCATTTCTAAGTAATGGGACTTTATGATTTTTGCCTGGTAGACAATAAATAGCAATTGCATTGCAGTGAATTCCTCTTGCTGTTGTTCAAATGATGATGTTGCTTGGTGTTTAAAACGTTTTAATGATGGATTTGTTTCTTACAGACACAGGCTTCACAAGTTGTTTGGATTATTTGTGGATAACTGTGAAGTTTTTATCAGCTGTTTGGACTCTCATTCTGACGGCACCCATTCACTGCAGTGGATGCATTGATGAGCAAATGATGTATTGGTAAATTTCTCCAAATCTGTTTTCTCAAAGAAACAAACTCATCTACATCTTGGATGTCCTGAGGGTTTGTAAATTTTCATTTTTGGGTGAACTGTTCCTTTAAATGTAACATTTAACCCAACCCTGACTTCTACACCTACACGTTTTTTTTAGTAGAATGACAATAGCTGGCAAGTACCACATCACCCCACAACAATGCGTTTTCAATGCTTCTGTGCATCGTTTGCCAATGTATACAAACATTAAGCTGTTCAAAAGCATGTACAGAGCGAGTTCACTGAAAAAAATTGTATTTAAAATCCTTCTCTAAGTACGTCATTGACAGTTCTATGGCACTCCTGTTTTTCCCGTAAAAGCTTTCTCGACTGAATCACATAATGCCATTTATAAAGATGAAAATTAAATAAATAATAATTTGTGCCGACTCACCCCCTATTGAGAAAAAAGTGTGTTGCACTAATATACAGTTAAGTGTGCTTCACTTTGTACTTTCACATCAGAGTAATCAGTGACCTGAATTTGACATGGCATGCGCACACATGTATGCTGATCATTTTCATCACATTACCAGTACTTATCAAAGCTTTTACCTTTTCAGGGCGGAATGTGTCGTTTTGTTTGATGTTCAATCCTACGCAGCCTGTCAGTGTCATGTGACATCTGGAATGCCGTTTGGATCTCATCTAACATTTTGGTTTGGCGTGTGGAGGCCCTGAGGACTCGTGCCTTTTGTTGCGTGCAGAGAGACAGCTGACAGCAGCCCTTCTGGTGACACACCTGCGTAACATAACGCCCAATACGGGTCGTAAACAGATAGATGGCCTCCCTCCGCACTTTAAAAGATGCTCTGTGCTTTGAGATATTGGTTTGTGGGCAAAAGATAAATAGTATGAGTTTAAAAGATGGCTGAAACACATAGAAACATACATGGCAAAAATATCCCATTTTCATTAAGAAATGGGGATAAAATGTTAAATGTCATGACAATTAGGTCATAAATAAATAAATAAATAAATATGAAGGTAGGTAGGTAGGTATAAAAAATGGGCAAAAGTTTTAATATAGATATATTTAAATATATAATATATTTTAAAATGAAATTTATTTGTGTGATGAAAAGCTGCATCTGATGCTTTATGAAATCATTGTAATATACCGATTTACTGCTCAAGAAACATTTCTTATTATTAAATATATTATTATGAGTTGTGATTTTGAGCAGTTGTGCTGCTTCATGTTTTTGTGGAAGCAATGCATTTTTTCATGATTCAGTTTTATACATAGCACAATGATGGAAAAAAATGTAACAAGCTAAATTTAAACTTATGTTACCTGCATCAACATGTTGGTTTGTTCTATCTCTAGGTGACAGGTCGAATGCACCTGGTCTTCCTGTTTCATTTATTTAAATCACAATATGCATTAATCTTTCAAGAACACCCTCCAAGGATGCACCTACTTTTGGACAGTGTCCAGATGCAAGCCGCCAAACTTCTCAGATAAACAACAGAATGATGCATTCGACCTGTGGCAAGAACGTGACAAAGGGCACACCCGGCAAGAAAAATGACATTCGTCTTGTCATGCAGTTCCACCTCCATCTGGCTTTCATAATTCCTGTGTTTACACTGGTAAGTCAGACCAAAGGTAATCATATGTTTACACTTGTAGCTACAGGAGAATTTTGACAGTCGAGATCACTGACGCTTTAAACTGTAATCCTGAGATTATCCCTGCCAGGTACCCAGAGAAATGGAAGTTTCGGGAATTATTGCTGAGCGGAACAAAAAAAATGTCCAGTGAAGGAGAGGAGAGAAGAAAAAAAAAAAAACTATAAAGAGAACCAAAGCCAAGGCAATGAATCAAGATAGGGTTAGAGGAAATTATATGTGACGTGAGAAGCAAAGTCGTGAGACCACAAAGTTAGTTCAAGTGCATTGAATGATTGTGTAATATGCAAGAGAAATTGATCGTCCCCCTTTCCTAAACTTTGAAAAAAGAAGACTGCATTAGGCCATCTAATCTAGAAAGCAAAGACTGGTGCTCATTTTGGAGGTGCAGTGAAGCAGCTAAAAATAGCCTCGAGGTTGGTCAGACAGACATTGAGAGAAGGCCAGCCTCAGATGGAAGTAAAGAGATGATTTGGAGACTGACATTGGTGTCCGGTGCTGTTCTCAAACTGAGACTGACAGACCAGTCTAGCACAAAAAGTCCAGATGAATTGGGTGATAGCACAGAGTTCATGAGAGGTCGCTTAAGCTTCTGCCCACTTGCCCTTTAAATCTGGGGAATTCTGCAGAGGGATGGAGGTTAAAGGTCACCAGGCTTCAGCGCTGACCCTTTGGTTTTGTGAGCGGCCTCGTTATTCTGTCAAACCTGACTGAGCGAGCTACTTTATTTTATGCATTTTTTTCCCTAAAGCCCCCGGGGTAAGATGTCACCCTCTCCTTTTCCTTTTTTCGTCCTGACCGAAGATGTCACTAAATCTCATCTCAAAACATTCATTTTTTAGGTTATGGTTATGCTCTCATTAATCTTAACTTTTCATTTGAACTGAACATCACCATTTGTTAAATTTATTACATCTGGACAACATTAAAATTTAGAAGGTTCTCAGTGGAATGTTGTTGCTGGTGTTTAATTCAATATTTATTGACATTTTTACAATTTTAAGCACGTAAAACAAAACAAAACAAAACAAAAAAAAAAAACCTTTTTTCTCAAAATTGCAAGATATAAACTCATAATTTCATGTTATAAAGTCAGAATTTCAAGATATAAACTCGAAAAAAAAAAAAAAAAAACTAAAAAAAAAAAAAAAAAAAGGCCAGAATTGCGAGTTTATATTTATATTTTATTTATAAATCAGGGCCCATATTCACAAAATATTTTATCTTACCACTAAGAGTACTCCTTGTATTACATTATTTGTATTTTTATAATTCCATCAATTAGGCATACATATTCATTATTCATTTTAACCAATACAGACCAATTGAGTGGAATCGTTTAATAAAATTCTAAATCACAGAACACCCTAGCGACCACCCAGGACACTCTTGCAACCACATAGCAACAACCTGGCAACCGGCTCAACATCATGGCAACAAATTTTGCATGGGAAAGCATATTCGCATTGTGATTCATAGGCAAGGACAGTTCTCATCATCTGTCAACATACTATGTAGTAAAACGCATAGGGCAGAAGTGGTTCATGGGTCGAGGCGGGCTCTGAATTCTTAAATGAACTGACTGCTGACGAGACATAAAATACACGCCATACCTTTGTCTCCTCACGGCAAACAAGAAGTTTGCGGGACAGGTAACATGTCAAGCTAATGTTAACACATGCTCCCTGAAAGAGGACTGCATCAATTACATTCATAAGACGGCACATCTAGAGCGGGAACTCATCAACTGTCTCAGGGGAATGAGATACAATCTGTTAGTTACAGATGACCTTGAATACTAATGTATCTAACAGTGTGAGAGAGAAGATGATGTAGTTAGAAGTCAGGATTCAGATGAAGCAAAATGTGCATGTGATCAGTATTGTGGATTTGATTTTCTGAGAAGAAAAGAAAGAGTTTTTGCCTGGTAGACACCCTAGCAACCATTTAGACACTGCACAGAATACATTATCTGTCACATAGCAACATTAAAATAAATAAATAAATAATAGCAACCATATAGCAACACCCACAATACCACAGCAAATACCTAGCAACACCCTAGAAACCACAAGAACATCCTAATAACCACATAGAATACCGTAGTATTCACATAGCAACATGACTAAAAATGTAGCAACACCCATAATGCCCTAGCAACACCATAGCATTTACATAGCAACTTGTTTAAGCAACATCCTAGCAACCACCAACGAACAACACTGAATACTATATCAATCACATACAGCAACATAGATTTTAGAATGTCACACATAGTTGCTATGTTGCTATGTGCAACATTCTAAAATCCTTATAACCATATAATAAACAATACAAATAAATAATAGACACAATTCTGCATGCATATTAATGTGTATTCATATTTAATTAAATTTTAGTTTTTGTAGTGTTATGTGCTTTTGTCATTTTTTAAATGATATTTACATATATAGACGTAATTGAATTTAATTTCAGTTTTAGTAATTTTTAGCACTTCAACCTAAACTTATTTCAGTTAGTGTCAAAGGCAACATTTCTAATTTTAGTTTGTTTTGCATCTAATATTTTTACGTCAGCTTCATTTCAATCACACACACACGCACACGCACACGCACACGCACACGCACACTCACACTCACACTCTTAAAAATAAATGTGCTTAAAAAGGTTCTTCACAGCGATGCCATAGAAGAACCATTTTTGGTTCCACAAAGAACCATTCAGTCAAAGGTTCTTTAAAGAACCATCTCTTTCTTCACTTTTTATAATCTGGAGAACCTTCTTTCGCCACAAAGAACCTTTTGTGAAACAGAAAGGTTCTTCAGATGGTAAAGGTTCTTTATGGAACCATTTACCATTTAGACAAAAAAGTTCTTCTATGGCATCGTGAAGCACCTTTATTTTTAAGAGTGTGCACATACATATATTCATATTTAAATAGTTTTAATAGTAAATAACATAGCATTTGCAAAGCAGCATGTCCCGTGTTTGAACATGTCCATACTAAAAACATGAAATTATATATTTCTGTCAGTAGGAAAACATGAAGTCATGCATTTCTTTCAAATTAGCTTGTACTGCATGCTAATATTGCAAAAGGTTAATAAGGTTTTTGCAGGTTATTATGTTGTATTCTGTGATTTAATAGCAGTGCTGGTGATCTGGCTTACACAATCAGATTCCAGAAATTAAGTACCTGTATATATTTTAAAATGTACATCATCAGATCACATTTACTTTTTTTAAAAAAAATTTTTATTAATAACATGATGTAATTTTTAATTCGGTTCCTGTATTTGGTAACAAGGGATGGAATAGATTCTCTTTCTCTTTGTGTTTTTATATCAATAAGGTACAAAATAATCCTGTTTAAATCATAAGTCAGGTCAAAAGTAATCTAAAAATAATCAAAAAGTACTCAGAATAGATGAGCTAAAATGTGTAATCTAATAGGTTGACGTTACTGTCATGTAATTTGTAATCACCAGCAGAGTTTGTAAGTAGTCTACCAGCACTATTTAATAGCATTCTGAAGAAGACATGAGGTAAGTCAGTCTTCTGAAAATCAGGACAACATTTAAGAAGAGTCATTTTGATGGAAAGGTTGCTCGACGTGTTCAGGTTTTCGCAACCCAGGCTCATTGGAAATGCATGCCTCTACATACATTTGTGCAACACCGTAATTATGTACCTTGCTGCACGTTTCACGGCAGTTTCAAAGTGAAATGTCCAGAGAGTGGCGCTAAAACACACATTTAATACGTGACCGTTACACGTTTTTATTACGTTGGTACAGGCATGTATTGCAACTTTTTTATTATGCTGCTTGAGGTACGTATTGCGGCCATTTAGAATTCAAATTTCCAGTGAGTGTCCAAGATTAATGCTCTATCATGTTGGAAATCATGTGAGCTACCGAGTAAATCTACTGGATTAGAAAACTCATGCATATGATGCAGTAATATGTGACAACAATGGTCAAAAGTTTCAGTTTTCAAATCGTGCAGGATGTTAAAATAGTTTTTAAGTCATAACAAAACTTTCTGCAAGTAACTGTGTTAAAATTAGACTTTATTAATCAAAACTCTGTACCTGTAAATCATACTTTGTGTGAAAAGGAATAAAAGTTGTCTGAATTTTACTGCCTTTAGTGTTGATTTGAACTGGAAACTGCAGTGAATCGTACATATAGGTACGTTTTTTTCAGTTTTGCAGAAATGTATGTAGAGGCACGTATTTCCAATGAGCCTAGGTTGGGTTTTCGTTAGTCGCCCATTAGCAGATGTCACTTGACAAACTCCTGTCTGGAGAGGTCAAGGGTAAGGACTATGGCATTTGGGAGCAAAGAGTCTCTCATTTGGCTCAGGCAGATCGAGGAGAAGATCTGGTGAGAAATCTGTCAGGCACTTGAGGGGTTGCCCAAAGCGACTCTGTTGCGACTGACAGGAAGGAATATGAGAGCAGGCATTTGTGATGACTTGCCCCTTACGCCGTCAAACTAGTTTGTCACTTTGTCAGTGACTAAAAACAGCCAGCAAATTAGCCATGAGTAATAAGTAGTGTATTTCTAAAGAACAAAGTCCTACAGACATCTGACAGAAGATCCACCATGTTGCAAGAAACAGTTGTTTTGTTCTTTTTTTCCATTCTTTCTGTTCGCTTTTTGTAGATTCGCCTCAGGAGATGAACTCATTGGACGCCAATTTATCACCAATGGGATGGAAAACAGACTTCAAGGCTTGTTTTTTACACCACCGCACAGCCGCGCACAACAGTTCCTGCCAAAAGATGCCTTGATTCTCATATGATCTCAAAGTATGCACAGAACCAGTCGCAACATGGCATCGCGTGACTCAACCTCTGAATGCAGTTATTGAGAGCGATGTGTTGGCAAGAAATAAAATGTTTGATGACTTGATCTACCAAGCATCTCCAGACAGATATTTGATTGACAAGTATTATCATTGAGGGAGTCAAATGTGGGCTACAGTTGGATGGGTCACTACACTCTGTATTGCTACAAGCAAACTAGCCTTCTGTGAGATTGCTAATTCAGTCAAACTACATTTGAAGCACTGGTATGCTGGTTCATGTTTTAGTAAGTGAACTGAAATTACAACTAGAATAATCTGGACTTTTAAAAACAGACAGTTACAAATAATGAATGTTTTATCAATGCTTAATTCATTTAAGAACAATATTAAATAATGATTTTTTTAAATTATTTTATTTGACTCTGTTCATTTAGGACTCCAGTAATTTTACAGTACCTTTAAAAATACTATATTTATTATGATAATTTATATCAATATCAATATTAAAAATACAAGTATTTATTTATTTATTTATTTGTTTGTTTGTTTGTTTGTTTGTTTTGTTTATTTATTTATCCATGTTATTTTGGTACTTTAGTCATTTTACAGAACAGTTAAAAAGCATTATTTTATTATTAAAATTTTAATATCATTATGAAAAATGTAAATACATATACAGTATGTATTATTTATTTATTTATTTATTTGAAGATGTATACAGCAAAGCAGATGCACATACTTGTTGCCATATTTGCAGAATATTATACAGGTTTTTATTTAATTAATTTTAAATTACTGAAAAACATTATTATTTTTATACGTATATTACATTTTTGTATAATTGATCAGCATTAAAATAAATTTAAAAAATACATATTTATTTTTTTTTGTATTATTATTTGAAGATGCACAGCATATGCAAATGTATTTTTGCAATATTTTGCATTAGTTATACATTCATGTTATGTAATCTGCACTTTAATATTGTAATATATATATATATATATATATATATATATATATATATATATATATATATATATATATATATATATATTTTTTTTTTTTTTTTTTTTTTTTTTTTGGGGGGGGGGGGGGGCGGGGTGAAATGCAAGTTTTTAAGGGCTATTTTGCTTTTGGATGAAATATACAGCCTTTAAATATGTATTCAGTCCTTGAATGTGTATTTGAAAGGTCAAACAGAAGGAATTCTCTTCAACTGTAACTGGAATATCTTTATAAATACTATGCTTATTTTAATGCCTATTCATTTGTGTATTTGAGCAAACTGGATATAGACACTGTTTATGTATACGTTTATTGCAGCACTCAATGGTCCAGACATAGGTATGTTTAAACTGCAGGTCTGAAAGTACATTAAAGGTGCATCTCAATAAATTAAAATGTCGTGGAAAAGTTAATTTATTTCAGTAATTCAACTCAAATTGTGAAACTCATGTACTAAATAAATTCAGTGCACACAGACTGAAGTAGTTTAAGTCTTTGGTTCTTTTAATTGTGATGATTTTGGCTCACATTTAACAAAAACCCACCAATTCACTATCTCAACAAATTAGAATATGGTGACATGCCAATCAGCTAATCAACTCAAAACACCTGCAAAGGTTTCCTAAACCTTCAAAATGGTCTCTCAGTTTGGTTCACTAGGCTACACAATCATGGGGAAGACTGCTGATCTGACAGTTGTCCAGAAGACAATCATTGACACTCTCCACAAAGAGGGTAAGCCACAAACATTCATTGCCAAAGAATCTGGCTGTTCACAGAGTGCTGTATCCAAGGATGTTAACAGAAAGTTGAGTGGAAGGAAAAAGTGTGGAAGAAAAAGATGCACAACCAACCGAGAGAACCACAGCCCTATGAGGACTGTCAAGCAAAATCGATTCAAGAATTTGGGTGAACTTCACAAGGAATGGACTGAGGCTGGGGTCAAGGCATCAAGAGCCACCACACATAGACGTGTCAAGGAATTTGGCTACAGTTGTCGTATTCCTCTTGTTAAGCCACTCCTGAACCACAGACAACGTCAGAGGCGTCTTACCTGGGCTAAGGAGAAGAAGAACTGGACTGTTGCCCAGTGGTTCAAAGTCCTCTTTCTAGATGAGAGCAAGTTTTGTATTTTATTTGGAAAGTAAGGTCCTAGAGTCTGGAGGAAGGGTGGAGAAGCTCATAGCCCAAGTTGCTTGAAGTCCAGTGTTAAGTTGCCACAGTCTGTGATGATTTGGGGTGTAATGTCATCTGCTGGTGTTGGTCCATTGTGTTTTTTGAAAACCAAAGTCACTGCACCCGTTTACCAAGAAATTTTGGAGCACTTCAAGCTTCCTTCTGCTGACCAGCTTTTTAAAGATGCTGATTTCATTTTCCAGCAGGATTTGGCACCTGCCCACACTGCCAAAAGCACCAAAAGTTGGTTAAATGACCATGGTGTTGGTGTGCTTGACTGGCCAGCAAACTCACCAGACCTGAACCCCATAGAGAATCTATGGGGTATTGTCAAGAGGAAAATGAGAAACAAGAGACCAAAAAATGCAGATGAGCTGAAGGCCACTGTCAAAGAAACCTGGGCTTCCATACCACCTCAGCAGTGCCACAAACTGATCACCTCCATGCCACGCTGAACTGAGGCAGTAATTAAAGCAAAAGGAGCCCCTACCAAGTATTGAGTACATATACAGTAAATTAACATACTTTCCAGAAGGCCAACAATTCACTAAAAATGTTTTTTTTATTGGTCTTATGAAGTATGAAGATAGTGAATTGGTGGGTTTTTGTTACATGTGAGCCAAAATCATCACAATTAAAAGAACCAAAGCCTTAAACTACTTCAGTCTGTGTGCACTGAATTTATTTAATACACGAGTTTCACAATTTGAGTTGAATTACTGAAATAAATGAACTTTTCCATGACATTCTAATTTATTGAGATGCAATGTATGTGCTAGACTTTGTGCTGAAACAGACCTGCCACTAACAATAATTTCAAGCATGTTTCAGTTCAGATGCATTGATGTGCATTAGAGGTTACATGGATTTGTTGGCAACATACAACAGCAGCGATTCATCTATAGATCGTGAGGGCAGACATGCCGAGTTCATTACTCAAGATCTCCCCAGAGAAGGAGCGATAGCTATGCCTATGTAGCAAATTACATAGAAACCCCACTAGTAGCATCTGACTCTAATGGAGGCCGTTTAGCTTTCTCAGATATTTACATTCCTTCCTGTGCTTATACGGAGAACCGTTAAGTCATGGAGTCTCAGGCAATTCGACATAATGTGAACGTCTTACATACACCATGTTTAAATGGCTCTGCTGTGAAATATAATATAACTTGTAGGAAAGAAAAGACATTTTAAAACCCTTAAGAGTTCACAGGATTTAACATGCCAGCAAAATTGTGAAAGGTTGTGAAAAACCTCACAGCAGAGCAACATTGTCCCTTAGAATATTAACATAAATGACCTGTGTCGGTTCGTTACATCCATTTTTTGCACATCCTCTGCAGATGATTTTGTAGAGGAGTTCAGGATAAAAAAAAAAAAAAATAGGTATGTGCACTGAAGCGCAGAGGACTCGGCCTAAAACTGGTATTTAGAGGGCATAATAAAGAATAGATGGTAGATACCAAGCTCTCAGTGCCTTGCAAAGAAAAAAGCAACAACAACAACAACAACCAGCAGTTGAATCTATCAAGTGTAAGTGGCAGTATACAATACTCATTTCCAGCAATGTGAAAGAGTCTCTGCCTTTGTTTCCTTGCTAAAATATTCACACCACGATAATTTGCATTCTTGAAAATAAAGAAAACCATTCTTGAAAGTGAACACTGTTTTGCACTTTGCTGGAAGTTGCAACAAGCGACTTGTCAAAAGTCATTGGCCATCCTTTTGCAACCATCCATTTTGTTTTAATGCTCTAAGCCTTTCCTGCCCAGGTGACTTCCTTTTCTCAAGGGAGGGCGGAAATTACTCAGGTTGATGTGAATGATTCTATCTGATGGTTAATGGAAAAAATATTGGAAAGTCACTTAAGCGAGGGGAAAGGGAAGATGAAAGTGTGGAGTGGATGAAAAGAAGTCTTCAGCATTCTAAGGAGCAATTGAATGTTGCACGCTGCTTGCGCGCTCAAAAAAGGTGCTTTTCGAGAAACGAGGATTTGACAGAATTATGTTTGGCTATGGCAAGCTGTCAAGTTCACAAACTGACGGGAGTGACTTTTATGGGATGTTTGGGTGCGATTTACAGCTTCAGTCGTATTAGAGATGTAATCATTTCAATGTTATTTTTGAAATGTCATAAATTTTCATAACTGAACATGTTTTAAAAAGTGTTATTTGATATGTTTATTCTCAAAGAAGCTGCCGTTTTTACTGTTAGTTCACAAACCAGAAAAGTATAAATCATAGATGGTTCTTGACTGGTTTTGCTAAAGTGTAACCCATATTTAATGCAATCTTGATCTTATATTTGCTCTTGGTTTGAGGATGTCAAGCAGTCTCTCCATGTTGACATTTGTCTAATTTAACTAGCTTCTATCAGGTGACAGACCAAAATACTATAGAGTTTGATTTGACATATCTTTTAAATGTTCAACTCTTTGGCTATCCTCCTAATTTTGTACGATTGAATAGCTACATTTTATTACTTTCATTTAACACTGTTTTTCCCCGCTGTGTGGGATATCAACTCTTTTTTTCACAATGTTACCCACCAGTTGAAAACCACAGAAATAAAATATGATTCTTCTATTTTTCTCCATTTTTTTCCTCATTTCATTTATTTATTTACTCTTACTATTTGTGCTACTTGCCATTTTATTGCAATACACTCTATTTATTTAATTTAATTTAATTTTTTATTTACAGCTTAATTGGTACCACATTAAAGGCACACAGACATATATAAATGTTAAATTATGTACAAATATACAGAATAAATAACTCTCATCCACACTTGTACAAAATAAAGCTATGGTGCTCCTCCATACAGTAAAACATTTCAAGGCTTAACACAATAATTTGTGTGCATATTTTCTGTATACATATATAGATATATATATATATATATATATATATATATATATATATATATATATATATATTTTTTTTTTTTTTTTTTTCTTTTCTGCTCCAGCCAGATAATGAAGATAAAACACCCTGCATAATTGTCATGCTGAAAGAAAATAGTTGGATATGATTAGTGTTTTCAAAAGGAACTTTAAACAACACTATTATACAAACCAGAAGCTACACTACTTGGTTTTCCTATGGGAAAAATGGCATAGACTGTGCGGCCCAACAACGTGATTGTCATCAACCACCTTTAAATGGTATTTTAAGTAGTGCAATTCTTTTCTTTTCATTTTCTCCAAGGATGCCCAGCAGAGTTTTTGTCCATATCAGAAGCAGTGGAGGTAATGAGCAAGTGGGTCTGTGTGACATGATTTCTGAACAAACTCTCCAGGCGTGTTGAGAATTCCAGGTGAGAGGCCAATTTCGGGCATGATAAATGAGCCCACTCATAAAGTCTGACCTCAGGGTCAAAACAATAGCCGTTTGGCAAGCTACTCGCTCTTGATGACGCCTTATTTATTAATAAATGCAATTTTCAGGCATCTTGCGATTCAAATACAACCATTATTTAATATTTAATGAACAAAAACTGTGTTGGGAATGTTTAATTCAAAATGTAGCAAATCAGGCAATCGTTAAACTAACCATAAATGTTCTGTATGACAGAAACAAAAGAAAGAAAACACAATTTCTTCCATTGCTACAGATAAACAGCGCTTGAAGATCTGTCACGTACATAATAAGAGATACACAGATAGAAATGAGAAGTGACTCTATGCTAGTCTTCCCTACCAAACATAAAGAGAATGCATTAACCACAATGCACAACAAATCTTCTGGTATCAAAGCAAATCTTGTCCAAAGACAACAGTTTGTGACTCTTTCGGTGTGACTGGAATATTGTTAGGATGCATAATCCATCATCTGCAATGTCCAGAAGCATGCTAACGCTAAAGGTCCACATGAAATTAGACATTGTGTCCACGTCAAATGATCGTATCGTGAGAATTGCCTCTACGCTGACGTAGTTTTATTATATCTCTCGGGGCTAAATCAGAACTCAGAATGAACTGTCAAGGCACTTGGAGTATCATTTGTCAAATCAAAGTATACAGTGTACTTATCTCAGTTGAAAGTTGTTTGATGCTCTAAGACTTCTAAATAGTCTGGTTCAGCATGCAAGTTGGCTTTGAGTTCAAAGTACTCATTTTTAGTCTGTTCCACCATGACCTTCCGTGGCCTCGTATAAACAAGAGTCTCCATTAGTTTAAGCTCCTTGTGGTGGTTGGGGACTTGCCTGTCCACCGCTGGTTGTAGCTGTGGTATGTTTTTCCTGAGATATTCGCTGAGGCTGAGCTGTTGGAGCTCCCGTTCCCTTTCTAAGATGTTCTTGTACAAGGAGCTCGCATCTCCCAAACTCACAAACTCTGCAGGGTAGTCGGTGACGGCCCTGAACTTCACGTTGGGTCCCGTAAGGAGGGAGTCGCTCTCCTTGTCAAGGATGCTATGGCAGATATGCTTAGGTTTCTCGCTGTCGTACTCGTCCAATTCGTATTCTTTGTGCTGAGAGCAGTAACTAGGGTTTCTGCAGACCTGAACGATGGGGCTACGGGAAGGTTCGTCGTACATGCCGGGTCCTTGCCTTTCAGTTACGTGGTGGGTGGTCTTCTGGCCGTACATGCTGTAGTGCAGGTGGATGGGACTGCTCTCGCGAGGTTGCTCCTCGGCTTGTTTCTTCTTGGCCTGTCTCCGCCGACGGTGTAGCACAAACACAATGATCCCCGCAGCGCAGAAAATGAAGGTCAGAAAGAGGATGAGAAGGCAGAGAATGAGCACCGATAGTGGCACTGCTTCTGTCAGAGACCGGAAGAAGCCGCTGGTGCCGACCCCTGGCGCAGAAGTGGCTACAATAGCATCCTTGGTGTCTCCAGGTAAGGACTTATAGGTGACCAAGCCAGGACAGAGAACATCATGTTTCAGGTTTCTAACCTCAGCAGTAGACAGTTTTTGAGGAGTGTGGCATAAGATGGTACCCATCACGGTGTCCTTGCTTAGCTTTTCCGCCCACTGTTTGAGACTGACCAAATCACAAGTGCAGTCCCACGGATTGTCCTCAAGATAAATTTGTTCCAAATAATTGAGCTGGTCCAACACATTACTCACCGGTAAGTGCATAAAGACATTTTTCCTTAGGTTCAATCTTACCAAGGGCACATTACGAAATATCTGTGCAGGGAGAGTGTTGAGTAGATTGTTGTTCAGGAACAGGAGCTTTAGATTTGTCAAAGGGTTGAATGATCCAGCCTCAATGTCTTTAATGGCATTATGCTCCAAGTACAAGTATTCCAAGTTGTGAAGGCCAAGAAACATTGTTGCCGAGATTTTCTCTATCCTGTTTCCATTCAGGTACAGCTTTTTCAAATTGCTCAAACTCAGAAAGGTTTCATTGTCAATGTAGTCTATTTGGTTGTTTGCCAAATTGAGCAGTTCCAGACTGTCATACGTCACAAAGTCATACTTGAAAAGTCGCTGTATCATATTTCCCATCAAAAACAGCTTGGTTGGGCTTTGTTCAAGAATGCCTATATCAGATATCCTTTGAATTCCTCTATCTTCGCAGTGCATTAAGAAACCCATGCTTTGGGGAGGACATGAGCACATTGGCACGCAAAATGTCCCTAGGCCGTTTGCAGGTGTGGGTATTTTTGTGCCATCGTTGACATTCGGTATCTGAACAACCTTGGTGGACGGGGTGACAACCATGTCTAGAGACTTTGATGGTTCTTCGAGATTGATGTCGGCATGGGAGGGGCAAAGTAAATCCCTTTTGGCCCTAGCCAAAGAAATGCCCCTAAGATCTTCAGGCCTGTTGCAAACCACCTCGCCGATGGATGACTGTGCCCGCATGTTCTCAATCCAGACCTTCAAATGCAAGATTTCACAATTGCACATCCAGTCGTTGTCCTCCAACAGGAGCTCCATGATACGACCAATATGCTCCAGGAAACCCACGTACGGCAATGTCTGCAGCTTGTTCCCACGCAGATCCAAATGTGTCAGAGGCACAAAGCGGAAAATGTTGCTTGGAAGGAACTCGATGGAGTTGTCATTGAGGATCAGAACTTTAAGACGGACAAGCTTGCTGAAGGCCCCAGGTTCCACGATCCGGATGAAGTTGGTGTCAGCCTGAAGGTATTCCAAATTTACCAAGCCGTGAAATGTGTCCTCCTTCAGCATGACCAGGAAATTGCTGTTTATGTGCAGCTTTTTCAGGGATCCCAGCGCACTGAACACACCAGGTTCAAGCTCCTGTATGCTGTTTGCACCAAGATGTAACGTGACGGCATTCTTGAAAATATCCAAATCCTCTGCAAGTAACTCCACTAAGTCATTTTTATACAGGTTTAAATGCAAAGGCATATCTGACGGTACTTTAACGTCTGAGATTTTGCTTATGTTTCTGTCTTCACAGTTCATGTACAAATGTCCATCTTTCTCTTCACAGGTGCACAAAGATTTGCAAGCTCCACTGTACAATGCCTTGAGCTCAGTATCTCCAAAAGTAGCACCAGCAAAGAAGGAGCAAATGAAAATGATCCTGGCCAGCATTTTTTTCCCCTTCCTTGTATCTAAAAAGACAACACAGGGGAGAGAAGGAAAGGTAATTACTGTGTGCAATTAGCAATCTCATAAAATAACACTGAATTATGAGAATTATTGCAAGTTCACATAGCTGAATCTAATGAAATAAACAGGCTATGATTTGGAAAAAAAAAAAAAAAAAAAATCTGTGCCTAAATACAGATATTAACAAGATTATAGAATTGTTAAAGCTATTAAAAGTGTGTTCCTAACGTATTGCATTTTATTATTGCATACAACCAGTGAGTGGAACATTAGAACATTTTATATAGTAACTAACATTGTAATAGTCCTAAATGAATAATTTGGTTGCGTCATTGATGATGATGATGATAATAGTGATGATTATGTCACATTACATACTTAGGGAAATAATTAAGTATCTAAAATTACTGGAATAATTACATTCTAATAAAGAAACAGACTTGTGCTTATGTCTCATAATTTGTAGACCAAGTAAACGAACAAACTGGACTTTTTTTTTTTTTTTCCGACAGTAAAGGCAAAGAATTTGTATGCGTGTATAGCCTATATTTTACCACAGCATTCTGAATGATGCACAATTTACTTTTTTTCAGTCCTCAGCTGCAGACACCCTGAGATTTTTCTGTGCATAATTAGACTGGTTTTCCCGACCTTGTTACCTCAAACATCTGTATGAGTGTGCTTTAGGATGTGTCCTATAATCATCTCACTATGCAAACAATTATACCTCAGAATTAATTTGAATGAAACAGAAATGAGTTGCATAAACAATGCACAAATCAGTGATCTCAGTACGAACAGGTTCTTCCACATTAATGTTATAGATCTTTTCTCTTCAACATTCAGCAACTGCCTTTGTCTTATTTGTAGGTTTGGAGCCAAGAACTGGCTCTTCTACAGAACCGTTTTTTTTTTTTTTTTTACTGGAACAGAATTACCGTTAATGTATCATGTGCATGCATTCTTGTGCCGACTCAGCACCATGGTATTTTCATTGCATCTTTCACTCATCACTATTCAGCAGCACCGAAAAATGTTATGGAATATTTTCTTTTGCGCAATCAAAAAATACAGCTTCATCAGCATTGTCCCATTTGCAAACTATTGACTCTTATAAGTCGTATGAGTAAATACTTGTTAGTGAATCAAAACCATACAGCGGGCCCAGCGAAGTCTGTTTTCTGGAATTAACAATTCGAGTTGGTACTTTTTAGTGAATCAAAATCATAGGAAGCAGTGTAGTCCATCTGACTCTTCAGCAATTGACTCTTATGAACCCTTTTTTAGTGAATGAAACACATACAGCTTCCAGCTGTGTCATGTTGCACTGGTGAGACTTAAATCAGGGACTGTTGACTGACTTGTTGTTCACATGACAATGTGTAAAGATTTATTATAAGTTTTGACGGTAAGAATGAATGGAATTAATTATTGGACTGCATTTATGCCTCCTAGAGAAAATTCTTCCAAGATCAAATGATCTGATCTGCTAGACGCATTCATTTTATATCTGTATATTCTATATGCCAAATGTCAAAGATGGTTTCTTTTGTGTTTTTGTTTTCAAAGGAACTTTATGAGACACGTCTAGGACAAAGTTGATATTTAAATGAAAAATGAATCCCCGGAGCAAGCTCTTCCTCATACAGTTCCCCTGAAGGAAAATAACCACACACTATTCTTTGTTATAATGTCATTTAAAACAACATAACACAGTTCCATGCAAATTAACTGAGACATAAAACACCCCAGAGTCCCAGAGAATCTGCGAGGAATGAAAGGCTTCCCAGCTGTATTGACATGAAATCAAACATTGAGTGGTCCGGCATGCCACATGACACCGACAGGCTGCGTGCGCTGACAGCTGTGAGCAAACACGGTGTGTGAAGACAACAAAGATGGTTTTTGTCATCTCTCTTGAGGATGCAGGTAGAACGGCAGTGGAAGGGGGCGGTGGCATAAATAAAATTAGATTAAAAGATTACAAAAACTGTGGAGAATATGAATGCTTGCATGCCATGCTAGATGACAGCACAAAGAAGGGGGAAAAAAAACACACGGTCCCATTCCTATTTTTAGCAAGCAGTGTGTGGCTGACAGTGAGGAGAGAATTTGTGGTCCATTAGAAGCCAGTGAAGCCTACATATTGCGCTCTCATGCATTTAAGCAGGGCCTAATATCCATCTACTTAACTATCTATCTATATACACACATACGCACATAGAGCTCGACCCGTGACTCCTCATGCCTCAGGTTTACGCCCCAACCTGCCTGTCTAACCCGCTCCACACATCCTTGGAGGGGAATGGGAACATCTGTCCTGATACAGCAAATTTTCCTGTCTTTCTCTCGCATGGTTACCCAAAGCGTATAGGCTATCCCATAGGAAAGACAAGTCACGGATGAGATCTTTTTGATCTCTCAGTTGTTTCTCCTGCTTGACAGTGAGGAGATTAAATGTAGAACAAATGGAGATGTTTGCTTAAGGCTTCTTCTATACTGAGAAAAAGACTGTATAATCTAAAATCCACTAGTTGTAAAAATCTCAATAATGGCATGCTCTGCTCAAGAGAAAACAGTCTGCGATTTAATTGCTCTTTCATGTAGCAAATAAGAACAATTGACATGGAATTGACTACAGAAGGAATATGGAGTTGTAAAATGAGTGTGGATACATTATAAAAATTGTTAAATTGTAAATATAACATATTAGAGTATGTTTTACAAGAAATTACCATCTTTCTCGTCTTTCTTACTTTAAAATTCACATTTAATTTAATGTGTTATTTGCCATTTCTTGGCTATTTCTTTCTTAGCGTTTTTTTCTTTTACTAGCATTTGAGAGAAAATGGTTTCCGTTTTTTTCAAGGTTGAATTGTCCAGATAATTTGGTCTGTTTCTGGTCTATTTATTCGTTTAATGAAAAATCTTAAGTTTATATTGAAATCTAAGACTTGGTCAAGCCTAAGCACAATCCTAACATTACTTTGGTACAAACATCCAAAAACGCAGGAAAGCTCAGTCAAACATCTCCATTTGCTTTCCATTTAATCTCAGTGCTGTCTAGAAGAAACAACTGAGATGTTAAAGAGATCTCTTTTGGGACTTTTTCCACAATAATTGTTGTCCTTTTATTTAATTCAATTCAGTTCTGAGGTTTCTGATTTCTTGTTGGAATAACAAGATTAGATCTTATGTTATACTCATCCACGATGTCTAAGAGAAACAACTGAGATATTAGAGATTTTATCTGGGATTTTTCTTGTTCTTTTATGTTCTTAAACAGGTGACAAACTTTGAATTTAATTTAATTTAATTTAATTTAATTTAATAAATAAATAAATAAATAAATAAAAGGGGCGTAGACATGTATTTTCACTTCAGATCACTAGGATATTTTCCTATTAATTGCAAAGAAATAGCAATTAACACATTTTGATGTATAAAGAATAAAATTGCATTTCCTTGTAAAACATACACTTTGTTTTATTTACAACTGCGAAAAATCCTATTTCACACTGTACAAACACAGTAACTTGTTTGTTCCAACTGAAGTGACACATACCAGAGAGAATGGAAGACATCCAAAGATGTATACTGTATCCACCCCACATCATGCACACATATGTATGCACATATATATATATGCAAAGTTGCCAGTTCCTCTGAACATCAGTCAATAATGCAGACTCTCAAAAGAAGAATGCATCGCAGCAGCACATTGGTGAATGTTTGATGACTTTTGATGTTATATGTCCCGTGAAACGTTCAAATAAATAAAAGCAATGAAAAATAACCCCCAAGGCTATTTTGTATGAGTCTAGTGAACTTGTTTGTGGCTGAGAGCTTCATATATCCATAACAGAGGAAATATAGTGTGTGCTTCTTGCTTCTACTATCTTATCTTGGCATCACAATTCAGTGTCTTTTATTTTGAGGCAATACATTTTTTGTATGGCCCCATATGTGCCATTTACCCCACAATGTTGAATTTCAATTCCTTGCAAGCCTACAACAACACAGCATCTCTTTAACCAGCTGCCAAAGACAAAGAATCTACACAACTAACTACAAATTGCAAAGTAAAGGTCTTTGGGTCCTTTTTTTTTAATATTTGGTGCTCATTTGCAGTTTAGTAGAATCTCATGATGCTAACCTTTTTAAAAAGGATTATTAATTATATTTGATCCAGTCCCCAGAGAAGTATTGTTTGTCGACAGCGGGCATTGTCTTGCTTGAGCAGGTTGAGAGAATGGCGGCTGTCTCGGACACATTTCTAAGGGTTGGTCATTCATTATTTATCTGATCATTAATGAAACACCACCAGAACAAGGTTGGCCAATGAAGCACGGCAATCAATGGCTGTGGTCCTGTCACACAGGAGCAAATCAACAGCTTAAACCAACCACAAAGCTATTTGCATAATCTGCTTACCATATGCTATTTAAAGGACAGGTACAACTTTCATTTTCCTGGACTTTTGCGAGTATTGTCTTATCCTTCATGTCTTCTCTGAAACTGGTGTCAAACCAATTCAGTCCTCCGACTTTGAACATGACAAACGTGACATTTTACAAGACAATGCGGTTAGGGTTGCAACCTCATTCCAGGTAGAATAATTTAGGTCTAGTGAGCTTCCATTATACAAGCATGTTAAAAATCAGGACACTCAAGCATCAGACCATTTAATATCCACACCCAACATAACGACATAAGGACTCATTTTGGTTTTTCATTGTTCTTAAAGAGTGAATGTATCATTTTAATCCAAACAAGTGAAACATTTGCTCTTGCGGTCAAAGTTTATATGCATAAAATTAAAATGCATACATACACACACACATTTTAATTTTATATATGTCACGGATTACACGGAGACCAGGAACAGGGAGACGTAGAATAAATCAAACAAACTCTTTACTTGAAATCAAAACAGGTATGTACAACACAGGCTGGGAACATCCACAAGACAGACAGAGATGACGATTAATACTTGACAGGAAACACAGGACAGAACACACTATAAATACACAACGTAACAAGATAATTAAACACACACAGCTGGACAATAATTAACTAATAAACACAGGAACAGGAAACTAACCAAATATGGGCATACAAGAGGAAGGGGAACACAAGACAATCCTGACAATATATATGAAGAGTTCATTTGCAAAAACAGATAACTCCGTTTTTAACAGTTCTCAAAAACCATGTTTTTCATTGTGCATTCCAGTTAATATCAATACAATTGCAGTTTTTGCTGTTTTTTTTTTGACGATTAAAAAAAAAACAACAAAAAAAATAAAAACAGCTAACTCACACAATAAAAACATGATAATAAAAAAAAACATGATTTTTGAAAATGAAAAAAAAAAACTTTCTAAACTATCTTTTTGCAAATAAACTCTTCATATATTAGTGCTGTCAAATGATTAATCGTGATTAATCACATTCAAAATAAAAGTTTTTGTTTACATAATATATGTGTGTGTACTATGTATATTTATTATGTATATCTAATTTATCATGCGTAATCAATCATGATCATCAGACATAAAACAGCATCAAAACTGTGTAACCTTATGGAATAAAATGTTGACCCATGAAGAGATAATAATGTTTGTAAAGCTTTTGGACTCCATCTACGTTTTGATTATCGTTCTGAATCTAGTTCATAGTCTTTTTTCAGCCTTTTGTTTAAAATGCTGTTTATTTATTTCTTTATTTTTTTATTTATGAAATTTACCCACATTCAAGTGTTTATAAAAAAAAAAAGAATGCATGAAGCTAGAATAAAATGTTTTTGTTTATAAGCAGATACCCTGTTCTTTCTTTTGATGTCTCGTATGTTCAGATATTCATATAATATATATATATGTATATACACACACATTACTAAATAGGGACATAGTAGTATACTTAAGGTATGATGTAAAGTTCACTTAAAGAAAACTTAAGAAAATACTTGCAGTATAAAACTACTAAACTAGTAGTTTACTAAGACTATACTTCAAAGTGTACTAAAAATGCTACAAGTATTTAATTAGTAAACTATCAGTATACCTTTAAGTTCACTTTTAGTATAGTTGCAGTACAAACTAAAAGCATAGAGGCAAACTAGTTTGTGTACTCAAAGTTTACTACTGTTATACTTAAAGTATACTTTTATATACTAGAAAGTGGGCCAATTTAGTCCCAATGAGTATTGAAATAGTACACTTACAAGTATAATACTAGAACACTGATATTTGTATACTTATAAAGTATACTTAAACATATACTTGAACTTTACTTAAGTATACTTAATAAAATGAACTTAACGTATACTTATTTTTGGTAAGGGTAGTTTTGTGAGTGCACCTATGATTTGAAATGTGCTTTAATTTGCACCTATGATTTGATTTTTAATAAGTTGGTCACAATGCAATTTTGGATGCATGCAATGTTTCCTTAGAATTTGGGTAAAACAAGTTATCAGCATAATGTCGTAGCCTACATTTTGGTACAGCCATAGTGTTTTGAGTGCACCTGTGATGCCTTTGTAGGTTTTGGAGCCTATGGATCATCACTGGACATCACATTTATCATTCGTTATATATATATATATATATATATATATAAATATAATATGAATGAATTTATAGGTAGGAACAGAAGTAGTGCAGTGTGCTTTCTTTCAAATGTGTTGCTAAACAAATGTGCTATAATTATTTCACAGGAATTAGCAGTTAGATCTACCGGATGAAACCAGATATGCTCACAAAAACAAACATCTGCATGTAACAGATGTACCTCTCCATGCAAATCAACATCACAACAGGAAGTTGTTCTCACTTTTTCTGCTCTCCATTTGATTTTCCCCTTCACTGCAGTTTATTCTAATAAACCACGCTTCTGTGATCCCATTTTATTGGTACATGCTACAGTAAGTCAAGGTTAGTGAGTTCAACAAACCCCTGACTAAAAGTATTAAAATTTGGTGCAAAACTCATGTCATTTGTGTAATGGACATAAATCGAATCTCAAATTGCGGTTAATAAAAAACAAAACAAAACAAAACAAAAAAAAACCTCAAATTGAGAAGTGCACCATCAGTGATTGAATGATTTTGTCTGGCCAACTAAGCAGGTGATACTGAAAAGCAGACCAGGATATCATTTGAGGCTAAAGTAAACAAATAAACACCCTAACGATTTGGTGAGTGTTGCATAAACAAGCTCCATTCATATTTTCTAGAGGAAAAAAAAAAAAAAAGTCTCAGTCTGTCTAATATGCTGTTAGATTACATGTATTCAAGAAAAAAAGATATAAATAATGTGTGGCTTATTCAAAACTTTATATAATTTCTTTGGTCACTAAAGCAAATGAAGTGGAAGAATGACAGCAGTGGGTCTGACACAGAGTTGACATCTTAAAATTATATAGCACTGCAAAGATGAATCATGTGAGTGTTCGCATCGTTCAGCTCTGTGACTTCAGTTTTGCCTGAAGCTTATGAAAACGACTGTGGCTAATGAGATAAATGCAGAAGATATTACAGAGATGTAATCATTTAATACAATAATCATCACATTTAAAAGCTTTTCAACTTTTTTTTTATTTTATTGCATTTAAAGCTAGATTTATTCTTAGGTCAGAAGATTATTTTGCATATTGTGTGCCATTAAACGTGTGATATTATTCAGGAAGCCGAGTTATTCTGGAAGCCATAAACATGTTGACTTTAACTAACTTGCTCAGCAGGATTCTCCTCAAACTTTTGCTCTGCTATGACATTAGTTTACTTGAAAGAGAAAACAGCCTATTTCTAAAGAGAAAATGTAGTAATGCTTTACAATAAGGTCTCCATTGTTAATATTAATAGATTAACTAACATTAACAGTAAGCGATATTTGTATACATTTCACAATTACAAAGAAACAAGTAACACATTTAATTGAACATAAAAACAAAAATAATAATAATACTAATATATATTTATATATATATATATATATATATATATATATATATATATATATATATATATATATATATGCATATTTTTTATTCGCTGTATTAACTGATTTTAACAAATATAACTTGTAATTTTAAAAATGCATGAAATTAACATTAACTACTACTTAAAGATGCTGTAGAATTATTATCCATGGTTAGTTTATGTTAACAAATATAGTAAACAAATAAAACCTAATGTAAAGTGTTACCAAAACTACAGCGCCTCTTGTGGCAATACTAAGAATGTGTTGCATAATAAATTGCCATTGGATACATTTCTAAATGTGTGAAAGAGCTTGCACATATAGAAGTGTTTGTTTTCAAAATTGTTAAGTCTGGATATCTGCAATTGCTCCTTCCTCCAGTGTTTTCCTCAATTTGGCCAAAAAAAAAAAAAAAGATTTCAATGTTACCCAGACTCAAATAAATCTGAACTGCACAATGTGAATCCTCTAGAGACTCACATATATTTCCAAGGGCAACCATTATCTCAATGCAGGGAAAGAAGATCGATGATTTAATTTTCTCAGTGTCGTTTTCATCAACAGACACTGTCTTAAAAAAAGCAAAGAACCTTTGATACAACAGGTGCATTTCTTCCTCAAACAAAGTTAAAAATAGTTGTTAGTAGCATAGAAAGCATTATTATTACTATTGCTCATACATGGGTTAGGGTTTTGTTTAAACTCTAAGTACTAAAATATGGCATATAACTCATCCAGCACCAATTACAAACATGAAGGAGCCAAGTTGGATTCTGTTACTTTTTTCGAAGCAATTAGATTTATGCTTTTCACTAGGTGGTCGATAAAACTGACAAAAAAAAAAAAAAAAAAAAAAAAAAAACCGACTGAGATTGAAGGACCTGAACCATTTCAAGAGACATGAAGGAGGGCTCTTTAAACTTGGGCCATCTAGCAACCATTCAGAACACACTAGCAACCATAGATCAGTAGAGTAAAAACCACCCTGAACTTCTTAGCGACCGAAGCAATGTCCCTGCAACCACCCTCAGCATTTGAACAGATGAGCAGCACTAAAAATCTAGCTCTCATTACAATAAAATTACTAGGTACAATTTTAACAAAGTATCATTTTAATGATGAATGCTTTGCAATTTCCCCCCCCCCCTCCATTTCTGTCACCTGACAGCGTTTGCGTTCCTTGCCACTATCATCTTTGGCTTAATTAGTTGTTTAAAAGACACTTAATATTCAGCAATATTATACATTTGACTGCACTGATACTACAGATGGGAACAAAACTTGAACTGAATTGAGCTGAATAATGACACTACTCTATGTCTTCTGTAGATCTGCTTTATAGTTTAACTGAATTTATTTCAGAATTGACAAATTTTGCTGCATTGACATTAATATTGAACTGAACTGAATCAACACTGAACTGACTCAAGCTACTGTAAATAACAGCATTATTGCTTTCTGAAGAGCTGAATGCAGCTAAGTTGAACTTGTTTCATAATTGATGAACTTTACAGAGTTATTGAACTGAAATGAATCAACACTGAACTGATAAGCTGAATAATGACGTTATTGTCTTTTAGAGCTGCTTTGTAGCTGAATCAAAAGTTTGCAACATTGACACTATTACTGAACTAAATTGTATTAAACTGGTTTGAGCTGAATAATGACTCTCTTGCCTTCTCTAGAGCTGCTTAATATTTAATAATCGTAACTGAGGAACTTTATAAAGTTACTGAACTGAACTGATTCAACAATGATATGACTCAAGCTGAATAATGGCACTACTGTCTTCTGTAAGCTGAGTTAAACTTGTTTCGTAACTGATTAACTTTGCACTGTGTTGATTCAGCTCAGTGTTATTATTCAGCTTAATTCGGTTCAGTGTTGATTCAGTTCAAGTGAATGAAATAAATCAACTGAATCAACACTGCACTGAATTGACCTGACAATATTGTCTTCTGCAGTGATGCTTCATATGGAAATGCATTTTGCACAGTAAACGTTTATTGAACTGACCTGAATCAATATTGACTGACTCGACCTGAATAATGATACTATTGCCATCTTCAGAGCTGCATATAACTGAGTCGAGCTTGTTTTGTAATTGATAAACTTCAGTTCAGTTGATTCAGCTCAGTGTCATTATTCAGCTCAATTCAGTTCGGTGTTGATTCAGTTCAGTTCAGCTGAATCAACTGAATCAACAGTGATCTGAATTGAACTGAATAATGACTCTATTGTCTTCTGTAGAGATGATTTATAAATAAATCAAAAGTTTCCTAATTAATTTTTCATCAACAACATTTATTGAACTGAACTGAATTAATACTGAACTGACTCAAACTGAATAATGACACTACTGTCTTCTTCAGAGCTGCTTATAGCTAAATTGAATTTGTTTTGGAATTGATGAAATTCACAGTGTTGATTCAGTTCTGTGTTGATTAAGTTCAGTCCAGCTGAATCAACACTGATCTGAATTGAGCTGAATAATGACACTATTATCTTCTGTAGAGATGCTGTATAGCAAAATTTGTCTCATATTTTATGAAGTTTGCACTGCTGATCGTTATTTTCCTGCTTATTACTGTGAAGCTGCTTTGAAACACTCCATATTGTATAAAGCACTATATACATAAAGTCAACTTGATTAAATGCACACATAGAGCAGTTTGAATAAGATCTAGCCAGGTATCAAGATCCAATGCAGGCTTCCTGGCTTGTTTTGACACACTAGTGTTGTTTGTGTCCGTGTTGAGCATGTAAGCGCACAGCTCTCAATAAAGGGAAGTAACCTCCAACAGATTGTTGCAGGTTGCATCCGCAGCATGCCACTGGGGGATCTTAACATCCAGCACAGGGGAATGAGGGATGGAGCGATGAAGAGAAAGAGTGTATACTGGGCTTGGGGCAAAGGGATGAGCGAATCAGTGATGCTCCATTTTACCCTGCGCAAATCAGTGGGCTAGCGCAGATGGCCCCTTCATTGTGTCTGTGGCACTATAGAGGAAATGATGTGCTCGCCCCAGGGAGACGCCACAACACCCACATATAAGAACAGAGGCGTAAGAAAAGGCCCACAGTCCCGTGAAGCTAATAAACTCGCCCACTCGATATGGAGTGTCATAGTGGATTTAGCCTTCACTATTAATAAAAGTACAGTTTCACCCTCATGTTTGGTTGATTTTACTATTGCACATATAAAATCTCTCATTTTGCTCATTTTTTTGTATACTTCTAAGATAGCCAAAAGCCATTAGACTGATAATATTGATGATTTAATTGTCTCTTATATTGCAGATGCGACTGTTATCCACAATCTAAAAAATAAAGGTTCCTTACTGAAATGAAGAACCTTTAACATCCATAGAACATTTATATTGCACAAAAGGTTATTTATAATGAAACAAGGGTCCTCAGATTATTGAAATGTTATTCACACTAAGACAAAAAAAATATTTTAAGAACTATTAACATAAATGTTTTTTTTTTTTTTCTAATGCATAAGAAAACCATTATTTTTAACAGTTTAAGATCACAAATTTCTTTCAGTTTGGGGTTATTTGACGCATGCAAAACATACTGTGCAATTAAAAGTGCAATAAAACATCCAAATTGGCAGGTGTGTCAGAAAAGAACATGTTAGCATATGAAAAAGCATTGCATTTGCTCACGTTAAATACCTGTGGTCTCCTAGACCTCAAAAAGAAATACAAATAAGCATGTCATCAAGTTGAAATTTTGTTTATAATCAGTTCTTTTCAAGGAAAATGCATTCAATATCAGCCTGGTACCTACATTTGTGCACTTTAAGTTTACATTTGCACTGTATGTTCCCTGGGAATCAAACCCATGACCTTGATGTCTCTAGCGTCACGCTCTGCCAGTTAAGCTACTAAACATGATACCTAAATGTTAAATATGTTTAATATAAAAAAAGTTCACACACAATTCTTCACATTAATCCTATCTGTCTGTGTATTTGTACAATGTGTTGCATTTACTAAAAGAAAACAAAAGTTTAGATGTGCACTAAACAATTGTTATCTTAGTCATAAATCCATTTAGACTATTTGAAACCTCTCTAAACATCACAAGAGATTTAATGTGGACTGCACATCTATCTCTTGTGCAGAGGGTGCTGCAAACTGTCTCTCCAGACATTAAATTAAGACTTTGTGTGTGTGTGTGTGTGTGTGTGTGTGTGTGTGTGTGTGTGTGTGTGTGTGTGTGTGTGTGTGTGTGTGTGTGTGTGTAGGTATGTCTGGCTGAGCACTTGTGTGTGTGTGTGTATCTATGCCTTTGTGTAAATGTGACTTTGAAGGCGAGCATCTGTGCTGCAGACGGCTACATCCCAATGAAGTCACCTGAGTTTCATTTACAGGGATTGAATTTGCAGGGAATGAATAAGTAAATATATATATATATATATATATATATATATATATATATATATATATATATATATATATATATATATATATATATATACACGGTAACAGGAGGTGCATTAGAAACTAACTGCTCAAAGGAGAAACAAGTGATGTGCATTTTGCGGTCTAGGCATCGTGCCAACCCGTATGTCCTAAAACAAATGTTTAATGATACAAAATCCATCGCATCTACTGTAATAACAGCTAGCATTCACACTAAACACTTTCAGTCGACACGGACACTAAAATAATCACACTGCTTTGACTTTGGATGTGTCATTAGTAAACCACTCTTACCCAAATTACGCAGCGCAGGAGTCTTTGTAGCTCCACTTGGCCAAGTTATCTGTGCTTTGTGGATCAAACAAAACCACCCAGTTTCGCAGCACAAACCGGACGCCTGGACTTCTCAAAAGGCTTCCTTGGCACGGCAGAGCCCACCGCGCAAAAAGACGCATGGAACAAGTCCAGATCCAACTTGCCCTCAGCTCTCCATCGCGCAGTGGGTTGTTTTATGATTCATTTACGTGTCCAGTCGCGATGTTCAGATATGTTGCGCCCGCATTTCTCGGGCTCCACGTTTCAGTGTTCAGCTAGTCCAGTGGTCGAGGATAAAAGTCCGCAATTAACATTCAGCTGTCCGCGTCGCTTCGGAGAGCGCCTGACCCCCGCGGTTTCTTACTGAAGGTATGGAGGAGGCACAGATTCTCCAGCCTCTCGATCTGCCCAGTGAATGAGCTTGTGCTGGAGCTTCACTAGAGCTCCTCCCTCTCCTCCGTACAGTCAAAGTGGCTATCGTGACTCCATATGGAGAGGAGAGAGAGAGACCTGAACACATCCTTGCGCAGGACTTCTGCGGGAGTGTAAGGTTTGAGTAACCTCGGCCATTAGATATGTTAGCCTACCTTCTGAAAAACTGAGGGAAGTTGTCACTGTCTTTACTGTAGTGAATGTGTATGAGGTTTATTTAAACGTGCATTTCTGAATCATACATTAAAGTTTTGACTACAAATTACTGCTTAGGGAAAAGATACTGTTACTGTACTTGAAGCACATTGTGAATATTTGGGGTAAACTGTCACAATGAAATGTGTCATTAACTGAAATAAAACAAAGTTCAATAAAATTATTTAGAAATTATATATAAATAAATACATACATACATACATACATACATACATACATGGATAGATGGCTAGATAGATAGATAGATATAAAGCCATACAATATACAAATGCCGTAATTGTATAAATGTATAACTTAAAAAAAAAAAATATATATATATATATATATATATATATATATATATATATATATATATATATATATATATATATATATATATATATATATATATATTTAAAACAAGTGTGACAACTTGCCCCAACCTGACATTAATGAAAACTAGTATTGTTCTGAGAACTTCAGTTCAGCCGTTTGTTTAAAAACTGGCTCTATTATGTAGTTGACATGTTAAAACTTCTATGTATGATAGCTATATAAAAACCTGAAGATTAACATGTTTAAAGTATACGTCACTGTTTGACATGCTGCTTACCCCTGTGCAAATAAAGTAAAACATTAAATGAAGAATAATAATATTAATATTGTATTTATATTTAATACTATCTTAAAGTATGTTTTAACCCTTTTGTATGTTTTTAACCTCAATATAAATTAAATATATGCACACTGACTGAAATCGAGGTGAAAAAAAAACATTTAATTAAAAGCATTTTGAAGATTATTAATAATAATAATAATAATAATAATAATAGTAATTTCTTAAAAAGGGAGGTTTTGTCTGATCTGGCGAGAGTATGAAGTAAATCCACCCAGCCACACACTTTTTTTTTTACTCTCCCTTTTTTTACTCTCCCTTTCTTTTTAGTCTCATTTTTCGTATCATGACTAACCCATCAGTGAGACTAAGATCACGTAAAGCTCATCATGAGTCATAATGTGCAAGTTCCTGTCTTCAAACTGTTATATGTAACTGAAACCAACCATAATAGAGATCACACTGCATTTAATTATTAGCTGTAATCTGTTTAATATTTAATATTAGGTGCATTGCACTCCTATACCTGAGTGGAAAAGAGTTAGAATGCACACTGATTTATTTATTTTTTTTCTTTCTCTCCTGTCATGTGTTTGCAGGTAGCGTTGCGCAAACACCCCAAACAGCCCACACCTTTTCTATCCACATTACGTAAGGTGAGAACACCCACGTGAGAGGCAAGAGTCAATTTTCACATGTTCTTCAGCTTCTGACATAAATCAATAGAGCATTCTGACATGCTTTTGATGAATACAAAACACACATTTGACAACATGAGAAGAGATATGTATATGCTTTCATCATTTACCTTTGCTACTAATCAAATGCCTTTTATGTATAGAGTTTATTGTTTTAACCCTTTACCCAGACACATCGTAAATTATTAAAAAAATAAAAAATTATAAATTTGAACTCTGATCTAATACTCTGATAATATAATATAATATAATATAATATAATATAATATAATATAATATAATATGTGACACTGGACCACAAAACCAGTCAAACAAGTAGCACGGGTATATTTGTAACAATAACCAATAATAAATCGTATGGGTCAAAACTATCGATTTTTGTTTTATGCCAAAAATCATTAGGATTTTAAGTAAAGATCATGTTCCATGAAGATATTTTGTAAATTTCCTACTGTAAATATGTATTAAATATGTATACAACTGTAATATGCATTGCTAAGAACTTAATTTGGATAACTTTAAAGGCGATTTTCTCAATATTTGGATTTATTTGCACCCTCAGATTCCAGATTTTCAAATAGTTGTCTCTTGACCAAATCCTATTTTGACTCTTATGACTGGTTTTGTGGTCCAGGGTTGCATTAATATAATATAATATAATATAATATAATATAATATAATATAATATAATATAATATAATATAATATAATATAATATAATATAATATAATATAATGTCATTTTAGCAAAAAATTGAATTTGTGATGAGGTGGAAGTGTCATTGTGAAATGTGATTTTTAGAGAACAAAATGCATGCATGATGCATGAATACACATTTGAAATTGTTAAAGACAAATTAAATACTGAACTAGAGTGTGAATGTGTGTTTTAATTTTCTAAAAGTTCACAAGGCCAAAAGTGCCCATACTTGAAGAAACACCCATAAATGAATGGAAGCGCCGTAGGGTCATCCTGGGTTAATAAAGTGTCTGATTCTTGAACTTGAGAAATGGTTTGCTTGAAAAGTGTGCTTGCTGAGAATTAAAAGATATATTAAATAAATGCTGCCTGGTTTAGTTTATCTAATGCAATGACGTTTTGACGTTTTTTCGTCTGACTGAAACATCCAAATACTTTAGTGCAACTGTGCATTTTAGAGTAGTAAAATGCTTATTTTTTTATTTTTATTTATTTATTTTTTTCCCCGGTCATGCAGCGTTAAGGAATCCAGGTCAATAGAGTCGTGTTATCAATGTATATAATTGATTTGCTGAATAGGGTGCCTGCATTTGCCATCTTGTTTGGGCTGAATTATTCTGAGATTCTCTAGGAAACAGCATTCCGAAGTTCAGAGTCAGCAGCTGCTAATGAATGCTGAGTTAAGACATGCTCAGCTCGATGGAATCACGGTGCTCCGGTAAATGCACGATTTTAACTTTTCTACAGAAGACATTTCTAGAGCAGGGAGCAGTCATATGATTGTTACTCCTGCATGTCATAGATAAGTCTGATCAAAGATAAATCCTATTGTACTGTATGATTAATCACAAAGAGTAAAGAGTGATCTAAGGTACAGTATCACACTTTTAATCACAGATTCGATTAAAAAAACTAGGCCTACAGTACAATTCAACATTTGGTTAAGTTGTTTTTTTTTATGTTTTTGAAAGAAGGTTTTTATTTTTTTTTCATGCTCATCAAGGCTGCGTTTATTTTAACAATAATACAGTAATATTGTGGAGAAAAAAAATCTAAACTGTATATTTCTGTGATGCAAAGCTGAATTGTCAGCATCATTTCTCCAATCTTCAGTGTCACATGATCCTTCAGAAATCATTTATCAATGCTAAAAACAATTGTGTTGCTTATTTATTTATTTATTTATTTATTATTTTATGGTATTTCTGAATGTTCTCTGAATGTTCAGAATGTCTATTTTTAATGTTTATTATTAGATTAGATTAGATTAGATTAGTTTAGATTAGATTAGATTAGATTAGATTAGATTAGATTAGATTAGATTAGAATAAATGTGTTTATTTGGTTTTATGAATGTTAGCGAAAACATTAAGGAAACATTCAATTTTATCATTTTGCAAACATTATGGGAACGTTACTTTTAAATGTTGTCTGAACCATCTGAAATTAGTAAATATTAAGCTTTAAAAAATATTGGATGAGCATCCAACTAAAATATGTCAGTTTTTGTGTGTTTTTTGTTTTTTTGAAAAAAAATTTAAAGCTAAAGTTCCAAAGTAGCCAAAGTTCTGAGAATGTTCCCTGTTAACAACATCACTTATTTTAAACAGAAATCTTGTCTAACATTATTAATGTCCTTACTGTCACTTCTGATTAATTTAATGCATCCTTGCTGAATAAAAGTATAAATTTCTTTAACACTTGTAATGTATACAGTATATAAACTTCATTAAATACCACTCAACACAAATAATTTAATCTAATGAATCTATTTTGTGTGTGTTATGCATTTGTGCAAATTAGATTATTGCATCAAACTATATTGAAACCAGTTGTCCTCAAGTGCTATGTAAAACTTTTCTTCTTGTAGATTGTTCCATATCATCCAAACTGGTTTCATAGGATGCTCCTTAAAAGGCAGCTAACTATGTAGACAGTAGACAGCAGGGCAGGTGACAAAGTTTTCACTTGTGTATTTTTAGTTTCCATTCAATGCTATTAGAAAACCAAAATACAACCTTTTGACATTTGTGACAATGCAGTTTAAACCCGGTTGACCTCTCAATCCAAATAAATACACAATTCTTCTATGGCTTTGAAGTGAAGAACAAACTGAGGCCATAAATGTTAAATACTCACAGGGATCGTTTCTAACCTGGGGCTTGTAGTGTACCATCTCTGATTACCACCCCTACCTGCTCTCGTAATGTTTAAGCACTGCGTGCAGGTGGAAATGTTCTTCCTCACACGGGCATGCCTGAAGCATGAAAAAATAAAAAAAGAAGAGGAATATACACAGAAAAAAGGACATAGAGCTTAAACGAACAAACAAATGCATGATCGGAAATTAAAGCAATAGCTCACCGAATAGACAAAGAAAGAAGCGGTTGTTTGCGTGTGCATGGGATTATAAGAGGACAAACACGGAGCTGTTGTATGAGGGCTTTCATAACTAACCCTATGTGTTTGATTAACGTGTTTAATTATTTGAACATGTGTTTGATTAAACATTCAGAACAAAAGAGCGTGCCATGGTGATTTGGTTATTTGCCTGAGGTGAACAATGAGAAGAATGCATACGAAAACTAATATAGCACCTGCTGCTGCTTATGCAAATTATCTCTATACAGAGCAAAAGGGCAGTGGTGTCATTTTATATATGCTATCCCTATGCTTTCAGGTGTGTAATTAGTATTATTTATTGCATTTTTTATTATTTATATTACATTATAATATTACAGATTTATTACTCAAAAATGTGTAAAGTAGTCGTAATTATGAATGCATCCATGTATGTATATATATATATAATCATTTTTATTATTTTCTAAATACGTATTATTTATGTATTTTTTTTTTTTAATTGATGTTGATGTTGTAGTTGTTTTAGAACATCAAGTTAAACTATAATTAAAAATGTTTATTTTGCAACAGTAGCTGAAATACAATAGGTTTAATTTTTTTTTTTTTTTTTTTTTTTCATCTTGAGACAAAACAAGGACATTGATATATTTTAAGATCAATCAGTGTAGGTTCCTTTCAGTTGAAACAGCTCAGACTTACATTTTAGTCTGGGACTAGGCTTAAGCCTTGTCTGTGAAACCGGGGGTATATGTTTTAAGTTTTAGTTTTGCATGCAGGAAAGCAATATAAAGTTTTCATATATGATGCCTCAAGTAAATGCATTGTTCTGATTATGATTTATAAGTCTCTTTTTCTTTCTTGTGTATCTTACCTAACACTAGCCCTAAACAATAAGTCCCAAAATATGCAAAGTTTTGATTACATAAGTCCAGAACAGTTCTGAAGAAAGGGTTTATGTTTGCCACAGCATGCAAAGTCAGAGGTATTGCAGAAAACCCCATGCTGAACAGAACAGGAAATGTCACCCAAATCCCTTACAAGATAAGGAAGTTTACAATAAATAATAACCATATCCATGTCATACTGAGGAAATGATGCATACATATAGTCTGTTTTGTTTGGGACTGGACTGTGTTCCACTTGTGAGGGAGATAAGAGGGCAGGTTGTCACCAGAGGCACGCATGCAATGCAAACATTACCTGAGCTGTCAACAAATGCCACAGAATGCGTTCCAACATGTTTAAACAGCTACTGCAATGGGTAACCACATGCTGCTTATCAAAATGATCAGGGAGGAATTCTCTGGCATGAGACAGCAGCTTGGTCAAAGGCATCAAGCCTGTTGTTTTCTTGTTTTCTGTCTGTTATTTTAAAGACGTCACACATTGCAAAGGTGAACAACATGAACGCATGGTTAAAGATCGCACACAACAAGCATTTGCGCATTCAAAAATGCATCTGTGCTGACCGTGAAGTGGTGTGTCTTATTAGCAGCTGAAAGTATTATTAAGTTCTCTGAAATATCTAATAAGCAAACATGCAGTGGGTGGGGACGTGAAGAACTTTGTCACTCTTTACAGTTTCTGCAGAACTTCCTTGTTGCTCAACTTCATGCCGCATACTTAATAATGTATTTAAATCATTTGAAGGCTGCTTGAATTATATATTACATAAAGAAATATACACACAAACACACACACACACACACACACACACACACACACACACATATATCACACACACACACACACACATATATATATATATATATATATATATATATTTATTTATTTTTTTTTTATTTATTTTTTTTTTTTGATATATTACATTTTTAAATCGAAATATCTTGACTTAACTTTGAGTATATCAGCATTCCAACTCTCCCAGTGGAATTAAGTTTACAGAAAATTCAAATGCTTTCATATTACACTTCTTAATAACTGTACATGGAGAGAAAAACTTTCATTGACATAATTGGATTGAGATACTGGATAACTGAACATTTGAAAAGATTCACAATAAAAAATTTAATTTAATTTAATCTGTCAATCTATTTTAGGATTTGCAGCAACAAGCACAGAACATGTGTGGTGTAATGATCATAACAGTTCTGATTGACATCTTTCATGCATTTTTTAGAAAAGTAAATAGAAACATACATACTTTGCATGCAGTGGAAACATTCTTTATGCTCATGAGCATGAGGCCTTCAATCATACCATTTAGGTTTGTGTAACTAAGTCTCCTGAGCATCCATAAGACATATTTATAAAAGAAATAAAACTATGCAGCGCTGCCTCAGTGATAGTTTATGAAAAGGTAATGAGCTCCAAAATATGTCTAATTTAATTTCTGTGCACACATTCGGTTATGGTGCCCAGCTTTACTTACTGGAATAAATTACTGCAGAAAACATACAGAGAAATATTATTTGTGTTTTTCTGTTATGTTTAGTATCTCATTAAGGCTCTCAATATAAGTATTCATTCATTTGCTTGCTTGCTTGCTTGCTTTACTCACCTGCCATTATAATGCAATTTGGAGCTTTTCTTTTATGTTTAACAAATAAATGTTTCATTCTAATATTCTGATTTGCTGTTCAAGAAATATTTTTATCATTATTATTATCAACATGTAAAACTGTTGAGCACATTTTTTTTTTTTTTTCAGGATTCTTTGATGAATAAAAAGATCCATAGATCATCATTTATCTGAAATAAAAAAAGGCTTTTGTAACATTATACACTATACCATTCAAAAGTTTGGAGCCAGTATAATTTGGGGATCAAAATTATAGAAATTATGGAAATACTTTTATTTAGCAAGGATGCATTAAATTGATCAAAAGTTATGATAAGACATTTATAATTTTACAAAAGATTTCTATTCCAGATAAATGCTGTTCTTCTGAACTTTCCATTCATCAAAGAAACCTGAAAAAAATTATACTCAGCTGTTTTCAACGTAATAATAATAATAATAATAATAATAATAATAATGAATGATTTTTTGAGCAGAAAATCAGAATATTAGAATGATTTCTGAAGGATCATGTGACTGGAATAATGATGCTAAAAATTCAGCTTTGAAATCACAGGAATACATTACATTTTAAAATATATTAAAATAGAAAGCAGTTATTTTAAATAGTAAAAATATTTCACAATATTACTGCTTTTGCTGTATTTTGAATGAAATAAATGCAGGCTTGATGAGCAGAAGATAATTCTTTAAAAAACATTAAAAATCTTACTGTTCAAAAATTTTGGTAGCGTATACACACACACACACACACACACACACACACACACACATATATATATATATATATACACACAACCCGAATTCCGGAAATGTTGGGACGTTTTTTAAATTTGAATAAAATGAAAACTAAAAGACTTTCAAATCACATGAGCCAATATTTTATTCACAATAGAACATAGATAACATAACAAATGTTTAAACTGAGAAATTTTACAATTTTATGCACAAAATGAGCTCATTTCAAATTTGATGCCTTCTACAGGTCTCAAAAAAGTTGGGCATGTTTACCATGGTGTAGCATGGTGTCTCCTCTTCTTTTCAAAACAGTTTGAAGACGTCTGGGCATCGAAGTTATGAGTTTCTGGAGTTTTGGTGTTGGAATTTGGTCCCATTCTTGCCTGATATAGGTTTCCAGCTGCTGAAGAGTTCGTGGTCATCTTTGACGTATTTTTCATTTAATGATGTGCCAAATGTTCTCTATAGGTGAAAGATCTGGACCGCAGGCAGGCCAATTCAGCAACCAGACTCTTCTACTATGACGCCACGCTGTTGTAATAGCTGCAGTATGTGGTTTTGCATTGTCCTGCTGAAATACACGACATCTGGAGGGGAGCATATGTTGCTCTAAAATCTTTATATACCTTTCAGCATTCATAGTGCCTTCCAAAACATGCAAGCTGCCCATACCGTATCCACTTATGCACCCCCATATCATCAGAGATGCTGGCTTTTGAACTGAACGCACTCCTTCCTCTTTAGCCCAGAGGACACAGCGTCTGTGATTTCTAAAAAAAAAAATGTCAAATTTGGACTCGTCTGACCATAGAACACTTTTCCATTTTGAAACAATTCATTTTAAATGAGCCTTGGCCCACAGAACACGACGGTGCTTCTGGACCATGTTCACATATGGCTTCCTTTTTGCATGATAGAGCTTTAGTTGGCATCTGCAAATGGCACGGCGGATTGTGTTTACCGACAGTGGTTCCCCTTTCAGTCGGTCACTCCGAGTCACGTCGGATGACCGACGAAATTGGGATCTCGCCAGAGAGACCAATCCACTTCGAGTGTAACTAAACGAGCCAATGGACATTGGCATGCGATTATTGCATCCAGCTGCCGCTGATCACAGCGTGAGCATAAGAGGCAGCTGATGCACCGCATCAATTATCCTTTCGCTTCGGAGCCGAGCGGTAGTGGTTAAAGCTACTGCTCTCCCTTCCAAGAGAGTGTTCTGCGAGCGAGTGCGGGCGTTACGGCGCGGCAGCGGTGGTCACGGTGTCCGGGAGAGAAAGATCGTCTTCCTGCTGACAGCCACACTAGGAGTGTGCGGTGGCCAGCTCCCCTGCGTGCTTCAGCACTAAAAGAGCATTTCTCTGAAAGAGCAATTTCTCTAAAAGAGCAACACGGGTGATCGCGTCTTTTTAAAGATGTCTTTTCACCCGTGCGTTTCTGGGTGTGGTCGTTTCCTGGCGCCTCAGGACGGTCACGATCGCTTCCTCACGTGTCTGGGCATTCAGCACGCTGAGGTGGCTTTCGTGGATGGTTCATGTTCTTCTTACGGGGACATGACCATCTCGGAGTGCGACTCTGCTATGTCAAACATGGCAGAGTCCCTCTGCCCGCCGTGATCCGGCGTGCACACTGGATCCGGTGGAGTCAGAGGTGATTTGAGGATTACGGTGAGGGCTTCCCCAAGTGGAGCTCCTCACCCCTCAAGCACTCCGCAGCCGGTGGAGCTGCCGAAGGAGCGCGCTGGCCACGCGTTTCCTTCGGTGCCCCCTCTGACGACCAGATGTCGATCACTGCATCGGAGGGCGGGCCCTCTCTCTCCGGGGATGACGACCCGGCTGCGTTGCCCCCTTCGGGTGTGGTAGCGTTGTCCGTGCCAGACCCAGAGATGACGGCTATGCTTTCCCGGGCCACCGAGAATGTCGGGCTCGTGTGGAATCCTAAAAAGCCACCGTGTCCCGATCCTTCGAGGCTGGGCGAGTGGTTCCTCGGTGGGGGTGGCGCTGGTTCTCAGCGCCCCCCTCCGGTGCCATTCTTTCCGGAAGTGCATGAGGAGCTGACAAGATCATGGAGGGCACCTTTCACTGCCCGAAACACATCTTGTAGTTCTTCCGCTCTCACCACCCTCGATGGTGGAGCCGCTTTGGGGTATGCGGGCATCCCCTCGGTGGAACGGTCTGTGGCCATGCAACTGTGTCCAACAGCCGCTTCCACCCTGCGGGGTGATCCGTGTCTCCCCTCACGGGCCTCTAAGTATTCGTCAGGTCTAACTGGCAGTGCTTATAGAGCCTGTGGGGAGGCGGCTTCCGCCCTCCACGCTATGGCGTTGCTGCAGGTCCACCAGGCCAAAGCACTGAAAGACCTGCACGAGGGTGGTCACGACCTGGCGGTTCTACATGAGCTGCGTGCTGCGACGGACCTCGCGCTACGAGCGACGAAGGTGACCGCACAGTCTCTGGGTCGTGCGATGTCCAGGAGCGCCATCTCTGGCTGTGTCTCGCTGACATGAAGGAGCAGGAGAAGGTACAGTTCCTGAATGCTCCCGTGTCACAGACCGGCCCTTTCGGCGACGCTGTCGAGAGCTTTGCCCAGCAGTTCTCGGCAGCCCAGAAGCAGACTGAGGCAAACACATCATGCGCCGGAGGAAACCTGCTGCTTTCACTCCGGCTGCAACCACTCAGCCTGCTCGTCGCCGTGGGCGCCCCCCTGCGGCCGCCCCCACTCCCGCGCAGCCGCAGCAGCCTTTCACCAGGCAGCGTCGTGGAGCCGGTCGCAGGCAGGACGCCCAGCCCGTCCAGGCCCCCGCCAAACCTGGCGGCAAGCGCAAGTGCAAGAGGCTCTGGGACGGTCGACCCAGAGATGGAGGAGACTGCTCATCGGGAGATGGTGACTGCACCACTCCCTCCCCCGGAGGAGGGCCGGGTGGAGTATCTTTTGTTCATTTTGTTCCGCCGCTGGCCCAGCAGCCAGCGGTACCCAAAACATCAGTAAAGAGCGGTCTCCTCAATCTCCGGGTCTCAAGAGGAGGAGAGTGGTGATCCGTGCATCACAGGATCGCTTCCCTCCTCCTCTCTCGCCAGCAGGCAGCGGGTGGTTGCCCAAGAGCACCCCTCCTGCCCATTCGTGGAACCAGGTAAGGGCAGTAGCACTCCAGTCCCCGCTTCAAGTCGTCAAACGCAGGGCTGTCACAAGCCTCAAGCCGGGTTCCTGTGTCTCCTCCCACGCGAGGAGAAATCAGGTGAGTGCTACACTACACACCCAGACCCCGCCCCTGCCGTCACAGGCCAGGCCGTCACAGGCCCTGGGGCCGGTCCCTGTGTTCCACCTTGCTGCCCCACCGCGGGCATGTCGGTGGGCCCGTTGGCCCCGCTGGTGCGGTCTCTCGGAGCCTGGTTAGCGCTCCCCAGCCCGTCCCGGTGGCTCCTGCGGACCATCAGACTCGGCTATGCGATTCAGTTCGCCCGGCGTCCCCCCAAGTTCAGGGGCATCCGGTTCACTTCAGTCAAAGCCGTCGATGCCCCTGTCTTGCTCGCGGAGATTGCAGTCCTACTGGCGAAGGATGCAATAGAGCCGGTCCCTCCAGCCGATATGAGGTCGGGGTTTTACAGCCCTTACTTCATTGTGCCCAAGAAAAGCGGTGGGTTACGACCGATCTTGGATCTGCGAGTTTTGAACCGTGCACTTCACAAGATGCCGTTCAAGATGTTGACGCAGAAACGCATTTTGGATGCGTCCGTCCCCTAGATTGGTTTGCAGCAATCGACCTGAAGGACGCGTACTTTCATGTTTCGATTCTCCCGCGACACAGGCCATTCCTGCTATTCGCGTTCGACGGTCGGGCATATCAGTACAAGGTCCTGCCCTTCGGGCTGTCCCTTTTCGCCTCGTGTCTTCACCAAAGTCGCAGAGGCGGCCCCTTGTTCCCCTGAGAGAACGGGGTGTGCGCATTCTCAACTACCTCTACGACTGGCTCATACTTGCACAGTCTCGAGAGCTGTTGTGCGCACACAGGGACCTGGTGCTCAGGCACCTCAGCCAGTTGGGCCTTCGGGTCAATTGGGAAAAGAGCAAACTCGTGCCAACGCAGAGGATCTCTTTTCTCGGCATGGAGTTGGATTCGGTCAACCAGACAGCACGCCTCACCCAGGAACGTGCTCAGTCGGTGCTGAACTGCCTCAAGACTTTATCAGGCAGGACAGCGGTCCCACTGAAACTCTTTCAGAGGCTCCTGGGGCATATGGCTGCAGCTGCGGCCATAGTTCCGCTCGGTCTGCTCCATATGAGACCGCTTCAGCACTGGCTCCATGGCCGAATCCCGAGGTGGGCGTGGAAACGCGGTACTCACCGGGTTCAGATTACACCGGCCTGCCGCAAGACCTTCAGCCCGTGGTCAGATCCTTCGTTCCTTCGGGCAGGAGTGCCCCTGGAGCAGGTATCCAGGCATGCTGTGGTATTCACGGATGCCTCGGCCACCGGCTGGGGTGCCACGTACAACGGGCACGCAGTATCAGGGGTTTGGACGGGCCCCCTTCTGCGTTGGCATATCAATTGCCTCGAGTTGCTGGCAGTACGCCTTGCCCTGTGCCGCCTCAGAGGGCGCCTTCGGGGCAGGGACGTTCTGGTCCGTACGGACAACACTGCGACCGTTGCCTATATCAACCGGCAAGGCGGTTTGCGCTCCCGTCGCATGTCGCAACTCGCCCGCCACCTCCTCCTCTGGAGTCAGAAGCATCTGAGGTCCCTTCGTGCCATCCACATCCCAGGAGTGTTCAATCAGGTGGCCGACGAGCTGTCTCGAGCGGCACTTCCTGGGGAGTGGAGACTCCATCCCCAGGCGGTCCAGCTGATTTGGAGTCGGTTCGGAGTTGCTCAGGTAGACCTGTTTGCATCTCCAGAAACCACCCACTGCCAGTGGTTCTACTCCCTGTCCGAGGCAACGCTCGGCACGGATGCACTGGCACACAGCTGGCCCCAGGGCTTGCGCAAGTATGCGTTTCCCCCAGTGAGCCTGCTAGCACAGACATTGTGCAAGATCAGGGAGGACGAGGAGCAGGTCCTGTTAGTGGCTCCATATTGGCCCAACAGGACCTGGTTCCCGGAACTCATGCTCCTCGCGACAGCCCCTCCCTGGCCGATTCCTCTGAGGAAGGATCTGCTTTCTCAGAGACGGGGCACCCTCTGGCACCCGCGTCCAGACTTGTGGAAACTTCATGTGTGGTCCCTGGACGGGACGCGGAGGTTCTAGGTGACCTGCCCCAGGAGGTAGCGCTCACTATCGCTTCAGCACGAGCACCGTCCACAAGACGGGCCTATGCGCTGAAGTGGAACCTGTTCGTCGAATGGTGTTCCTCTTACCAGGAGGACCCCCGGAGATGTTCGATCAGAGCCGTGCTTTCCTTTTTGCAACAAGGGTTGGAGCGTAGGCTGTCCCCCTCCACCCTTAAGGTATATGTTGCTGCTATTTCTGCCCACCACGACCCCATAGAGGGGAGGTCGGTGGGGAAGCACGATCTGGTCGTCAGGTTTCTTAGGGGGGCCAGGAGGTTAAATCCTCCGAGGCCTCCCTCCCTTCCCTCTTGGGATTTGGCTTTGGTGCTAAGAGCCCTACAAACTGCCCCCTTTGAGCCATTACAGTCAGTCGAGTTGAAGTTTCTTTCTATGAAAACCCTACTCCTGACTGCATTGGCCTCAATCAAGAGGGTAGGGGACCTGCAGGCATTTTCGGTCGACGAGTCGTGCCTTGAGTTTGGGCCGGCTGACTCCAGTGCAACACTGAGGCCCCGGCCCGGCTATGTGCCCAAGGTTCCTACCACGCCCTTCAGGGACCAGGTAGTGAGCCTGCAAGCGCTGCCCTTGGAGGAGGCAGACCCAGCCCTAGCTTTGCTCTGTCCTGTACGCGCACTGCGTCAGTACGTGGATAGAACTCAGAGCTTCAGGACCTCAGAACAGCTCTTTGTCTGTTTCGGAGGACAGCAGAAGGGGAAGGCTGTCTCCAAGCAGAGGATGGCCCACTGGATAGTGGATGCCATCACCTTGGCCTATGAAGCACAAGGTGTGCCCTGCCCGCTCAGGTTGCGTGCTCACTCCACTAGGGGTGTCGCATCGTCCTGGGCGCTGGCTCGTGGTGCCTCGCTAGCAGACATCTGTAGAGCTGCGGGTTGGGCGACTCCCAACACGTTCGCTAGGTTTTATAGCCTACGTGTCGAACCGGTTTCCTCCTGTGTTCTCACCTCAAACGGGTAGTGGCACTGAGAGGGCCGGCTCAGAGTCGGCTTGCGGCGTCCTTACGCCTAAATTCTCCAGAGAGTTCCTTAACCAGGCAAACCCTGTTGAGTCCTCCAGCACTCCGGCGTCCGGACACGGCGGAGCGTCCGGCGCCAGGCCTTCAGCCAATGAATTCTTGAAATCTGGTGCGAGGCTAGTGCCCATATGAGAGACCCTGTCGGGATCCCATATGTGTATTCCACGGTATTCTTATTGGAGCCGTGTTTCCCCTGGCGGACCACGTTCTGCCATCTCTAAAGATGCAGCCTGAGCCATCTCAGAGACTTCCATGTGCAAAAGGGCCCTCTGGGTTACTTCACATGTTTGAATGTCACTTAAACCCCCTTTGGGAGGAGGTGACTCCGCAGTGTGCCTCTTCCAAGTGGAAGGGCACGCTTCCCAGTGTTATCCTAGTCCTACTGTTTGGGTTGCTCAAGGAACACCAGTAGTTGACCTCCTCTGTGTAGAGCCCGGTCCTATCGTCTGCCTTATAGGAAGGGTCAGGAGCCCTACACAGGGCACTGGAAGGGGCAGCTCCTGTGGCGCTTTGGTAGGGATCCCAATTTCGTCGGTCATCCGACGTGACTCGGAGTGACCGACTGAAAGGGGAACGTCTCGGTTACGTATGTAACCCTCGTTCCCTGAAGGAGGGAACGGAGACGTCACGTCCCGTCGCCACAGTCGCTGTACCACCGCTGAGCTGCCGGGTCGCCGGCTCGGCTCCTCAGCGAAAACATAATTGATGCGGTGCATCAGCTGCCTCTTATGCTCACGCTGTGATCAGCGGCAGCTGGATGCAATAATCGCATGCCAATGTCCATTGGCTCGTTTAGTTACACTCGAAGTGGATTGGTCTCTCTGGCGAGATCCCAATTTCGTCGGTCATCCGACGTGACGTCTCCGTTCCCTCCTTCAGGGAACGAGGGTTACATACGTAACCGAGACGTTTCTGGAAGTATTCCTGGGCCCATTTAGTAATGTTAATGACAGAATCATGCCGATGAGTGATGCAGTGTAGTCTGAGGGCCCGAAGACCACGGGCATCCAACAAAGGTCTTCAGCCTTGTCCCTTACGCACAGAGATTTATCCAGTTTCTCTGAATCTTTTGATGATTTTATGCACTGTAGATGATGAGATTTGCAAAGCCTTTGCAATTTTACGTATTCCACAATCTTTTTACGCTCTCTTTCACAGATTGGAGAGCCTCTGCCCATCTTTACTTCTGAGAGACTCTGCCTCTCTAAGACATCCCTTTTATAGTTAATCATGTTACAGACCTGATGTCAATTAACTTAATTAGTTACTAGATCTTCTCCCAGCTGAATCTTTTCAAAATTTCTTGCTTTTTCAGCCCTTTGTTGCCCCTGTGCCAACTTTTTTGAGACCTGTAGCAGGCATCAAATTTGAAATGAGCTCATTTAGTGGATAAAAGTGTAAAATTTCTCAATTTAAACATTTGTTATGTTCTCTATGTTCTATTGTGAATAAAATATTGGCTCATGTGATTTGAAAGTCTTTTAGTTTTCATTTCATTCAAATTTAAAAAAACGTCCCAACATTTCTGGAATTCAGGTTGTATATATATATATATATATATATATATATATATATATATATGTGTGTGTGTGTGTGTGTGTGTGTGTGTGTGTGTGTGTGTGTATGCTACCAAAATTTTTGAACAGTAAGATTTTTAATGTTTTTTAAAGAATTATCTTCTGCTCATCAAGCCTGCATTTATTTGATTCAAAATACAGCAAAAGCAGTAATATTGTGAAATATTTTTACTATTTAAAATAACTGCTTTCTATTTTAATATATTTTAAAATGTAATGTATTCCTGTGATTTCAAAGCTGAATTTTTACCATCATTATTCCAGTCACAAAACGTCCCAACATTTCTGGAATTCAGGTTGTGTGTATATATATATATATATATATATATATATATATATATATATATATATATATATATATATATATATGTATGTATATATACATACATACATACACACACACACACACACACACACACACACACACACACATTGCTACATTGTAGCAAGGCATTTGAAGTTGCTTACCATCTCAAGTCAAACGTCAAGCATTAGCAAGCACCACTACTTATTAATTCAATAACTGTCCTCTTCAGAGCACCTGCAATCACAACAGAAGGAAGAAAACCTCAGAAGGTCTCTGTAAGGTTTCTTGTCAAAATAGAAAAAGTTCAACTACACCCAGAAGTCAAAGGTTTCTATTCTTAGCCTGTTCACAGGCCCCCAAACTGAGCTTTACTGATACGACTTAAACAAAGCCTTGTTTCTGACCCAAATGATGGTGCACTTGATAATCAGGCCAGTGCCACCACATGATTCACATGATATGTTTTGATCGAACGGGCACAGAACGGTATGTGTCTGGCCATATTAAAACATCTATTGTATTAAACTTCATCCTCAAGGTAGGTGAGCATCCTGACTGTCATTCTATCTGCAGGGAAGATCATTTGATACCTCCCTTGGGCCAGATCACAGACAACATAAGGTTGTCACCTTTTGAGAGCTCATATCTCTTCTCATGGTACTGCAGAACAAAGCTTTACGACCTGCCTTTACACAGGAGTCATATCCTGTCGATTGTCCGGCTGTGTTTCAGCAAATTAAAAATGAATGTGTCATGTTTATCTAAAGCTCAGCGGCTTTGTGCCGAGTTTGTGGAAAACTTGAATGTATTGTCTCGCAAGCTTTTGTTCGTCCACATGCAATGTCTAGTCGACGCCCATCGGGGATGGGATGTGCTAACCTGTGCTGACCCAGGTGGACATGTGGTGGACGGACAAGAGAGGACAGCTTGTCCTGGAGATGCAGATGAATGCTGACCTGATCAATCAAAAACCAAGACTGAGTCACATGCACTCTTAAAAATAAAGGTGTTTCACAATGCCATAGAAGAACGTTTTTGTCTAAATGGTTCCATAAAGAAACTTTAACATCTGAAGATACTTTCTGTTTCACAAAAGGTTCTTTGTGGTGAAAGAATGTTCTTCAGATTATAAAAAGGTATGGTTCTTTAAAGAACCTTTGACTGAATGGTTCTTTGTGGAACCAAAAAATGGTTCTTCTATGGCATCGCTGTGAAGAACCTTTTAAGCACCTTTATTTTTAAAAGTGTGGGTTTGACTAATTTAAACAGATGACGGTTGCTTTCCCGAAATAATAAAAAAAAAAAAAGGTTCACAAGATACATTCCCTCATCAACAGCATTTGTGGCTTGTTGTCGATTATAACTGAGATATTTTATAAAGTGGCGATTTCATTTGAATGTGTATGATGTGATTTACACAAAAAACATTTTAGAAAGTTTAGGAAGCAAAACTAAGCATAAAGGTCCAATCCTAAACTTCACTGTCAGTGGGGTGTAAGCAGATGCATATGAAATGTAAAATAGTTACAAATTGGCATGGGATTGTGTCATCATTTATGACAGAAACAACCTGAACTTACAAAAAAATTCTGATCTTTCAGAGAAAAAAAAAAAAAAAAAAATGCATGAAGAACCACCTCTAAACCTAACCGTCAGTAAAGCACAAGCAGATAGTGTTAAAACGTACAAATACGTTTGTAGGAATTAGAAACCAATTCCTCAAAGTGTAAAATTCTTCAGAATTTTGATATTGTGTTGTCAATTATGACAAAAACAACCTAATCTCATGAGAAAAGTTTTTTACAAGGTGGAATTTCATACAATTTTACAATTTCATACAATATTCGTACAATTTTTAGGAAAGAAAAAAAAAGAGTATGGATGAAGGTTGTCAGTTATGACAAAAACTATTTTATGAGGTTGTGATGAATTCAGTGTATTTCGTAAAAAAAAAAAAAAAAAAAAAAAAAATATATATATATATATATATATATATATATATATATATATATATAATAGTTTTAGTAACCAAAAAGTAAGCAGTCAAACCCTAAACATAACCATCGTGAACAGATTTTCAGCAGAAATTCAGCGAAACATAGAATAATTATGAATTGCCATGGGATTGTCTCATCACTTATTATTATGGAAACAACCCAATCTCATGACCAAACGTAAGTATTTTACGAGGTTGAGATTTTGTACAAAGTGATCTGTAAAAAAAAAAAAAAAAAAAAAAGCATAAGTACAAGGTGGCAATTTTGTACAAAGTGATTCACCAAAAAAAAAAAAAAAAACATCTTTTTCTTTAGAAAAAAAATGTATGGATGAAGGTTATCAGTTATGACAGAAACAATGTGATTTCATGAGAAAACATGAGTAATTTACAAGGTGGTGCTTTCAGATAAATTCATATGATGTGATTTATGAAAATGTATATATTTCGAGAAAAAAAAAAAAAAAACAAGAGTAAGCATGTTTGTCCACCCCTAAACCATCAGTGGAGCATAAGCAGATCATAGGAATTAGACACCAATTTAGCAAAACATAGAATTGCCATGAGACTGTTTTGTACAGAAAATAACTTCAGTATATCCTTCAGTTTGTAAAAAAACACACAAGAATAGCAGTAGAACTACTTTTTTAGGTGGATGAATTGTTTCTGAGTGGATACTTGCATATATCATAAAATTTGGGTTTACTGGCTATGTGTGGTTTGCATATAAAGATTAGTATGTGGTTTTATCTCACTCATATCATGTAATAGTGGAATAAGACTTTTGAAACTTTGAATCAGTTGAACCAAATGATTCACTGTTTCACTGAGGATACTGATTCTAAAATACAGCCAGAACACAGGAAAAAATATGTTCAACAATGTTCAACAAAATATCTGAAAATATAAAGTTTGTCACAGCACTTTTTAAGAAATTGTATATCTTTAAAAGAACATTTTTGCTCAGCTTTGAATCATCAGACTGCCTCGCGATCAGTTTACTCTGGTTCACAGCTTAACTTGAGATCAACCCTTCCTAGCATCAAACCACTGATGTTTCGCAGTGCTTCAAAACTGTTATGCAATCTCTTGTTTGCTGAAGTCACATGATCAGTTTGATAAGTGCACAAAGCACTGATTCAAAACAAAAGAAAAGATAAAGGTGTCAAAGCTTCGGAGTACGGTTTTGTGCAAAGACTTCTGAGCGAATTCTAGAGATTGACCATAAATGTGTATTTTTAAATTACATCAAAGAAATGATTTAGGTAACAGGACAGTATATTGAGACAGATTTGGTGAAATGGCTTGTTATATACTTGAAATATATCACTAATAATAAATCATGTTCACTGATGGCGGCTTTTATTTGTGCGTATGGTCTGCTTGGTTAGCTCTCGATTCACTAAGAAATTGTAAAAATTTGGTAATGGCATACAAATTGGTATTAGTGAGTATATGAAATGGTGTCACTTGTCATTTTTAACATGTATTCCGGAGCCAGTAAGTGCATTATTTGTGATTATGAGTGATGAGTCAACATTATTTTCTGTGGTAAATGCCATCGATACAGCTTAACTTATTGAACCTGGATCACTGCTTTAATATCATGTCTGACAGGCATGCTTCTGTCTTTTCTGAGGATTGTGGAGGAACATTTTATTGCATCATGCATTCACTAATACAAAGTTAAATAGCAATCAAATGTCTCTTGTTACTTTCTAGAGCGGGTTTTCTCTATAGATGGGTCCAATATGGTTTACTTGAATTTCATAAGATAATAAATTTGATAGGATAAAAAGGATTCATATTAATGTGCATGAGAAATTAATATACAAAATAAATATGTTTCTCTCATTTAAATCAACCCCTACTTATCTATTTAGATTGGAACACAATGGTTCACTTGCATCATCTTGATCTATAATCCTCGTAATAAAATACTTATTATATTTATTGTTTGTTAAATTGCTAATTTTCACACTTTTTTAAATATCCCCCACTCGGTCTGGCCTTGTGGTGAGTACATATTTGCTGACTGTATCGGTTGACTTTAATGCATGTCTCGGAGCTGTTGTGCACAGCTCTCTGAGGCTTAACTCTCAGTAAATAGCTGAACCCCAAAAAAACAGAAGCCCATGTAATGTGCTTTCCCACCAAATTATACGGGGTGGAAGTGTTTCTAGCCTGCAGACATAATGAAGAATATATCAGGACATGTTTCAGAGCTGACACATTCTGCTCAAAAGGGATATGGTTGTCTGTATCACAACGCCCTCTTCTGGCGAGCCGACACAGGAACACCACTGCAGTATGGTCTGTTCATAGTGGGAATGAGTTTTTGAATGATTTAAAGCAGGGGTTTTCACAGTGTTCCTGGAGCCTCACCAGTGCTGCACATTTTGGATGTGTCCTTTAAGCTGAATTAACCCAACAACTGAATTGTTATGACCTTAGACGGCTGTCCACAGTTTGAAAACCTCTGATCTAAAGAAAAGTATTTCATCGGAGGGGAAAAAAAGGATATATGTCTTAACAGTCAAAGGTTTGGAATAATAACTGAATGTTTTTGAAAGAAGTCTCTTATGCTTACAAAGGCTGCATTTATTTTTATTGCACATACTGCAAAATAAATAAATAAATAAATAAAAATAAATAAATAAATAAATAAAAATTAACTAATGAATGAATAAATAAATAATTAAATAAATTAATAAATAAATTTTTCAGACTAAACCATTAGTGTTATAATATCTTTGTAACAGCTCTTGCACAATAAAACACACACTGAAAGGATTTTTTAAAATTTATTTATTTAACCATTATGAAGCAATTGGAATTTGGAAAGTTATGTTATTGCTTCAGTATCCTTTCTTCTTCTCCTTCATCATCATCATCATCATCATCATCATCTTCTTCTTCTTCTTCTTTCTTACCAATTTTTTTTTATTATTTGTTTATAATTAACCATTTAACCATTAAAAAAAAAAAAAAAAAAAAAATATATATATATATATATATATATATATATATATATATATATATATATATATATATATATATATATAGTGAGAATGTGTGCAGTACAGTGTGACAACATGCCCCAAGTGAGAAATAAGTTTAAGTCAAAATACTAACAGTTCTAAAACTAAAATTTAAATAAAAATAAATTAAAGTTTTGAAATGATAAAAGCACATTAAAATGAAAACCTGAAAGCTAATTCAAAACTTTACTAACAAATTCAAAACACTGATTCTAAAGCATTGGTCTGTCTGTCTATTTATCTATCTGACTAATTCCTGAAAAAATTAAAATAAAAAAATGTAGTAGCTATACAGTAGGACACCATTTAAGTGTGACAGGTGTGAAATGATTTTGTATATTATTTACTGCTTATTCCATGGTCATAACTGGCAGAATGCTAGCACTAACGAGCCGTAGCTGATGAAAATAACTGTCATTTTTACCCAATCGTTCAAATATTGCGCTGCAAAGAGCAAGACAAGTTTTAACTTGTCTATTACTTGGCAAATGACCGTGGAATAAGCGAAATAATCAACGGCTAGCCGTGGTTCACGTTGGGCGGTTCTTTGCCTCCACGTCCTGCATTAAAATCCTTTAATGCACGGCTAGCCATTGATTATCCCCTATATATCACATCTAAATCAGGCATAGTATGAAAATTTCCCTCCCACATTGCTAATTGCTTTAATTATTTGCTAATGACTGCATCTCATGAAATAAAAACAAGCTTTTCTTACATATCCTCCATTTCCTGCAGCACTATCATGACCGGACACAGCTTGATCTAGTTTATGGAGTCTGTTCCGCACCAATTCAAGGAGTCTCTGGGGAAATCAGAGTCTGGAACAGACCCCACCGGTTTAGAACAGTGGACATCATCAGGCCGCTCCATGAGCAGGACACCTGAGTGAAATGCTGAGGCTTCCCAGCAGTGAGGGCCGAAGACAGGTGTCTGCGCTGTTCCTGACAGGCTCGGTTAGAGAGGAGAGTGACATGTGTTACTGAGATTATCAGGGGCTCAGAGTGAGTGCTGATAAGAGACAGAAAGTGCAGACTGCCTTTAGCTGACTTTTCAGGAGTAAAATGTGAATGTCTGAATACCTTTAAATCTGTGTCAGTCCGTGGGATCGACTGATCAAAAGCTGATATATTTTAGATCAGATGTGACTTTGTAGCTCAGTGGCAGGCATTTAGAAACACTGACGACATTGCAAGTGTTAAAACAGCTCCCCACAGCTCATTATTTTTTTTAAATTTATTTATTTATTTATTTTTGGTCACACTCAAGAAAACATTTAATTTTATGTACTTTTGTCACTTCTGTTTTTTTTAATATATATATATATTTCAATATCTTTAATTTAATTTTTAATACTTTTTATGTTTTTAAGCGTTTAATATAATATTTATATTTTACTTTATTTCAGCTTTATTTACGTAAAAACTGGATTTGGAATAATTTTAGTTTTAGTTAAGAATAACAGCACTGTTTAGAATGATTCAAAAAGCAGAAGATTTAGCTGGTAGTTAGTCATTCAATCAGATTATAATATTATTTTTGCAAAAAGTACTAAAATAATATTGCTCAACACAAAATGTACAATTTTATGCACAAAATGAGCTCATTTCAAATTTGATGCCTGCTACAGGTCTCAAAATAGTTGGGACGGGGGCATGTTTACCATGGTGTTGCATCTCCTCTTCTTTTCAAAACAGTTTGAAGACGTCTGGGCACCGAGGTTATGAGTTTCTGGAGTTTTGGTGTTGGAATTTGGTCCCATTCTTGCCTGATATAGGTTTCCAGCTGCTGAAGAGTTCGTGGTCGTCTTTGACGTATTTTTCATTTAATGATGCACCAAATGTTCTCTATAGGTGAAAGATCTGGACTGCAGGCAGGCCACTTCAGCACCCAGACTCTTCTACTATGAAGCCATGCTGTTGTAATAGCTGCAGTATGGGGTTTTGCGTTGTCCTGCTGAAATACACAAGGCCTTCCCTGAAATATACGTCATCTGGAGGGGAGCATATGTTGCTCTAAAACCTTTATATACCTTTCAGCATTCGTAGTGACTTCCAAAACATGCAAGCTGCCCATACCGTATACACTTATACATGGCGTCCGTAATTTCCAACAAGAATGTCAAATTTGAAAGTCTTTTACTTTTCATTTTATTCAAATTTAAAAATGTCCCAACATTTCCGGAATTTGGGTTGTATTTGCTAACTAATGATAGCAGATTACTTTATAATCTTATCAAACACTAAAAGTATTGTATGTCATTAGATCATTTGGTACTGATTTTCAACCCCAGAATATTTTGAATGTAACAGAGTTCCGACAAAACATGTAATATTACAGGTTATTTTATTTATTTATTTACTTTCAATAGCACAATTACCACAATTTACCCTGTCATTTATCTACCAAACTGTGACTTAGTGTGAAGTTGAAATAACAACACCTAGGCGTAGCCTGTAACCACATATTTTAATAATCAACCTTTGAGAAACTTATATATGTTGACCCCTATTCTGAATTTTGAGGGGCACTTTTTCTCTATGGTAATCAAACATTCTGTATGTTGGTTAATAAATATGAGACTTTAAGTGACAAAAAATATCTGTTGTTCAGCAAATCCTTGTCAATGACTCATCTAACATATAGAGTTAGATTTCACAAAACCGTTCACACATGTATCTGTCACATACTACTTTGTAGACCAGCACTGAACACGTATTTATTGCCAAGAGAATGTGAGAAACTATTAACTGTTTGCTGAGCTTATCATTTGGCTGAGATTTTGAGAAAGTCTATTATAAAACCACCAGCATGTTTCTGGATCCACAAGGGCAACAAAACACTGGATCACTGCTTCTTCATCATCAAAGATGTATGCAGTGCACTTCCTCTGCCTCACTTTTGGAAAGTTTCTTGACGGAAACACTATTGCTCAGACACAAACAAAGACTAACACACTCAACTCTTTCCTGCTAGAGACAAACAAACAAACAAAACTCAGCTGAAATAACGAAACGATAGATTGATAGATTGATAGATCGATAGATAGATAGATAGATAGATAGATAGATAGATAGATAGATAGAATTCTGATTGTGGTGAGTACATATTTGCTGACTGTATCGGTTGAATTATTCTGAATTCTGAATTCTGAATAGAATAGAATTCTGGGATGAGTCAGTCACAAACAGGTTCCTGAATGTGTATGAATGTGTGTGTGTGAGTGTGTGTTTTCCCATTGAATATCAGAGAATCTGGTATTGGAGCTGTAAATTGACAAGGGGCCAAAAACACGTCTCTCTCTCTCTCTCTCTCTCTCTCTTTCTCAAAGCTCTGCTAATTCCGCTCACCATCTCCTTCCCCTCCCCGTCTCTTTTCTTCCTCACCCTCTCTTTCGCTCGTCTCTCCATTCATGGCAGACTCAAGGCCCACTGTAGCAGGTGCACACATCCATTAGCAATTACCTTTATCCCTTGCTCTGTGACTTCGGGAGCCTTTCCCTGGATAGCCTTACCAGTGCACAGAATGCTAATGTTGTGGCCCCTGGGCACGGGCCAGAGCTTCCCCTTTCACTCCAAATCCCCCAATACGTGACCAAGCTACTGGAACACGGGCATCAGCCGTGGCGTTTATCCCCCAGCCTAAACGGTCTCAGATGGGACTTCCAATGAAACAATTACAGCATTTTATCTTCAGTTTAGTTTGAGTTTTGTTGAAAATGGAGGTCAGAGACAATGTTGACTCGAGGCAGACTTCAGTGTGAGGGGAAGGTAATCATTTAACGGTTTGATCTCCAGCAGATAGCCACCACCTGGAGAGTGTTTGCTGCCGTAAGACGGGAGGTTCGACAAAGCTGGCTTTCTAAGGGTACACAGGTTTGTTTTCCTCTGTGAGAAAACGGAATTTACACAGATTCAGGAGACATGTTCCATCATTTACATTTTGAAATTAAACATTCAAATATTATGCACATCAAGACTGCATTAATTCGATCAAAAATACAGAAAAAAAAAAAATCATGAATATTGGATTATTATTACCTTTTAAACTTAACATATATTACTATTTAAAATAACTCTTTTCTATTTGAATATATTTTAAAATCTAATTTATTCATGTGATGCAAAGTTGAATTTCAGCATCATTACTCTAGTCAGTGTCACATTATCCTTCAGAAATCATGCTGATTTGCTGCACAAAAACATTTCTTATTTATTTCTTTATATATATACACACACACACAGTGGTGTGAAAAATTGTTTGCCCCCTTCCTGATTTTTTTATTTTTTTGCATGTTTGTCACACTTTAATGTTTCAGATCAAACAAATTTAAATATTAATCAAAGATAACACAAGTAAACACAACATGCAGTTTATAAATAAAGTTTTTTTATTATGAAGGGAAAACAAAATCCAAACCCACGTGGCCCTGTGTGAAAAAGTGCTTGCCCCCTAAACCTAATAACTGGTTGGGCCACCCTTAGCAGCAACAACTGAAATCAAGCATTTGCGATAACTTGCAATGAGTCTTTTACAGCACTGTGGAGGAATTTCGGCCCACTCATCTTTACAGAATTGTTGTAATTCAGCCACATTGGAGGGTTTTAGAGCATGAACCAACTTTTTAAGGTCATGCCACAGCATCTCAATAGGATTCAGGTCAGGACTTTGACTAGGCCACTCCAAAGTCTTCATTTTGTTTTTCTTCAGCCATTCAGAGGTGGACTTGCTGGTGTGTTTTGGATCATTGTCCTGCTGCAGAACCCAAGTTCGCTTCAGCTTGAGGTCTCGAACAGATGGCCGGACATTGTCCTTCAGGATTTTTTTGGTAGACAGCAGAATTCATGGTTCCATTTATCACAGCAAGTCTTCCAGGTCCTGAAGCAGCAAAACAGCCCCAGACCATCACACCACCACCATATTTTACTGTTGGTATGATGTTCTTTTTCTGAAATGCTGTGTTACTTTTACGCCAGATGTAATGGGACACACACCTTCCAAAAGTTCAACTTTTGTCTCGTCAGTCCACAGAGTATTTTCTCAAAAGTCTTGGTGATGATCAAGATGTTTTCTGGCAAAACTGAGACAAGCCTTTATGTTCTTTTTGCTCAGCAGCGGTTTTCGTCTTGGAACTCTGCCATGCAGGCCATTTTTGCCCAGTCTCTTTCTTATAGTGGAGTCATGAACACTGACCTTAACTGAGGCAAGTGAGGCCTGCAGTTCTTTGGATGTTGTTCTGGGGTCTTTTATGACCTCTTGGATGAGTCATTGCTGCGCTCTTGGGGTAATTTTGGTCGGCCGGCCACTCCTGGGAAGGTTCACCGCTGTTCCATGTTTTCGCCATTTGTGGATAATGGCTCTCACTGTGGTTTGCAGGAGTCCCAAAGCTTTAGAAATGGCTTTATAACCTTTTCCAGACTGATAGATCTCAATTACTTTCTTTCTCATTTGTTCCTGAATTTTTTTGGATCTCAACATGATGTGTAGCTTTTGAGGATCTTTTGGTCTACGTCACATTGTCAGGCAGGTCCTATTTAAGGGATTTCTTGATTTCAAACAGGTGTGGCAGTAATCAGGCCTGGGTGTGGCTAGAGAAACTGAACTCAGGTGTGATAAACTGCATGTTGTGTTTACTTGTGTTATATTTGATTAATATTTAAATTTGTTTGATGATCTGAAACATTAAAGTGTGACAAACATGCAAAAAAAAAAAAAAAAATCAGGAAGGGGGCAAACAATTTTTCACACCACTGTGTGTGTATATATATATATATATATATATATATATATATATATATATATATATATATAAACATTTCTTCTATGCACTAACAGAAGAAAGATTCAAAAATGTTGAAATTTTAAATTAAAAAAGAAAAAAAAAATCTTTCTTTCTAAGGTCCTCTTCTCATATTACAAATATTGCATGAGTTCAGCAACATGGTGAGTATTGTAATGATATATTATAGTTATATATGTATATGCTCATATTTTCCATGTCATAACTATATGTCAATAATTGCTGGGCTTTTTTAGACAATTACATTTTAAGCAGGTCCAATTTTAAAATCTAACAACAGGAAAGGAAAATTTTAGTTATTTTTAATTTTTTTTTTTTTTTTTTTAATATGGTCAAATGTCATCTCTGACAGCTCAGTTGTCTTTAATAGATGGAGCTTAAAAGTTTAATGCTAGAATTATCAAAATTCATAATACATATTTTACATAACAGTACAAATTGTATTTGTATTTGTTGGTGTAAATCACATTATTGATTCAGTGACAGATATTTACTTATTTGTTTGTGAGTGAGTGAGTGAGTGAGTAGCTTTTGAATGGCCATCAATGGATTTTATTTTTTATTTATTTATTTATTTGTTAAATTAGTCTGTGTAGTTACAGGATCTACCAAGTATGGGTTAACAATAACCAAAACCAAACCTTGACCCCCCTGGTCCAGTCCTCAAGAATCAGTAATTAGACTTTTGTGAAGACTAAATACCGTATACACCTTGTAGAACTTGAATCTGCCCTTGCTGGGTGACAAAGTCCTCCAAAGATAATGAAATCATCTCATTAGAGTAATGAGCGGAATTAGTAACGAGAGTTATTTGCGTGCACTCTGTTAAAGGCTGCGATTTGTCATCTAATTATCAAATAACACAAGAAAATCATTATGTAAAATATGTTTGATAACTCACTTAATGGACCCTGGGTCATGTTCATGATACCGAGGCATAGAAAATTAAAAAATAAATAAATAATAAATAAAAACAGATGTCTTGCCCCTTATTACAAAGGACAAACATCGCCCTCGTCAGATTTGTGGGGAAAATAAATAGACACATAGAAGAAACATAATTACGTAGTCACACTTGGCGACTTTGTTAAACTTTGCATTAATTTATGACGGAGAACAAACACCGATCTCGCATGAATAATGGAAGAAGTTGCTAATTAACTCAAATTGCTTAATAGAAGCTTGTCAAACTCGTCCTCTTGCACTGACTTTCCCTGTTACCTTGAGTATCACGGGCATTGCTTGACTTTTCGGGGTGCTTTGGGCAAGAAATGTAGAGAAATAATTATAAGCCAATACCCACGGGAAGGTTGTGTGACAAACAGTCAGACAGCAGCACGCATGTAGGTGGAAGCAGAAGCGCGCGCGGCCCGATGGACAAACAACAGCCTCTGTGATGAATGACCGCATAGTTTTATTGTATTGCTTTATCTATATCAGCAGATAGGACACATATATCGCATTTGAGATCATATAATTCTATACTGTCTGAAGACTCACTGAAGTACGCTGGTAGGTTAATGGTAAAATACATGAGCACATTTTGCTTAGTTGTCTTCAAAATGTTTTCATTTTATTGTGATTTGCAAGTAGGGCTGGACGATTAAACGATAACAATGATTATCACATAAAATGTTCGATAATTAATGCTCGAAATGTTCTATATAATGTTTATGAACTACGCAAACAACGTTAAATGGCAAACGCGCCAAAAGCGGATGGAAACAGCGCTGCTCGTCTGAATCGCGTGCCGCGCGGAGCGTTCATCAACTCGGCCCGAAAGAGAAGAGCACCGCGGAGAGCTCGGAGCGAAAGCGTTTATTCACACAATCACTAAACAGCGCTGCGAGATCCAGTGAGAAGCGCACGAGTTCTCCGATTTAAAAAATGCATGTCTCTGTTATTTAAACTAGTTTAATGTCGCCAGCATTTACCATGGATTTACTGTAACACTGTCTGTCACCATGTTATTGAGGCAGAAATGTAGGATGTTCATATTTAATTTTATTAAATTCTGAATGTGTAGGCATTAAATATATTAAAGGAGTAATGAAATATAATTACAGTATTACAGCTATTAAGCTATATCATTTTTTTTTTTTTCTATATTTGAGTTATTTGTATTGCATTTGATTAGTCTATAATAAAACCATAATTAACTGTCTGGTTTCTACTTTTCACAACTTTCACCCAGGAGCAAAAAATCTGCCATTAAACTAAACACTAAAGAAATAAAGATTTGACATTTATCGTGCCAGTTATCAATATCGACTGATATGAAAATTCTATAGTGTTTTTTATTTTTTGGGGGGATAGATACTACCATTCACAAATACTGTGCAAATTTCTATGCTCCATACAGATTCACATTTTATTGACTGTTAAAATGTTTCTGTTGAAAATGTGACTTAATATGAGTTTACTCTTATGAAAGCATTGTTTCTGTTAAATACATTAATGTAGGTGACAAACATGTCTGTTGTTGTTCAGCGTTCTTTTAATTGGTCTGATACTCTATGTATTGTAATTGTTTTTTTTTTGTTTTTTTTTATTAAATGTTATTATGCAGTTATGTCAGTATACACTACCGAAATTCATGTAGTGTAACCCAAATAAAGTTGTTGATGTGAAGAAAAAATAGTTTTAATGATTTATACATTTTTTTTAAAGCCAATAAACACAACAATATATAAACGGGAAAGTTTGAGTTTAGTCTGTTTGCTTTTTAAGTTATCTGTACTTAAAAAAAATAAGTTAATTCAATGAGAAGGCCACATTAGGTGAACTCAATTAAACTGAGTTGTCAATTTCCCATTACTCAATTGAACTGAGGGAATCACTTTCCTCAAATCATTTGAGTAGTCTCAACTTATTAGGGTTTACAGTGAAGGCGGCATTTATTTGATCAAAATACAGTAAAAACACTAATATTGTGCTATTGAAAATAACTGATTTCTATTTCAATTCATTTTATAATGTAATTAATTTCTGTGATATAAAGCTGAATTTTCAGCATCATTACTCCAGTCTTCAGTGTCACACGATCCTTCAGAAATCATTCTAATGTGCTGATTTGCTGCTCAAAAAAAAAAAAAAAAAAAAAAAAAAAAAATCTGATTATTATCAGTGTTGAAAACAGTTGCCCTGCTATGTATTTTATTTTATTTTATTTTATTTTATTTTATTTTATTTTATTTTATTTTATTTTATTTTATTTTATTTTATTTTTATTTAAAAACGAATACCTTTATTCAGAAAGGATGCACCAAATATGTAAGTTGTTCAAATATGAAATCAAAGTCATTTATAATGCTACAAAATATTTTAATTTTAAATAAACACTTTTTTAAAATCAAAATACTGAAAAATGTATAATGGTTTCCACAAAAATATTAAGAAGCAATAAATAAATAAATAAATAAAATAAACATTAGCACTAATCTCTCTCACATCTTTTAAAAATGCTGAAATCCACAGTAATGCATTTAAATCCTGTTTTTAATTTATGCTTATTGTATTTTCCGCTGCCAAATGTGCATGGTATATAGCTAAAAAATAATATCTAATAGAAAAGATCATAACGTTAAGTGTTTGCTCATATTAAAAAAAAAAAAAAAATGAAGAAAAAAAAAGAAATGTCCTTATAGTTACTGTTTTGGTGCAGTACCCTGTATAAACACTAGGGGGCACTGACGTTGTTTGGGAAATTACTCATTCACACAATCTTCCTTTTTAACATTAGGAATCATTATATTTTTCATTAAAGGTAAGGAAACTCTACAACCCCTGAATGTTAACGACAATAATTATTATAACAGGTCTAACAATTACCCGTGTTTTACTTGATGTAATGGTCTTCTTTGTCTAGAATGAACTTGTGAAAGCAGGATGTTGCCTCTTCTTAATGTATCCATGATGTGATCTCACATCAAGGCCAAGCAGCTTTATGAAACAGTAGCAGCGAATCTGATTCAGGGTCAATGTGAAGCTTTGACAGCCAGACATAAAATGAACAAACACAGACGACCCACTGGGGAGACATTCACAGGCCACCACCGTGGTCATCTGCGACCGCTGAGCTCATCGACATACAGTACGGCCTGCAGGAACAGACCCACTGAAAACACCTCAGCTGTCTCGTGATTCAGACGAATACACAGCTAACAGGGAACATTCTCAGAACGTTCCGACAGTAACATGAATACAACATTTGTTCAAATTGATCTGGTCTTTATGTTCTCTCAAAAACAAAAAAAAAAACAAAAAAAAAAACAGTTCATTTTAGCTGAACGTTCATCTGACATATAAAAAAATGTTACTACTTGTTTCAGAACATTCAAAAGTAAACATTCAAAAATGTTCATTATTAGCTCATCATTCATTCAAGTTCAAAAACAGCATGAACAAGGAGGTTGCTATAATATTTATATAGTAGTTCAAGGTACTTCAAAGACATCTTAGTAGCATTAAATTACCTTGCAGTATCATGTACATCAATACAATCCCCATGTTATCAAACCGCCCTTTTTTTTTTTTTTTTTTTTTGCATAAATGCTTTAACACCAGCCTATTTTTATAGGTTATATATGCATGAAGATCAGAGAGCATGACATAAAAAGTACACAAAGCAGAGATATGTTGTTCACGTTATCTTCTTCTTCCCCTATTCTCTTTATTCTCTGAAGCTGGAAACCCATTAACTGTCTAAAAAAAGAACAAGAACCAGCTACATCTGGCTGTGAAATAGTACATTATATGGCATGAGAAAAAAAATAATGTAAAAAGCAGTCTTCATCAATAAATCTGGGTCAGTGACATGCCTTTTATTTTTTTGTGTCCGGATTGGTTAATTAATTAAAAAATAGACTGACAATGTCTTTCATAAATACAACAGCTTCCATACACCTCTTATTTGATGAATGTTTGCAATTTCTTAACTAAAATACATTTACTTTTATTGGGCATAAAGTTTGTCATCCTGAGATGATCAGTCTGAAATACATAGACATATTATAAATATTAATATATAATCAAAATATATTTTTCATTTATTTTCAAAATAAATTTGACATTCAATATTATATTTTAATATTTACCATATTGTTATAATTTGTTGTTTATTATAGTACTATATAAACTTTTTGAAGTTTAAAAAAAAAAAGAAACAATGATTAATACAAATATTAAATTCTATAAATATTAAATACAAATATTAAATCCTAGACCTTCACAAGTACATTTTCATCTAATCTTTAAAAAAGATTTTTCATTTTCTTCGTCTCAGACATCTTTATTTGTCATTGACTCGTCTGTCACAGCGATAAATTCCTGATATGCATTTGATTGCTAGCAATCCACAGTCTGCGAGTTTTTGTATCTATCCTTACAAATTATGTAGCTTCATCATATCATTCTGATTGACTTGATATGATTAAAAACAAAACTAAAGTGTTTGTTTTTCAAATGAAAAGGGCTGAATCTATGATTTGCCGTATGCTTCAAAACATGCATTAATCATTCATTTCAACCAACTTGGACTTACAGAACGAAATATAGATCAAACTTTGCCACGTGAGTCTTTTTATTCATATGTTTATTTCCATCATCTCTGTTTGATCGGTTTCGAAAGACTACGAATGCCTTGCATTGGAATGCAAGCTGAGACACCGTCACTATCACAAATGCCAATTGACTTGGTGTCGTGGTGTCAAGGATTGTTACAAGGAAGAAATTGGTTTGCCTAGCCCCTTTTCTTACAGTGATGTATCTGTCATTAAGTAATCTATGCACAGCGCTGACGTCGCACACCCTTCCTTGACACCGGCCAGGTCAATAGACAATAAACACTCGCCACCGTGTCCCACCATGTCTAAATTGATGTTTTCCTGTCATTCACAAAAAGATTGTTAGTGCACAGTGGATCTCTTATACTCATGTTTTGTTTGGACCATCATTATGTGACTCATTGAAACATAAGTACAGTGTATGCACTCGAAACAATCGACTCCATTAGTATAAAGACCTCTGATTTATAAAGAACACAAACATAAATATGCAGACAGACGGTATTATAGAAATACATTAGACTGAAATTTTATATCATTATTATATTTTATTAACCCTCATCACATATTTGCGTTCATTTTGACTTGGAAGAGATGTATTAAAATGTCTAAAAAAAAAAAAAAAAAAAAAAAGCATAATTTTTAGTAAGGGGTCAAAACTTTGCAAATGCTTTAAGACCCTCAAAATACACATAGTTTATTTTTATTTCAAATTTTTATAATTATTTTTAAGGGATATAACCATTTCTTCTGAAAGTGAAAATTTGTGCAAGTACATTTTTTTTATTTATGTTGTTTTGATAGAAATAAATATGTAGGTTTCATAAAGTTAGACTGTTTTGAGCAAGCTTGAGTTAATGTGCATAATAAATGTGTGTTTGTGTGTGTGTGTGTGTGTGTGTGCGTGTGTGTGTGTGAGAAAGAGATTTTTGTGTAATTTGAAATTCCAAATAATTTATTCATTAAAAAAGGGGTAAATGCACCAATAACATGGTAACATTTAAAACTATATATATATATATATATATATATATATATGTGTGTGTGTGTGTGTGTGTGTGTGTGTGTGTATGTATATATATATATATATAGTCACTCATTAATGAGAAGTTGCTGATCAGATATAAAATGGTTTTAGTTCAAAAATAATGTTTTAGTTTAAAAATAAATAATGATTTTTTTTTTTTTTTTTTTTTTTTTTTTTCACTTAAGTGTAGTTTTGTGGATTTAGTGGAAAACAAGCTGGTTTGGCCTTCATTTATTAAGAAGCAAATTCTTTTTTTATATACCTTTCGAAGATAAATTGAGAATGCTAATTATGTATTTTCATATCTGCACCAAACAGTTACAGGAATAAACATGTAGTGATGTGTTAATGGTTGAACATTGTGTCCACGTGAGTTGCGACTAATTGTTTGTCCTGACGATGCACTTGAATCTGAACCAAACTATTTTCAAAATAATTAGTATTCAGAACACTGCTTTTATATATTTATGTGTAAATCGGGTTATATTGGAATGGATAATTCAGTGTTCTGACCACTATTTTCATGGGTCACTGGCTGAAATACTTATAATAACATGGAAGTGCTTGAACTGAATCAAATGGGCAAATTGAGATGCATTCTATGAGCCGGTTTATGTGCATGACATTGCTGTGCTCCCATTGGTGGAGAGACACTTGAGTAAACCAAAGGTTGTTATTTTAGGTCAAAGTGCATTGTTTGAGGTCAGCTGCTGCTCAGTGCTTTCTTTCCGAGGTTGCATATATTTTTCCAGATATGAGGTTTTCACAAATGGTTTTATTTGCTAAATAACTGCTAGACGAATTCCTGTAAAATCACTATAGTGGATTATGGTCAACAAGAAGTTTTATAAATCAGATTAAATTTGATTTATTGCAATGTTAGCGAAAATAATGTAACATAATTTAAAAAGGGAATATTGTGTCAAATGTTTGTTGACATTGTTTTAAAACAGTCAGGGCCTGTCTGTAACGATGAATTGTAACACTTAGTTTACATTATCTGTAAATATCTGTTCTTGTGATGATGTTTCCAGTTTATCAGATATATTTGACTGGATTAATGGCTGAACTAAAAAAAATTAGTTTTGCATCACATGAGTAAATTACATTTTAAAATATAATAAAATAGAAAACATCATTTTTAACTGTAATAATATTTCATAATATTACTATTTGTATTCGTTTTGTTTCATATCGTCTTATGACAATAAAAACACCCTTCTTTTTTCAACTTTATTTCCCTCAAAATGTTGACATTTATTTTCATTCATAAATTATTATGAATCAATGAATAATTCCAGACACTAATTGTGGATTAGCTTGTTTTTAACCACTTTTTAACGGATAGCTTCTCTGTAGTTGAACTTTGAGCCCAGTCTCATGAAAATACATATAAATACTACGCCAAATAAAAACGAAAACTCACGGTATTGATACGCAAAAATGAACTTTGGCATTCATATGATACGCACGTGTTTAGCGTGCATATAATAAGCAGTTTTCACGTGCATATGATTCGAAATTTTTTGGCATGCATATGATAAGCAGTTTTACCGTACATATGATACGCATCTACCCCACAACCCTAATCCTACCCATCACGTAGCATATACATGCCAAAGTCCATTTTTGTGTATCAATACCACAAGTTTTTGCTTTTATTTGGCAAGCTATTTATATGCACTTTCATGAGATCGGGTTGTTTTAAGTAGCTTGTAGCTGGACAGGCTACAGTTTCAGAGTAGCTTTTCCAACAATTGTTAAACCAAACTATTCGGCCAGTATCCGAGACCATGTATTGTGGGCACAAGCAGCTTATAGGGGTTAACATCTCTCATCAGGGGACTTAAACATGCATCTCACAGAAAACCAGACACTGGCTTCTCTGTGAGCGAGTGAGAGAGACAGACAGAGAGAACATTATAATGCATGAGAAGAAACCCTGTTGCACTTGAAACCTGGCATCATCGGTCTCCCAGGGTCTCATAACAGTGGCACAAACCTAATTCTTTCTGAATCTAAATCTTTGTCTTTCCCTTCAGGTTTTGTCTTTAGCTAAAGCGCTGTGAGTAGTGGAATACTAGCTGGCAGGCGTTTCTCCACTTTGCTTAACTGCCCTCATAAAATTAACAGCAGTGATAAAACACATACTGGGAGAGTATGTTTCTGATGATACCTGCGGGCCCTAGGTCATTTGTGTTAGAAATTTTACAGTAAAACATTATTGAGAGTTATGCTTGAGTCCCAGCAGCTTCCTAATGGCACATGTAGTACAAATACTTACTATAATGAGTCAGAAATAATGAACGTTTGGTTTCCCACACAGAGTAACTTAATAGAATATTAAGATTAAACAAAAAAAGTAAATAAATAAATGTTTAGATGTTTATATAACTATGACCTACATGAAGATTACAATTAAACTATCTTGGACATTTTTTACCCTGCTTCATTTTGTTTATTTATTTTTTTTTTTTTGATGATTTTTAAATTAATTAATTAATTAATTTCAGATGCAGACATGAAATTGTGATAAATTACAGTTTATAAAACTGAAAATTCAATAATAATTAAATTAAACAAAAATGATAGTATTACAATAATTATATATTATTTATCATTTATTTTTGCTGCTTTTCAAATTACTTTTATGTATATATTTTAATGTTTACTGTTGTTCTTGGTGCAGAATTGAAATTTTAATATATGACAATTCATAAAATTCAAGAAGTTACTATATATATGCTGAAATATATTTGAATATATTATCCTTAAAAAAATAAATAAATAAAATAACAAAAAAAAAAAAAAAAAATTAAATAAAAACCTGAAAATAAAAAGACACCTTTTCAATATGTGCTGTGTTTAAATTGATTTAGACTCATTTTAATTACAATTACAAGTTGTGGCATCATTTTCATTACACTAAGAAATGTTTTTAGTGAAAATAACATTAAAAAGCATACTTTACATGAAATTTGACACAATATGTGAGGGAAACAAAGAAAAATCAAATATATATCACTTATTAAAAATAAATTCTTTCTATAAATTTACAAGAAAAAATAATCAGTCATTTTATTCTAAATATATTTAAAATGTCTTTTTCATTGAGCAATAAGTGATGGTTTCTGGAGCCTTTGAACATTTTTTAGTAGAAGTGAAGCAACTAAAACATCTTTGTCTGCACTCACACGTCTGTAGTGACAGAGAGGTTTGTTTATAGGTGGAGAGGTAATTTTTAGGCAGCAAGGCATACTAAAACTTTAAAGCAAATGTGTCTAAGCAATAATTACACCTGTCCTCTGTCTTTTATTACTGGAGAGAGTGTCACAGATAGCTGGATGTGTTTGCCAGGTTGTACTGAGAAGAATACTAATGTTAGAAGAATGATTGCTTGCCAATGAAGAATTGTTATTTATGTCTCAAATAAAACAGCTGTAAATGAATAAATAATAAGCAAAACAAATAAGACCACAAAATATGCCGCAGAGCAACTCAGTTTAAACTCAGACATTTAAATATTTAAACAGCTACACTTCCAAGATTATTAAGGGATGCCACAAATATGGCTTTAAAACCACAATGTGTGTCCTCTGAATTACAGCAGTGAACATGCAGCCTTTTGTATTGATGCAAGGTACCAAGGGAATGCAAATGTAAGAGACTAAGACACCCTGATGCAAAAGGAAACACAAACTCAACCACAGTGTCCACAGTTCGATCTGTTTAAAACACAAAACAAGGCATCGTGTGTATTTCTCTTGCTCTTCTTCACATAACATTGATTCAAGGGAGGATGAAGTCCCATTATCATTAAATTTGAGCATTCAAGAGACCCTGTAAATCCTCAACACTCTCAAAGTTAAGTGGCAACACAATCGTGATTTTATTATTCATTCATTCATTCATTCATTCACCAGACTGTGAATATGAACTTTTGGAGTTTATGAGAATTATTGTATGGGTGTATATTGTATGTAAAATATTATTATATAATTGTATTATATTCAAAAATTTATAAATATATACATGATATATATATATATATATATATATATATATATATATATATATATATATATATATACACACACATATATATATATATACATATATATATATATATATATATACATATACACACATATATATATATATATACATACACACACACACACATATATATATATATATATATATATATATATATATATATATACACATATATATACACACACATATATATATTATATACATACATATATATATATACATACACATACATATATATATATATACTGTATATATTCTTAAAATAAATAAATACATATACATATATAAACATAAAAATAATTATATATAAATATAATAAAATATCATTATATACATATACAATATTATAATAATATAACAAAAACTAATCAAACAATTAACCAACAAATATAACCAAAAACGACCAAAACAACCAACAACTTAATAACTGAACTAACTAAATAACTAAACACAGAGAGAAAAAAAAAAAAGTAATTTCTCATCTTAATGATGAAAAACTATTATCAGCTCAATAAATTGTCAATATATATATTTGCAAATATGATTAAAAGATGAATATGACACAAAACTACAGAATGTCACATTTTATTAGGTCTTTCGACACATACATGTTTTACCAAATAAAAAGAACAGCACTTTTAGAGTTCATTCCACTCATTGATGTGAGCATAAGTATTGGGGCAGTTGAACATAAGGCAGATATAAGAGATTAAAAGCTATTATTTAGTTGCAGATCCCTTGCGCACAATCACAGCAGTGAGTCTGTGACCCATAGACATCACCAGACTCTTGGTCTCATCCTTTGAAATACTTTTCCCAGCCTTTAATGCAGCCAATTCCAACTGTTGCTTGTTTTAGGGAGTTTCTGCCTTTACTCTCCTCTTCAGCTGGTGAAATTCATGTTCAATCGAATTTAAATCTGGAGATTGAGTTGGGCAATCTAAGACTTTCCATTTCTTTGCCCTTATAAATTCCTTGACTGAACTGGCAGGGTGTTTTGAGTCATTGTCCTGATGCAATATGAAGCACTTCCCAATGAATCTGGTGGCATTTTCTTGAATATTGGTAGGCAAGCTGGTTTTGTACCCTTCCAAATTAATTCTGCTACTGTCATCATACATTAAGTCATCAGTAAAGTTGAGAGGGCCTGTTCCAGAGACAGCCATGCATGCCCATGCCGTGACACCACCTCCACCATGCTTTACAGATGAGGCTGTATGCTTAGGATCTTTTAAACTTCCCTTTTTTTCTCCACATTTTTGCTTTCCCATCACTTAGATAAAGGTTCATCTTTGTCTCATCGGTCCATAAACACAGTTCCAAAACTCTTCTGGCTCACCTTTGTGCTTTTTTGCAAACTCTAATCTTGCCTTTCTATTTTTGGTGCTGGTCAGAGGTTTGCATCTTGCTGTGTAGCATCTGTAATTCTGCGTCAAAGTCTCCTGAGGACAGTAGATTGTCAGAGCATCACTCCAGCTTTCTGGAAGTTGTTGGTGATTTTACAGACACGTCTTTTAGGGTTCATTTTCACAGCTTTTATGATTTGTCTGTCATCAACTACTGTTGTTTTCTCAGCTGATCAGGTAGTTGTTGGTTGCTTGTGTCGCTGGTGGTTTCCAAACTCTTGATTTCTCCATGCCCTTTGTTTTTGCTATAGCTATAATTGACCTCTTTTCTTTTAGCATCCAGATTGCTTGCTTTTCTCTCAAAGTCAGCTCCCTCATCTTCATCCTGGTTTGTGTGTGTCATCATCGAATGCAAGATTCAGAATGCAGATGTAATGGATATAACTGATACGACACATTCCCTGCTTTTAATATCTGAAAAAAAGAATGCAACAGGACACAGCTGATCACTTAGAAAGACCTGTGAGGCAACTGTTCCAATACTTTAATCATATTTGTAAATATCTTGACTCCACAGCCAACAGAGCAATTTTGTCTTTACTGTTCCAATACTTTTGGAGGGCACTGTGTATATATATATATATATATATATATATATATATATATATATATATATATATATATATATATATATATATATACACAGTGGGGCAAAAAAGTATTTAGTCAGCCACCAATTGTGCAAGTTCTCCCACTTAAAAAGATGAGAGAGGCCTGTAATTTTCATCATAGGTATACCTCAACTATGAGAGACAAAATGAGAAAAAGAATCCAGAAAATCACATTGTAGGATTTTTAAAGAATTTATTTGTAAATTATGGTGGAAAATAAGTATTTGGTCAATAATAAAATTTCATCTCAATACTTTGTTATATACCCTTTGTTGGCAATGACAGAGGTCAAACGTTTTCTGTAAGTCTTCACAAGGTTTTCACACACTGTTGCTGGTATTTTGGCCCATTCCTCCATGCAGATCTCCTCTAGAGCAGTAATGTTTTGGGGCTGTCGCTGGGCAACACGGACTTTCAACTCCCTCCAAAGATTTTCGATGGGGTTGAGATCTGGAGACTGGCTAGGCCACTCCAGGACCTTGAAATGCTTCTTATGAAGCCACTCCTTCGTTGCCCGGGCGGTGTGTTTGGGATCATTGTCATGCTGAAAGACCCAGCCACGTTTCATCTTCAATGCCCTTGCTGATGGAAGGAGGTTTTCACTCAAAATCTCACGATACATGGCCCCATTCATTCTTTCGTTTACACGGATCAGTCGTCCTGGTCCCTTTGCAGAAAAACAGCCCCAAAGCATGATGTTTCCACCCCCATGCTTCACAGTAGGTATGTTGTTCTTTGGATGCAACTCAGCATTCTTTCTCCTCCAAACACGACAAGTTGAGTTTTTACCAAAAAGTTCTATTTTGGTTTCATCATTCTCCCAATCCTCTTCTGGATCATCCAAATGCTCTCTAGCAAACTTCAGTCGTGCCCGGACATGTACTGGCTTAAGCAGGGGGACACGTCTGGCACTGCAGGATTTGAGTCCCTGGCGGCGCAGTGTGTTACTGATGGTAGCCTTTGTTACTTTGGTCCCAGCTCTCTGCAGGTCATTCACTAGGTCCCCCCGTGTGGTTCTGGGATTTTTGCTCACAGTTCTTGTGATCATTTTGACCCCACGGGGTGAGATCTTGCGTGGAGCCCCAGATCGAGGGAGATTATCAGTGGTCTTGTATGTCTTCCATTTTCTAATAATTGCTCTCACAGTTGATTTCTTCACACCAAGCTGCTTACCTATTGCAGATTCAGTCTTCCCAGCCTGGTGCAGGTCTACAATTTTGTTTCTGGTGTCCTTTGACAGCTCTTTGGTCTTGGCCATGGTGGAGTTTGGAGTTGGACTGTTTGAGGTTGCAAACAGATGCCATTAATACAGGTAACGAGTGGAGGACAGAGGAGCCTCTTAAAGAAGAAGTTACAGGTCTGTGAGAGCCAGAAATCTTGCTTGTTTGTAGGTGACCAAATACTTATTTTACAGAGGAATTTACCAATTAATTCTTTAAAAATCCTACAATGTCATTTTCTGGATTTTTTTTTTCTCATTTTGTCTCTCATAGTTGAGGTATACCTATGATGAAAATTACAGGCCTCTCTCATCTTTTTAAGTGGGAGAACTTGCACAATTGGTGGCTGACTAAATACTTTTTTGCCCCACTGTATAGGCCTATATTTAAACTTAACATATGATTAAAAAAAAAAAAAAAAACTTTATAAGCAATTTCTCATCTAATGAGAATAAATAATATTCTAATAAAGTATAATATATAAAATATGTATTTTTTTATCATTTTTTACTTTTTTTTTTTTTTATCTGACATTGATCTGACAACCATTCTGTACGACAAGCAACATGATTCCAACATTAGCATTCCAGCGCAACACCTGTTAAACACATCAAAGTATCAGTGACACCATCTCTCATGCATAATAAATGACACGTTTAATTCAGACAGAGTGTCCACCAACTGAATAATATACAGCATCTAACAAACACAGTAATTAATCAGTCAACCAAACACTCCTCATTCCTAACACTGATGCCATCTGATTGCATTCATATGTGTGTGCACGCTTGCACACATCAAACCCTGTGTGATTGGGGGGTGTCTGCACAGCGTGTCATATCAGAATTCACAGCATGGGGGCATTAAAAGATTAAAGAATGGCCACATGGGATTGTTGTGTCACTGCATAGGGCAGTGTTTGCTTTAAAGACATAGGAGTGGAAAATTAGATGTCAAAAATTATGCATTTAATGCCATTGAGACGTACAGTGGGATTTATTTAACATCTAACCATGCGTGTGTGTAGACAGACAGTGACAGAGATAGAAAGGGCTTTCTGTGCATTAAATAAGAAAACTGTGATCCAGATTCAGAAGAACCTTTGCTGTTTCCCTTAAGTAAGCAAATCCTTGTTATTGTTTTCTATTTTTTGTCCTTTTTTAGGACATACACTTTTAAAATCTGCAGGATAGACCTTGCCTAAGGTGACATGATTTATCTAGCAGACGAAGGGTCAAGTATTTCTGTATCATAAAATACAGTGAAGAATATCAGATTAGGAAGGATCTATCTATCTATCTATCTATCTATCTATCTATCTATCTACGTAGTTACTAAGGTGGATTTTTTACAAATACATATATTGTGTTATTGAAGCTACATCAGTCTCACTAATTTTGGGAAATGGAAAGAAGAAGAATCATTTCATATATCACTTCAATCTTGATGGATGGCATGTATAATAATAATTCCTTGCTTTGTTCAGCCCAATAAAGGACACATTCCCCAAAGAACTGAATTTACAGCGTGAAATGATGCAGTTCTGTCACTTGACACAAGTTGTGTCTGATTTCAGTTGATAGCAGACATCCTGAAATTTATGAGTATTAGTTTCACCTCTCATTTCTCCTTCCTTGACTAGAATAATAGTTCAATCAAACAAAAAAAGAAAATTACTACATTGTTCCAAAACCTGTGACATATATATATATATATATATATATATATATATATATATATATAATTATTATTATTTTTATATAACTTTCATAAATATTACTATTAAACAGCAGTGCTCGAATCTGATGTAATTGTCCAAGAATGATTCTTTCTGTGGTTTGCATAGCTACACCAGTAGGTGTTGACAAAACACTGTATTATGAGTGATTTGTTGACTCATTAATTCAACCGATTCTTTCACAAACACTGATTCATTCAGGAAATAAGGTTTTTTTTTTTTGGTTTCTATTAGTGAGTCATTGAATCATTTACTCAGATTCCTTTATAATTGACTCATTTGGGAATAAAATACTTGACTAGCCTGTATGAGCGAGTCACTGAATAATTAGTTCAACCAATTTGTTGTTCAAAAAACACAGATTCATTCTGGAGAGAAAACAAATGACTCTTTTTGAGTGAGTCATTGAATTATATGAAATTGTACTATATACACAATTACAAAATGCAAGCTATGTGTTTTTTTTTTTTTTTTCAAAATTTATGATGATGAAAATACTAACATCTGACTTATCTTTTCTTGGCTCATTTATGAGGGAAGTAGTTATGATTCATAGATTAATCGTTTGAAATTCAAGATGAACCCGTTTCTGTATCAGATCTAAACGATTCGTTCACTGATCCGATTCTCGAGTTCAATTCATTGACTCAAAGATCGATTTGCAACAGTTAACAGCCCAATGGAGTCGAAGTACAGTGGCATAGTTTAGTACTCTCTCCTTCTCATGAAATAGTGAATTCAGACCATTTGTCTCTTTTATTTTTAACACTCCTGGGTAGCTTTTCCCTGTTCGTCTCTTTGCTCTCGTTTTGCTCACATTCATATGAAGATCCGGAAATCCAGGTGGGTTTGACAGCTTTTTCGTGTCGTCACTGCCTGAGTTTGGATAGGGTGTCAATGTGAAAAACAGTGCAGCGATACATATGGAATCCCCTGTCCTCCTTGAGGGCTGCCCACAGCTTAGTAGGGGTGTGAATCGGCACTGCCCAGCAGGCACAAAACAGGCACACAACTTCATAAGACGTTGATATTTGCTTAAATTTCGGTTGCAACGTCGGGTGACCAAAATTCAACGTAAATTCAACGTCTAATGTCAATGTTAAATTGATGTCCAAAACCGACGTCAGCTGACGTTGAGATTTTGTTGTTTTTAGGTTGTGCACCCAAAATTCAACGTTAAGTCAACGTCAAATTGACGTCAAATACTGACGTCAAATATTGACGTCAACCCGATTTTCATTTTCAACCAAAATGCAACGTCTGTCCGACATCATGTCCAACGTCAACCTGACGTTACATAGACGTCTGGTGCCTGCTGGGTGGTTTCACGATTCAATTCGATTATGATTATCATGTCAACGATTCGATTCAATTCGATATCATGATGCATCACGATTATATCAAATTTATTTTGTGCATTTTTATTAAATTAATAATAAGCAGGCTACTTTTTAAAATAATTGTTAATATATTAACAATTATAATATATAATTAATTAATTATTGTTAAGAATTAAAAGTAAATATAGCTTCAAAACATACAAGCAAATAAAGTAGTAAACGGGGAAAAGACAATTACAAGTGATAAATAAAAAGCACTTTCAGTATCTGGGAATGCTTAGGTACCAAAAATTTACAGATAATCATAGTTATGGGTTTTCCTTTTTTCCTCAGCATTATTAACATTTGATTATTACTGATGAGATCATAGACACTGGCAGCTTTAATAGACTGCATTCACACTAATACACAAATCTATTTCTACATATCAGATGTTTTATCCTGTTCTAAAAACATAACTGACTGTGTTTACATCAATTTTGTATCATAAAAGTAGATGCAAGTGCATTTATCCGCAGCAGGGAGCTTCAGGACAAACAAACACAAAGCGCATGTGAAAGTCTGTCAGTACGTGAGTTTCGTGCATCTAATACGTACTGCATTCCAAACGGCAGAAATGAAAGCATATCTAAAGTAAAAGATTTAAATAACCACTAGTGGAAGCGCACGTGTCTCACAGCGCATATTCTGTGCTATGAAGCCGCCGCGATTGTCTCTAGCGCACACACGTGCCATATGTGGGAAAAAGCCAAGCTCAGATTTTAAAACAGACCCTGATAGCACACGTACATCTCTGAGACGTCTATTTGACGTCTGCATTTACATCTGCAAGACATATTTTTTTAGAGTGTTTGCTCATCTGCAAGACGTCTATAGGACGTTTCCTTTTAGATGTCAAATAGACGTCTATTAGATGTCTTTAAGATGTTTATGATTTAGAATGTATGTAAAACTGACATCTGAAAGATGTCTGTCAGACGTTAGTAGACAGCAGATGCTTTCCAGATCAAGAGATCTTTAACAGACATCTTGCAGACGTACGTGTGCTATCTGGGGAGTGCTTTTTTAATACTCGCGTGACAAGCCCGTATGTGAATTACGTCATAGGCTATAATCGATTATGGTCTATTACTGCATCGATGCAGAATCGTCCACGTCCGCATCGTGATGCATCGATGCAATGATTAATTTCGACACCCCTACAGCTTAGCTGTGTCATTTTAAACGTGTATAAATGAAAATCATAAAAACCCTTCTGCACTTCTGAAGGAACGTCAGAGGGTTCAATACAAGTTAAGCTCAAAGGGATCCGTCTTATGCTGCCGATTACTACCACAGGAAATAATATCGACTTATTCCTAGGTAAAAACAAAAATCACTTTTAAAATTATTTATGTGTAATATTGCACTGGAATAAATGTTAAAATACACACGGTGAAGTTCACTAAGAATGAATTGCATCCGCAGATAGCGCCATTTATTGTCACATGCTATCTGTATGCTTTGATTCAGTCATGTAACAATGAAAACACATTTAAAAAATCTGCAATTTACACATTTTTAGGAATGTACAAATCGCAATTTTTGCACAATAAACCCATGAACATGTGTTTAGACAGTAATGAGTGTCAATATTAACTTCATGCTGACTTTTAAAGTGTTTTTGTTGGTTTCTTGTCTACCAGAGACCTGGAAGGATGAGGGCTGAATTACCAGTAAGTACAGTAAAATACTTTGCAACTCTGCCTTAATTTAGTACAGTTAATTGCTATTTCTCTGTAACTTGTTCACTCGTCTGAAGCTATAAATCAGTTTTAATGCTCTTTGTCAGACGCATAAATTTATTTACAGTTGCCTGTATTCATACAGGGAGTGGTGGAAAGTCTAAAGAAGATCAATCTCGCCTTTTTAGAAGATTAGCCTTATCTCAAATGAGCATAAATAATAATTAGAGTAGTAAGATAAATGGACAAATTGAAACTGCCATATGCTGAAATATAGCAACATAACAGTTTTGTGCGGGCCTACAGTGCTTTAATTATCTTCTTTTACTGGAAAGTTACTGCTCATTTGTGAGAAACGTTCAATATGTTTTTACTTAGACATTTTGCAGACTAAATTTAGAACAATATGTTTCATGCTGGGTTGCTTAATCACAAACTTTACACAGTGATTAACAAAGAGCAAAGAAACAGATAAAAGGTTTTACATAGGGGATTTTAAACAAATAATTCACCCCAAAAAAATGATTACTCTGCCATTTTTGGGGTTTGTGACTCCAAACCTGTGTGCTTTTGTTTACTCTGAGAAACAAAAAGTAATTTTCAGAGAATATTCCTTTAATGATCCCTTATTCCACTTTTTGCCCTTGTGACATGATACTGTAGCTCACCAAAGACACAGCCACACATCTAATACAGAACCACATGAAATCAACACTCATCCCTCAAACACCCTCCACCTGTTTGTCCCCTGAAGACACAAATCTTATCAATATCGCTGGTGCAAAACATCTCCCATGAACAATTTTATTTGTTGCATTTATTTTAGCTAGGTAAACAAAGCAGGTGCTGAACAAGGTCAGTTAGTGTGAGACCAGGGTCACGAAGACAGAGAGCTTCCTGTTTCTTGCAGCGACCCACTTCTTCGGTTGTCTGGAACTGGAAGTCGATTGGTTGCTGATGTCGATCTGTTGAGTGAAAAAGCTTATTTTTTGCCCAGGAAGATATCCGGTTTATCGCTCTGTAAGGAAAAAAGCAAATGACTAAAGCAGCAGTTTTCTCTGGATGGATGGGCATTAAAGAGCATTCTACAGCAGGTCATTTTTCCATTTTTCATAATGGTTCATAATGGTTTCCATTTTTCATAATGGTTGCTGAGTCATTTTCAGAGAAATGCATCCATAAATGTAAAGTACTACTCGTTCAATTTCAGAAAAAAAAGCTCAGAATCCGGTAGAATCAAATGTTTAAATATGCAGTGAAATACAAGATCTTTAATATAAATTCCAGTAATACTGCTAATAATAATAATAAACTGAGCATTGCTCAAAAAATTTAAAAGACTGTACTAAACTGAAGCAGCCACAGCAATCTCTCACGCCATATTTAATGGCACACAAAATGGCATTTATTGTTTAAATTTTGTGATAAAATGAACAGGATTTGAAAGCTGAAGCTTTCTTTCTTATCAGAACTAACAAAGCACAAAGCTATTTATGATAATTGGATTGGAGGCATATTACAAATAATGTTTGGTAAAGGGAAAACCGCCGACCTGGCAACCCTGGCTTGCACTATGGTTGGTTTATAAGTATAGCCTGCAGACAGCCCTCAATTCAACAAAATAATATATATATATATATATATATATATATATATATATATATATATATATATATATATATATATATATATATATATTTTTTTTTTTTTTTTTTTTTTTTTTTCATGCAAGTTGCTGTCTGACACACTTTTCCCCTGCCTTTTGATTGACAGGTAAATAATCGGCCCTGATCATCAGCTGTTTTTAAACAAACGCAGATACTGATTATTGGTTGATACATAGGTGCATCCCTAATAAATATACACAGTATATATTTTTTATAATATATAATATTAATTTTATAGTACATAATAAATTATATATAAACAAGGCATACTACTCTTGACCAAAACAATGTGAAGTAATCTGAATTAGCATAGCTAGTGTCTTCACAGCAGAAGCTCAAGACTCAGACATTTTCAGGGTTCCAGACATGAGTCATTCAATTTCATCTCAGTCTGAGCTGTATAAGCGCTCGCCCTTCAAAAGAGCCATAGCCGTGATCTCTGGTCTTGTCTCATTCCTAAACTGGCTTTAGTAAAAGTTAACATAAAAAAGGATGATTTCCTATCTAAGGGTCAGATGAAAACGCACCGTAACTTTCATTCTTCAAAGGCAAAAGGTTTCGTTTTTAACTCTGCAACACATTTTCAATGACGTTTTTCTTCTCTTTTAGTGTCCTGCATCCGGAGGAAAGGAAACTTGGTGTGAAAGCAGTTTTCCATATCTGCTGCTTTACTACATTATTGTCCATCAAACTGACATTTCTGCATCCATATGGTGAGTGAGGAGGCTTATTTTACACTTGATCAGCTATTTGTTGGCATGTGTAATGAATTAAAGCTAACAAACCATCACAGGTTCACATCCCTTGTGATGCTAACTCCATCTGAACACACATTTGTCATGTGCAGGCACCTAATATAGACGTAATACATTCTGGATATAAGTACCCAGTGGGGTTGACATAATTGAAAGCCTCTGTCAAATCCTAAATTTCATAAAAAAAAAAAAAAAAAAAAAAAAAAAAAAATTCTCCCCGGGACTTGGTAATATTAATTATCTCCCATTGCTATATGTCCTAGTTTTATAATTACTGGTCCATTCAAGTGCATTACATGAGCAGGGCCTCCCCACGGACAATGTAGAAAGAAGACAAGGAGAAAAAAAAAAGAGAAATTGAATTATTAAATCAATTGTGGGCATGTCGGATCTTCAAGAGCATTGGGGAGTGATTAACCAAAAGTAGCGATGCTACTAACTTAACCAAAGCATGACAGAACCTCAGCAAGTGAAGCTTTTGGAAGTCCGATTCATTTTATTGAATTGGTTCATTCGAATGATTCGTTACCTGTCCAAACACCTGGAAAGTTTTTTTCTTTCTTTCTTTTTTTGTGGTGATACAAATAAAATATAAAACCAAAAATAAACTGATTGAAATATAAACATAATCAAAGAGACTCAATTATAGGGGTGGTTGATTGCGATTTCACTTTTTTAACGTTAGTTAGTGTGTAATGTTGCTGTTTGATCATAAACAATATCTGCAAATTTGCGGCACTGAAAGTTCAGTGCAAATGGAGATATCTTTTAAAATTCTGGCGTGCGGTTGCCATACAGTATTAAAGCTTTAATCAGGATAAAACCGTATATTAAAAGCTAACAGAAGCAGTAGAATTTACAAATAACAGCATATCTAACAGTATGAGACAGCAACAAACAAAAAACATACCATTAAAAGCTGTGCTTGCACAGGTTCTACGCAATCCTCTTCACTAATATTCTCTGGGTCTCAATCAGGCTCTGACTGATATGCATGTAGACGATGCCATTGTTTACAATACAACAGGAGCACATGCCACTGAGGTGAGGGGCGGAACGTTTAAACACGCACTAGAGACGGCCAATCACAACACACTGGACCAGCTAACCAATCAGAGCCCATCGTGTATTTCTGAGGGAGGAGCGTCATAAAAGCAGGAAATGATCAGCGCGTTTAGAGGAGAAGGGACTGAGTGCTGTGGAATAAAGGTAAATTATGTGAAAAATAATGTTTATTTTAATAACGAAGCATTAACACATGTTAAACTGCACCCCATAAACACAATCAAGCCTAGAAAAAAAAACAGTCAACCACCCCTTTAAAAAGCTGAAAGCTATTGGCCAGCTTACACAGAACATTTAACATAAGGTTAACATAACAAAAGGTTATCTCAAAGTTACTAGCAAACATTCTTCCAGTTACCCTAATAGAGTATTTATTCAAAGTTATCTGATCTTTAATAAAGTTTATAAAATGGTAGCACAAAAACATTATTTATACATCATTCATGAAACATTTTTGGAAACATTTTAGCTGGACAATCATCTAATTATTTTCAAACATTAATACCCAAAACGTAACATTTTCAGAGGTTATGTAGTTAGAACAATGCATTCTTAAAAGGGAAAGGGAAGTGGTGTGAGGCCAAGTATGGTGACTCATACTCGGAATTTGTGCTCTGCATTTAACCCATCCAAGTGCACACACACAGTAGTAAACATACACCTGGAGCAGTGGGCAGCCAATGCTGCGGCGCCCGGGGAGCAGTTGTGGGTTTAGTGCCTTGCTCAAGGGTCTCACCTCAGTCGTGATATTGAGGGTGGAGAGAGTGCTGGTTATTCACTCCCCCCACCAACAATCCCTGAGACTCGAACCCACGACCTTCGGGTTACAAGTCCGACTCTCTATCCATTAGGCCACGACTGCCCAAAATAAAATAATGTTTATTAAGCATTCTTAATATTTGATACACGCTATCATAATGTGGAAAGGAAACATTCTTAGAACAAACAGTTTTAAATCTAAAAATGGGTGTTTTAAACATTGAGAAAACATTCAAATGCAACATTCTTATAACATTTTCAAAATAATAGAAGAGAATTTTCCTCTAACGTTCACCTACAGTACACTAAACATTTCGAATGTTTAAAAAAAAAAAAAAAAACCTTCAGAAATACTGGAACGTTCTTAGAACATATTTTTTGTTAGCTGGGTATAATCTATACTTTAAAACTAGAATGATAGGCGGATTCAAAGCAGATTCCCCAACACCGATCTTGAAGTGATTCAAAAAAACAAATAAAAGTAGCTGGTAGTTAAACATACCAGTACCGACCCAAGTAAACCCATTTACAAGGTTGTACATGTGTTTTTTTTTTTTTTTTGTTTTTTTTTGTTTTTTGTTTTTTGTATACTAAAGACAACCTAAAGGGTGATTAGGGTCACTGTCTGAGGACAGAGTTAATTTCTGTGTTTATGCAGAAATCTAAAATTACTTCAGTTCATATGAAGAGTCTATGTTGGCTTGACCTGATGGCTTTTCAATTATTTAAGCCCCTAAAGCAGAGGAAGTGATGTCCCCTGCCTTTAAATACTGAACCTATTCTTTTCACAGGCCTTCCCAATAGGTCTTAACAAAGTGAGGAAGGCAATCAAGGCCCCGGCTGATGTAATACAGTACAAAGTCGTATTGACCTTTTTAGATTATCATTTAATGACATAATTAACACATTCATCTACAAGATCTTTATTGCAATGCTCAATTATGGGCTACTCCAATATCAATTTCCATTTCGGGATATATGTTAGCTAAATATTAAAACCATCCAAAAGAATGAGTTCAAATGGATGTGTAGAGTAATTAAAAAATTAACACAAATTTCATAATTTCTTGTATTGATATGTGTCTTTCTGTTGGTTTATTGACAGCAGCACTGAAGTTACATGAACAGAACCTGATGTTCTCCAGGATGATTTGAGATGTTCAGAGCATTATGAACTTCAGTGAAAACAAATAGCCTAGATTTGACTTTTTGAACTCAAAGGATTTGACATGGTCAGTTTCTCTAATTTAATGCAGAACCTTAAAGTTTAGAAACAATTTTCGCTCAGTTCATTTCCAATTAACATTGGGTTAAGCATGACATTTTAAAGTACAAAGTATGAAAGTACTTTCTTGTAAAGCACAATCTAATAATCTTTATTTTTACAGTATATATATACACACTGCAAAAATTACTTTTGATTTTTGAATCAGCAAAGCATTCGATCAATTACAAATGAGTTTTGATCATGCGAACATCAGCTTTCCGAAACCAACAGTAGAAGCTACATCAATATCAGCTTGAGCTCAAAAAGAAACTTTACTGAGAAACGATCGTCAATCCTCTCCAGCTGCGAGCACAGTCGGGCCGTGATATCATGGAAACTGCATTTGCCTCATCACGCATTATGGTAAGCCAATTTGCACACATTGCAAACCGTTATGCGACACAATGCTGATATAATTTGCGTTACGGATGCATCGCATAGATCTCACCAACAAAACTGTTGTCGAGTTGAACCCCATTTACCTTTTAATTCCTGAGAAAAACAGAGGCATTTACAAAAGACTGCTTAGACAAAAGATGTTTGGGTGCAGCATCAAAAAGCAAAGGCAAATTAGCCGGTTAGTTTCACACATTTTGCTTCATGTACACTGGAACTCAGTCAGGAACCCCTGCTGTTTTTTCCATTATAATATCAAAACTGGTTTTCAGATTGTTGACTTCCTTTGCACGCTGTAAGATATGCATGAAAATGAAAACTGGGGTGTTTTCTGATCAAATGTCATGCTGAACAGCTTGCAAGCCCTAAAATATATATTTGAGGGAAGCATCAGCTAATAAATAAGCTCTTTAATGTAGTTTTTCAACACGCCTCCATAGTGAAAAACATTACCTGAGCTACTTTTATCCTGCACCACCAAATGTCACTCTGTTGCCATATTCGACTCCTATCTGTGGATTTTATTAGTTTACCTTTAAAGGCTAAACTTTCAAGGTTGAAATAAAATTTCTTTCATAATGCACTAGCCGTCATGTCATACCAAACCATAGGATCTTCTGTCTTCCCAGATAATAAAAATATGCTCTAAAAACATTTTGATGACATTCCCATTAAGTTATGAAAATGTTATTTTTGAGTGTTTGCTGTATGCTGAAATTGTCAAATTTTTTATAAGTGTTAAAACGGTTTTTTTTCATGGTTTTTTGATTTTAACTTTTTTTTTTTTTTTTTTTTTTTTTTTTTTTACATTTTGCAAACATGGAAATGTTACTTTTGAACACTCTAAAACAAGTAGTAACATTTAAGAAATGAATGTCCTGAAAACTGAACTGAAAAGTTTCATAAAAAAAGTTCCATAAACAATGCATAAATAATCTTTTGTTAATTTTAATTTTTAATTTTTTTTTTTTGTCTGAGCTATTCTTTCTAATATACCAATGATGAAAATTAACCTAAGATTTTTACTATTAGACACCAACCATTACAAAAGTAGTCCATTCTGCTTGTCTACCTGTTTTTTGAAGTCATACACAACAGCTTTGTGTGAGGAAAGTCTGAAAGTTAAATTTATATATCGTCTCAAGGTTACATATGTAACCCTAGTTCCCCGAGGGAACGAGACACTGCGTCGAATGCTTTGGGAACGCGTTCAGCGAGACCATGCTCTGAAACATGTGTATTCAAGCCAATGGATGGGCGTGACGTCACGGACGGGGTGACTTGTGACCAGGAAGCTATAAAAGCACGTGAGGTGGATACACCGGCAGCTTCTGGAGAATGAGGGAAGCGCTCGCAGGGATACCGGAAGTATGGCAGGAGACGCAGCGTCTCGTTCCCTCAGGGAACTAGGGTTACATACGTAACCTTGAGACGTTCCCCTTCAGGAACTCGAGCTGCGTCGAATGCTTTGGAAACGAGATGCCCACGCCGCCAGACTTTCAAGTCCCTGTGTAGTGTGTATGAACTTCAGCACAGCTACGGCAAAAGGACGGAAGAAACAAGAGCGGTACAAATGTCGAGGTCGTAGAACCTGACAAAGGTGAACGGCGTAGACCAGCCCGCAGTGTTACATATATCCTGCATAGCCACACCCGACAGGAAGGCCTTGGAGGCCGCCACACTTCAGGTGGAGTGAGCGTTGACCCCTAAGGGTGAGGGAAGGCCAGAGGACTCATATGACATAATAATGGCATCAACAATCCACCTACTGAGGGTCTGCTTAGTAGCAGGCAGACATCACTTGGAAGGACCATAGCAAATGAATAACTGGTCGGACTTCCTCCACATGGCAGCTCTGTGGACATATGCGTCCAGTGCTCGCACTGAGGAGGGCACTTTAGGGACGTACCCTGGCCTGGGGTACAGAAGAGCTTTGGCCAAGCCAGGCGCAAAGTCTAGGAAGGAGAGGGCCACTGACAAGGCCTGCAAATCTCAGACTCTCTTCAGTGATGTGATAGCTAAGAAGAAGACAGTCTTAAGTGTCAGAACTCGATCTGAAACCTCCTCTAAAGGTTCAAACGGAGGTTTACAGAGAGCCTCGACGACCATGGTCAGGTCCCACGGGGGGACACGAGATCGTACGGGAGGCCTCAGCACACCGTGGAGGAAACGACGGTTGAGAGACCAGAAGCTATGAGTTCGACAGGATGTCTGCTCCCATATTGAGATACCCAGGAATATGCAATGCTCTCAGAGAAAGGAGTTTGTCCTGGGACCACACAAGGATCTGGTGTGCCAGCTTGTACAAGGGGCGTGAACGCAGACCTCCCTGGTGGTTGATATAAGAGACCACCGATGTGTTGTCGGTGCGCACCAACATATGGCGATCTCTCAGGTCTGGGAAAAAAAAACTTCAGTGCTCGAAATATGGCCAGCATCTCCAGGCAGTTGATGTACCACGTGAGATGGCGGCCACTCCACAGACCGCGGGCAGGGTGGCCACTCATGACCGCACCCCAACCGGTGAGGGACGCATCTGTCGTTAGCATTACGCGACAACAAGGAACTCCCAACACCGGCCCCTGTGACAAGAACCAAGGTTTCCTCCACATGTATAAGGCATGAAAGCATTGCCGTGTGACCTTGATCATGCGAAGCGGATTTCCCCTCGGGGGAAAACCCCTTGGTCTTGAGCCACCACTGTAGGGGTCTCATGTACAGCAGGCCAAAAGGTATCACGTTGGACGCAGCTGCCATCAGACCCAGCAGTCTCTGAAACTGCTTTACAGTGAGTGACCGGCCTTCTTTGACTCTCGCGACTGCAGTGAGGATCGACTCGATCCGAGCAGGAGACAACTGTGCCTGCATCGTCGTCGAATCCCACACCACGCCCAGATAAGTGGTCCTCTGTAATGGAGAAAGCACACTTTTCTTTGCGTTTGTCTTAACCCCAACTCTTTCATATGGGCGAGAACGACATCTCGATGTCAAACCACCGTCTGCTCTGATTGAGCTAGAATCAACCAGTCGTCAATATAATTTAGTATGCGGATGCCCTGGAGTTGCAGTGGAGCCAGAGAAGCATCCACACACTTTGTGAAAGTTCGGGGTGAGAGTGCAAGGCCGAACGGAAGAACCCGATATTGGTAAGCTTCGCCCCCGAAAGCAAACCTCAGGAACTTCCTGTGCTGAGGAAGGATGGAGACATGGAAATATGGATCTTTTAGATCTATCGTGACAAACCAGTCCTCGGACCTGATCTGAGACACGACCTGTTTGATCGTGATCATCTTGAACTTCAGTCGCATGACTGAGCGGTTCAACTGACGCAGATCTAAAATCGGACGCAACCCCCCATCCTTCTTCGGAACAATGAAGTACCGACTGTAGAACCCAGATTCTCTTACGAGAGGAGGGACCACCTCGATGGCCTCCTTCCTCAGCAGAGTATTTACTTCTTGTTCTAACACCGGAGCCTGCTCGGGACCACTACAGTGAAAATGATCCCGTTGAAACGAGGCGGAGGAGAACCAAACTGAATTCTGTAACCTCTTTCTACAGTCTGCAGGACCCATTTTGAGATATTTGGCAGAAGCTTCCATGCTGCCAGAAAATCTATTAAGGGAATCAGTCTCTCAAGACTGACCTCCAGTGTAATAGGAGACCTCCTCAGATGTAGTGAGCCCCCCAGAGCCGCTACGTTTCCGGGCGGACACTGGGATGTGCACTCGCTGGAGACCACTGTGCCCTGAAGCACCGGTGGTGGCAGGGCTAACAGCTCGGTCTCCTGAGGGCACTGGGGAGAGACGGGCACTGCATAATGAGGTGTACATCGCTCTTCCCCAGCGGGGGCTACCCTCAGAAGCCCTGGGACACAGACATCAGGGCTTCTTTTTCGAAGACTTCTTAGCCAGAAGGACGGTCCTCAGATTGACCTTCGGCTTCGAATTCTTCGATTTGATTCGCTCCTTTCGCGAACCCCATTTGCTTTTTCGTGGGGGCGCGCGAGTCGCGACGCTCACTTTCTGCACCTCTCTGTATGAGGAGCAGGTACACGGTTGGGGCTGCTCCTGTCCAGCAGCCCCCTGAGCTAGAGAGCGGTGAGGCAAGAACCGATGAAACGCCGCCGCTTGTTTACGAGCCTCCTGAAACCTGTCGACAACGGAGTTGATGGCGTCGCCGAACAGGCCAGAAGGCGCAAGCGGGGCGTCGTGGAGGAAGACCCTGTCTTTCTCTTTTATATCTGACAGGGTCAACCAGAGATGCCTCTCCGTGGCCATTAGGGCTGCCATAGACCGCCTGATTGCTTTGGCGGTCTCCTTTGTGGCGCAGAGAGACAAATCAGCGGTTCTTCTGAGTTCTACAATATCTTCAGATTTGACTTCCTCGCCCTCATCCAGCTCTTTCAGCAGGTCTGCTTGGTAAGCTTGCAAAACTGCCATAGTACGTAAGCAAGCACCAGGCTGACCTGCTGCCGTGTACCCTCTGCCCATCAGCGCTGTTCAACCTGGGGCATCGCTCTATAACCGTGCTCATTTAGTCCCGAGACGTTACTATAATCAGTGAGAGAGGGACTAAAGAGGCGGGCTGAATACGGTCTTCCACATGATCTCGAAGCCTCAGAATGGAGATCGGGGAAAAACGGCAAGCCCCGGCGTGGAGGGAGTGGCATAGACCTCAAAAAAACGCTAATCTAACTTGCTCTTTGAGGGTTCAGCCTGCTTCTTGGAGGGCCATTCAAGATTTAGGCCACAGCACGAGTTATAACCTCCACAAGTTCCTCATACTGTGCAGACTGGGGTGGTTCATCGGCGCTCTCGCCATTGCCCTCTGCAGAGGATGACAGTCTGAGCACCGAGCACTCTCCCTGGGGGGAAGAAACCGCTCCGCCAAAGCGTGCTTCAGAGCCCTGGGAGATTGCGCTGGATCCCACGCAGAGGAAGGAGAAAGGGACTCGCTCGTCTCCATTCCCTCTACGAGATCCACCTGCGAATCCCCACGACCGCAATCGCCGCGCTGCCTCAGCAGACACGGGACCATCGCCGCGATGAATGCTGGCGAGGGCTCCCTCCTCAAAGAGAAGCGTCCGCAGCGAGAGGCGCTTGCAATGCGGGCAGTCAGCTCCCTCGAGAGCTGACTCAGCGTGCTTCGCTCCCAAGCAAACAACACAAAGGCTGTGTGTATCCCTGCCTGTGATATAACGAGGGCAGGGAGGAACACATAGCCTAAAGTGCTGTTTACTTTTATCACCACCCTTATTTGAATTGGTCTTAGCCTTTGGCATGGCTTGTGTGTTTGTGAACGTGACAGACAATGGTAAATATGACATACACACACAGAGCGCTTCGCTGAATGACAGAAGCTGCCGGTGTATCCACCTCATGTGCTTTTATAGCTTCCTGGTCACACGTCACCCCATCCGTGACGTCGCTCCCATCCGTTGGCTTGATTACACACGTTTCAGAGCATGGTCTCGTTGAAATTCCCAAAGCGTTCGACACAGCTTGAGTTCCTGATAGGGAACCACATATTTATAAATCTAACAACTATGTTCGTGTTTTGTGTCATTCAGACACATGATAATGTCCAGCGGCTTTGACAGAATTAGTGATGTTTTGTGGTGCACAGATAAACATTACTATAGCTTTCCGTCACTTTATTATTATTATTTTTTATTTTTTTTTGCAAGCATATGTCTGTGCTGTCAGTGGCAAACTGTGGCACCACACTATTCTATCCCTCTCTATCATGTATCAAAAGATACGGGCGTCAGCCTGTTGCCACAGTCACATCTGGATGCTTGTCGCTATTCACTCTGTTAGGTCATGCTGGCTGCATCGTTTGTCATCTGCGAGAGCTCTTCTAGTTCACCACAGCCGAGGTACGGAATCCACAATTACTCTCAAAGACCCAGTTTGGCAAATGCTGTTCCTCCACTGGGGGTTTCCACTTACAGCAAGCATTGTGACGTTTTAGAGGACACAGTGGAAAAGCTTTTGAGAGACAAAAAGACCCCAATAAATCTCAGCTGTCCCATGGACTGATCCATCCATGTTGGGAAACCAGCCACATTATATTTGCCGTATATTTGGAACGATTACTGTTCCTCATAAAATAAACAAATTAGTAAACAGATAAATCTTTAAATACTGCATGCATTTTAAAATCTCATGCCTGTGTCAAGACGATAACTTTTAATTCAGGAATTCTTAAGACTGCATGTATTCACTACTAAAGAGGTATTGGAAATGTTACAAAATTATTATTCTGTAAGTACGGTATAGAGTAATAGAGTAAAAATATTTATAAATATTTAGCTTCATGCCTGGGGAACCTCTTAGCAGTTCTCTCTTGAATTTTAGCAAATGGGGTTTTTCGTGACTTAAGGCTGAGCAAGACTTGGGATTTGTTCTGTGAATTGCCTTTTTATGCTGATTTTGTACAAGATGTTGTTACCCGAATTTAAATCTTAACCATACAATGCACACCATATGGGCAGTTCTACATCTGCGTAAGAAAAATAGCCTGCCTCAAAACCTCATTTTTCCACGGATGTGTCTCTTTGCATAAATGCTGAGCTGTATACTTTATGTTGCCAGTGCAGCATAACATTTGTGAGGTTTTTTTTTTGGGGGGGGGGGGACTGACAGAAAGTATGAAATGCTGATGAATGGATAATGTTTTATCACTGCTGACAGGATTTTTCACAAACACAAATGATTATAGTAAACAACTGGCACTTGAAGTTTGGACACTACTTTCAGAAGGACTATTCTTATACATATTTGAGCACTGATAAGGTGCTTAGGAATGGCAATCCTCAATAACAATAGTTAGACAATGACAACACGTAAAAAAAAAATAAAATAAAAAAAAAAATAAAAAAAATCTTATACAGAACAAATATAATTATGACATTCCTGCAGAGCTTGTGACCACTACTTTATTTATATGTTGTTGTTATTATTTATTTAAGATATCCAAAAAAAGTTCATGTTTAGTTCATTCGATTCGAGTACGGGCTGTGAAGGAGTATTTCATTGGTTGAACCTACTTAGCGAATACGCCCCCTGGGCCGAATGAGTCATTAGGCTTGTTCGAGATGAACTACACTAGCCTGCCACCGGCTGGCGAGAGTAGCCGCTTGCAGTCGGGCGGAATTAAAAGCGGAGACGTCAAGTTGGACACTTTCTGCTCCCGGTAGTGACGCTCTCACGGTCTTTGCATGCTCTTATCACACATAATGTGAATTAAATGCAATATTTTTCAAATACACAGAAACGTTTTTATGAGCAACAGAAACACTTCTTATATACTGCCTAATACAGCGCTATCTGTTCATGAATAAAGTTCGGCATAAACATATAGGCTATACTAAATACCATTAAAGTGGGGGTATATATGCTTTTATCATATATTTGTCATATATTTGGGGAAAGTCGTGGCCTAATGGTTAGAGAGTCGGACTCATAACCTAAAGGTTGCGGGTTTGAGTCTCGGGCCGGCAGGAATTGTAAGTGGGGGGAGTGAGTGTACAGCGCTCTCTCCACCCTCAATACCATGACTGAGGTGCCCTTGAGCAAGGCACCGAACCCCCAACTGCTCCCCGGGCGCCGCAGCATAAAAATGGCTGCCCACTGCTCCGGGTGTGTGTTCACGGTGTGTGTGTGTTCACTGCTGTGTGTGTGCACTTTGGATGGGTTAATTGCAGAGCACAAATTCCGAGTATGGGTCACCATACTTGGCCACATGTCACTTCACTTCACTTCATCAGTGTTTTTAATAAAAATGACTCAAGATAACAGTGCAACTACACTAAAAAAGCTTTTACTGTTATAAAAACACACATTTGTGAGCATTATTGGAATTTAATTGTTAGAATAAACACGCAACAAACGTTGTGCTTGTCATCACAGAAACTAACTGAGTATAAAGTGTGTCATCATCAAGGCTCTCGCAGCCGATTTTGAGCAACTGCAGTGCCTGACCTCGGCAGCTGGTCTTGTTTTGCTCTCACGGTACTTTGATGGCACATGTGATCGTCAGGCCTCTGCAGCACTGATCAAAGTCGGACAAATGTTCTAACCAGAATGCATTGCTTTTGTCAGGCGACAGCCGGTCTTTGCGGGGCGCATGAAGTCGAATTATTTTGAGTCTGAACGAGATTCGAAGCTCGTTGGTGAACAAATTGAATGAACTGGGCCATCTCGTTAGTAACTGAATGGACGAAACATGTCGTTTGTGACGGAGGATCAGCCGGATTACGCCGTTCAAATCAGTTTGGCATTTGAGTCCTTCACAACAATGAGATCAAGGCGCGGATGAAAGAAATGGTTTAAAATGAATCAGAATAAATAAGAATAGAATGAATAAGAATAACCAATCCAGTGACTCTCTGAGTACAGAACACTTAAATAAACTTTCTTGTCTCCACCTACTGGATTAACTATGTAGTAACCCTCAAAATGAGTAAATAAATTTGAATGACTTTTTAAGGTGAAGGTATCAACAGAATCAGCTTATTGAAATTAATTAAAAAATCTCATCAATATGAGATGTTAATGGTTTTTTTTTCTTTTTCTTCTTTTTTATTTTTTATTTTTTTTTGTGCACCAAATAAGCATATTTACTTCTGAAGGATTACGTGACACTGAAGACTGGAGTAATGATGGTAAAAAAAATAAATAAAAAAAAATAAATGAAAAAAATAATTGCATTACAGAAATAAACTACATTTTAAAAGAAATAATAATAATAATAATAATAATAATAATAATAATAATAATAATAATAATAATAATAAAAGTTACATTAAATTGTAATAATATTTCACAATATGCATATTTTAATTTTAAATAAATGCAGCCTTGGTGGGCATACTGTAAGAGACTTTATTCAGAAACGTTTTTAAAAAAAAAAAAATCATTCCAACCCCAAAGTTTTGAGCGACGTCTTGGAGGAAATATACACAAATAAAAACTCTACTCTATTTATCTAGTTTAACCCGAGGAATATTCTGCCCTCCACAGCACTGCACTCATGTCTTTCTGGATTACCATATGACAGAGATATTTATATCTTAATGCATTTTCAGGAGGGTGAAGTGCACACCCATAATTGAGTAGTCCTTAGCTTTATCATCCATCTAATTGGATGTCTCAAGAGTTGACTTGAGCATCTGACATTTTCCCGTTTAACACTGTCATTATCTCTGTAAATATACATGCAAATGTTTTCAGTTCAGGCCCGCACCCCCAGTTGTTGGTCTGACCTGTTTTTGTGAGAAATTCACTGATGTGTCTCTTGTAGATTATTCTCTAATCTCATCTCTGACAGGGAATGAGCGGAATATGCTTTTAAACACTGCATTGCACAGTAATATGGGGCTGAATAGAAATAGAATTTGGACATAATTAAAATGTATAAAGCTGAAAATGCATGAGAGCTTCTCCTTCTCCTTTAAATGTCAGTGTGTTACAATTATTTGCACAGAACTGTTATTTATATAATGTCACTAACTTGAATTAAATAATTGAAGCTCACAGAGGTTAAACGGCTTGGCATTTTAGGTTCTCGTTTGTCTGAGATGTTTCGGTAAGTTAATTATATTCAGATTTAATTACACTTATTAGAGAGATGCTTTTAATGAGTATTATTATCATGTCAGATTATGTGATTTTATGCAATCTGTTTTTGATTCTGCTTCTCACAAAGACTATAAATAAAAATGGGACTTTATAATTATGTCAGAGCAATTCACCCGTTATTTTTGTGCAGCAATTAAAAAAAAAAAAAAAAAAAAAATGCAGAAATAACTTGAAGGATTCCATAAAAATCCATATAGGACTTAGATGAGTTTATTTCTTCATCAGAACAGATTTGGAGAAATTTTGCATTACATCACTTGCTTTTTTGAGTGAAAAATTCCTTTGATAAACTAAAATGGCTTAATATTATTACCCTTGTCATGAGAATAAATCATATCAGTTTTAATGGCTTCCTTTGCATCACAGCGTGAAAAGCTGTTGCTACCTGAGCCAGATGTGTTGCTGACATGCAGAGTATCTGTTCACAATAAATGCCTCTGAACACATGCTCTTATATTTCAGAATCAGCCTGCTCAATCTTTAAGTTTTAATCAATTACTTTAACATCCTCTGTGCAATAGTAGATTACAGTACAATCTGATATACCATGATTAAAATTTATATATATATATATATATATATATATGTGTGTATTTGACGTATGTGTATGTTTATAAGCTAATATGTGTCTGATTGTACTTAAGTTGTCTTTGATTTCTGTTTGTGTGGATGCTAGTGTGGTGTATTTTTATTTTATGTAGACAATATAATTTCAAAGTTTAAAATCTTAAAAAAATAATAATATAAATAAACTAATATATATATTTAACAATACATTTTTACCATTACTTACATTATTGCATTGTTTCATATTTGAAAATTTTATTAATATAATGTTAAAAGTTAAATTAAATAATTTTAATTGTATATTGTTTTTATGTTTTAAATTTTTAACCTTGCATTTATAAAAATAGAATATATATAATTATAATTTTAGAGTTTTAATGGCAATACTGGTTGGGTTATAATCTTTGCTGAACAAAAATTAACAGTAGTCAGTCACTGTGATATATATTCACTGTGCTATATGAAGCATTGCAAAATTGGTTTCTCATGAAAGCTGGATAATTATTTCTGTTTGGTTTTTCTCTGTAATATATCATGTCATCAATATAATCATTTCCATATTTCATAGATCTAATTGTAACAGTTATAAAAGTAGACTTTGTGTTGTATATTGATGTGAAACTAGGCTTTTGTTGAGTTCGGGTCATATTCAAATTTTAATGATAATAATTATCTCAGTGACAGCCTGTGTGTGGTGTGGTGTGGTGTGGGGTGGTGTGGCGTGGGGGTTTGGGGGGCAACAAAGTCATCAGGTATGGTGACATGATATTGTGATCACTGTAAAAATCAAACCCAGGCAGACAAATGCAGTGCATCCAAAATATACCGCAAAACCTTCACAGCCGAGTCTTTATATCCAATCTTGGAGGTTGTAAAACTACTTTGGTAAAGCCTGTTACAGGTTCTCATTCTAAAGATGTCAAATACTGCTTGGCCAAAGGCCCTGTGGGTCACTATTTAGACGTCAAGACCTTTAGTGTTTTTATAGTGATATGGCCTGTATGTGCTTTCGCCTGTGCTTAATATTTAAATGTATGAAATGACATGTAGAATATAGCTTTATTCAGAAATAAACATAAAAAAATAGCATGCACATTTTAGATAGCAACATCATCAGCATCAGTGTTGTTCTAGTATCATTGATATAAGATTAAAGTTTTTGTTAATATTTTGACATAGATTGTTAGATTTAAAGTTAGTAGTTTTGTTGTTTTTGTTTCATTTTATTATTTTTTAAAACATGTCTGCTTTTTCTTATTTATTTATTAATCAGTTATATATATATATATATATATATATATATATATATATATATATATATATATATATATATATATATATATATATATATATATTTATTTTTTTTAGATTTGTTTATATGTGTATATTATAAGTTCTAGTTATCAATAATAACCCTGATCAGGATATTGTGAGAGGTTATAACATATTTTGTTTTAATTTTGTCCTGCAAAAGAAATACTATTGCAAGTATTTCATCATGTCAGCCAACTGTGGTTCACCAGGGCTGAACGAAACAGATCAATCTCTTCAGTCTTGTGACTTGCACTGTCATTGGTAATTGGATTGTAATTGGAAGCTTTGCTAATCGCTTAATTGTGTGTAGAGCCTTTCTTGAGATGTCAGACTGAAACATTTAAACTCAAAAGCAAAGTCATCTAGCCTATCTTTGAGTATTGTGTCACATACAAAGCAAAACTGATGTAGTTTGCAATTCCTTCAAGGAGAAGAGAGTCATTTTAGGCCTATACGTCTTCTAGTATACATGCATTTCAAGGTACACAAGTGTAATTAATGTTAGCCTACTTACCTTCACACAAATTTAAGACAAAGTGTCCTACCTTCTGGATATTACCCTCAAAATTAAAACACCTAATACCCATGAGAGTGTCTTATGAATTATCTTTGTTTAAAAAAGAAAGAAAATAATTTTTTCCCCCCTTTTTGCTTAAAATTCTAATTTCCGTTGAGTTTCCCTCTGTGTTTTCCCAGCGGGTGTTTATAACCAACTGAAATCCCTTGTTGTGCAATGCTATTAAAATACAGTCAGGAGTTTGCTATCGTTTTAAGTCCTAGCAGGTTTTCATAGCACTTAATATAACTTTAGAGGAAGAAAAAGTAGTAAGGGGGGGAGAGAAGAAAATCTCCCACTAAGCTTTATCGCGATCACGTCAACTTGCAGCCAGACAATGAAGCTAGATTACACAATTCTATGAGCAAGCGGAATATGGAAAGCTTTCATTCCTGCCATGCATAATGTTTCTATTAATCTTTAAAAAGAGCTCTTTTATGTTATTATCTGGCCAAGAGCCAGTCATATGCTACTTTTTTGTACCCAGAACCATTTTGCACTGGCAATACCTATGGTTGAGTTACATTTCTAGACTAGTTTTTCTTTAGCTGTATGTTAAACATGTATGATGCTGTCTTTTGTTCATTATTTATCAGTAGTTGTAACACAGCAACAGTCATCTTTAAAGAATAATGATGGTTGTTGGTTGCTGCAAAGGGCTTTGGAGCTTTTTCTCCACACTTGTTAGTGAGGGATATTAGTGAAAGATGTGAGGCTCAGTGATGTATCGCAAAAAGGGGTGGGGGGTCAAGAAGAGCAGCTTATATAGCATTTGAAAAGAAGAGTGAATTGGAAATGAGGTGATAAAGGTGTAAGGATTTACAACGTTTAAATGTTGGCCCTGAAAGTGCTCCAGCAAATCATTGGAAGGTCTTTGAGAGGGAATTAAAAATTAAATTTGAATCTCTCATGCAGGTTCTTCTTGACGTCTTTCATTTTAATTTGTGTAAGAGTAAATCAATTGTGCTTTGCATTAGCTTGTGTTTATCTCTCTCTCTCTCTCTCTCTCTCTCTCTCTCTCTCTCTATATATATAAATACACACACACACACTAGGGATGTAACGGTATCAAAATCTCACGATAAGATAATATCTCGATATGAAGTCCACGATATAATATTTATTGCTATATAAAATAAATAAATAAATAAATAAATAAAAAAAGACAAAATAAGACTTGGAAAAAAATAACACTTTAAAGTTATGAGGATGTGTTTTACATTTTAAAGTTAAATTAATCTATCTAATGAGCTTTGAGAGTTCAAAATTAAGAGCTCCTACCCATGATCTTAACTAAGAAAACTTAAGTCAGTGAATCGTTCGTGAACTTGAGAGGGGACTCAACCCTCTTTTTAGTTGTGATATACTGTCTCAGTCTAAATTACATTCACACTGGTGTTTTAGAAGCCAAACAAATTAGAATATAATAATAACAACAACAATTTTATGACAGTAATAGACATATATTGTAAAACAGTTGCACTGTAAAATAAATGAAAAATCTTTCATAGGTATATTATTTTTGCTTTAAACTATCATAGGGAATTTGCACTTATTTACTAATTTATACACTTGAAAGATATATTTTGAATTTTGACTCCATTTAAACCACTAGCTGTCAGCAATTCATACTGCACTTTTATTTTAGACAGCTCTAAGTTTGACAGGGCAGTAGAGCTTTTATTTTGAAGAAAAGCTCCAGCTCCAGTGAAAACAGGCTTACAAAAATGCGTCTCACTACATATCTAGTGAAATTCTGTAATCATCTGCCCATTAAAATGAATTATGCAAATGTGAAAATAAAGCCTAACTGTTGGCCGTTGCATTCCGAAACACACGCTAAACTCACAGCACATGCAATAAACGAGTTCACAGCATTCACTGTGAACTGAGCCGTTCTGAGGCGCGGAAAACACCGGATCATGAGCTGATTGTGTGAACGAAGTGCACTTCGCTTTGAAACATGCAGCGCAAACAGACTTAATGAAGGGATTAAGCCATATTGTGCTTTCGGTTTTAGTTTGTTTGACAGATACTTTGCCAAAGCATATTGGCACAAAACAGAACTTTACAGACCTTTTATGTTAGAATAATATGTTTAAATATTTTTTTTAAAAAATCTACACTTTTGCCCGGAAGACCTATTGTTTCATATCGTCATGTGACCACGATAATATCGAGACGGTTTTGCTATCGCAACACCATGATATTGATAATATCATTACATCCCTAATATATACATGTAATGTTGACTTGCTTGCTTTACCTGTTAAGAATATATTGTTGTCTCTTATTCACTAACCGTGTAATAACCTGTGTGTGAGTGCTTTAATTCTCAACGTTTGGGATAAAATTAAAATCTACTAAACAAAATCACTATCTTGGCTGTAGAAACACGTGATGCTGTTCTGGTTCACAAGTTCAGAAAATTTAATTATGACCGGATGTGTGTTATGTGAGTCGCTGAACCATTTGTTATATTTCTCTCTTATATCCCGAAAAAGACGGAAAACTTTTTTGGTGCTTAATGCAACAGAACAAATTGCAAATTGTTTGTAAGTGATGCTTCTTTTCTGTGTGATTTATCATTCTTGTTATTTTTCAGAGGGGCATGGGAAATGTAGTTTGATTACACAAACCTGTCGTCTCATTAATCAGATGAATGCGTTATATATCAACTAATTTCCGTCAACAGTACACCAAATGTGAAACCTGTACTATACCAGTTTGTTTCCACCATAATTATTTGACACATGCCTGAACGTGTAAGTTGGCCAGTGGTGAATTCATTCATTCATTCATTTGGAACATGCTTTATCCAAAGTGGCTAGCTGGCTAATTTCCAACTAGTCCTTTGGTCAGAAATTAAAACAATCATGAAAGCAAAAAATTACAAATATAAGAAGAAAGAAAGCAAGAAAAAAATGCATGTGCATCATAAAGTTAGAAAATGCAGTCAGTCATGTCATTTGGGCCTTTAAAGATGTTTGTGTTTCAGCCGTTTTTTTATTTTTTTTTTTTATTTTTTTTACAGTAGCACTCTGCTTTACTTGCATGCTCTTTGGCAAGAGCGCATCTGTAGAGAATATGAGGATGTGTTTGTAGAGAGTGATGAATGGCTGTACAGGAGAGGGGTTGCGGAAAACCTTATATGGACAAGTTTTGGGCGTGTATTATGCTAATTACTTATTGAAAGCATGCCTTCGCTCATTTATAATAATCCATTTTTATCAACATAAGAATTAAGGTGAAAACAAGTTTATGTACCTGCAGTGCATCCACCAGATATTTTGTGAGAGATATTTTTCAATGCACAAAATAAAGAACATTTCTGTGCAGTTATAAGACAATGGAACTGGAATCCTTGTAGAAGTGATGCAATCTAACTTATAGTACACAATTCATTGCTGACCTTAAATTTCATAAATGTTATATTCACCATTGCAGGTTGCTGGAAATAAAGATACACACTTAGAAAGTCTTCAGTGAAACCTAAACCCTCCAAATCCAATAACCTAGCAGGAGATATTATTGCTTATGTGATTTGAGCGCTCATTGTTATCGATTGTTTCACCAGTTTGCAAACGCTAAGCTTTGAAAATCTTTGTCCTGTACAGTATGTCCTTTCTGAAGATAACCGTATTACCGTTTCAGGCTTTCACATTCGCACGTTCCCATCGAGCCGGTTGTTACCCTTAAAGGCTTTAAAAGTCGTCACGTTGCTCCAAGGACAAACGTTGAAATAAGAAACCCAATCCATAGAGTGAGGTGCCTCTTCAATCAATTTCTGCGATTTAAATAGACTCGCGCCGCAGCCTGAAGTTCTCCCGTACGAAGGTGCTTGGGGACTTTTTTTGTCTCGAAACCCACAAGAATGTTTTCTCGCACCAGTAGGACGTTAGGCATTCAGTTTGAGGGGTGCTCAGAGCAAATGCCCCTTTATAGCTGAAGACTTTCCATGAGGAAGTGGACTAATAACCAGCTGTACGTGTGTGCAATACATAATTTAGCAACAAGGTTTTCTTTCTGAACACTGGAGGAGATGACCCAGTTTTTTGGCACTTCGTAAAAGTAAGTGAAGATCGTCCATCCTTATCGCCGTTCTTCTAACCAAGGACGAGTTTTTTATGTGTATCATCCATGTTCATTAACACAAACATTAACAAGATGTCAGTTCAGCTCTGTTATCTTCTGAACTAGATGATTTGTTCATTATTCTGTGCCTCTCATATTAAAGTACTTTATTGCATTTTGTCACACTGACGTAGTTTACAAGCAGTAAATTCGCACTGAGCAAAATTATCCTCTGCTCGTTTCCATAATGTCCAAGAGCTATAATCTATGAAAAAGGGGTTTCAAATTACAAATGATGGGCCGATCGCTATGCATTCGTCTTCCGGGGAAAGTGATTTCCATTCTCTTTAGTAATTTTCCATTTTAAGGCCTCAATGTTAGGTATCATTTACCATGATATCGATGCTTGGCTTTATAGCGAATTGCTCTGTCCTGTTAAAGAAACACTGGTGTAATTGCACACTGAAATGAGAACTCTTACTTCTCCGATTGTCTTTTCACTGCTATACTACAGTAGATTAAGGCCTATAGAAAATGTTTGCATTTAATTATGAGTCTCTTAATGCAAAGGCCACCGGTTTATTGGCTCTTCATTACCAATGAGACTCTAAGCAAGGAGTGTGAATCAGTTTCCTCTCGACCTCAATTTTCTAGCAACGCTCATTAGCATCTGATTTTACTAATGTTATGAATTACAGGGTGATGCACTTTTAAATGTAAAATTGTGCCTCTGTGATAGAGGAAAGCAATTCTACACTCTAGGAAATTGATTTTAAATGGCACCGGAGAGAAACCTGCTTTTAGGGACCAGGTGAAGTGGAATAAAATTGTGTCACTATTTACTTGTCATTTCAAACCTGTGTGAATTTTGTGGAACACAAAAGAGAAATTCTGAACGCTAAGAATGCATGATATAATGGTACCATATTGTTTAACGAAATTAGAGTTTTGTTTTTGTAATATGAATTTCACATGCTTTTTTTATTTTTTATTTTTATTAATTAGTTTTTTATTTTTTTTTGCTTGTACATTTGTTTTGCCGTCATCATTGGAGCTCATATGGTGAAAAAAATATCAATGCTTTTGCAATTTCTTGTGTTTCACTTACAAAATGTTTGCAGTATTGACTTGAGAAACTCTGCATTTGCTCGTCAGGTTGTAATGGAAACTCTATTTCAATGGTTCTGCAAGTGAACAAAGTTTCTCGGGGAACACAGTACTTTTGTGAGGGAATGCATAAGTTTTGCAAGCGAGTGCAAGTTTCTTGATGGAACGCAAAAGCATATTTGAAAATATATATTTGTCCTACAATCATTTGTGCACACGAAAATGCGCTCGATTCTACATTAAATTGATAAATGAGACTCACTGTGTTTTCTTACGGGCTTTGTAGTCATCTAACACTCACTTTAAAGTTAACTGTTAAAATAATAATTAAATTTAATAACAGTAATAATAAATGTAATCTTTAGTAAATCTCAGCGTTCAGTCATAAAAATTTAAAAATTGCATCAGGAAAACATCAGGAGTTCGGATGTCTGGCTGAGCTTATTTACATAAGAAATATAACTGAAATATGTTACAGGATTTCTGCATGTCAGTATGTTTAATACAAAACCATATGATATATCAATTATATATTTGGCTGTAGCTTTGTCCACAATTGATTTTAATACAGATGACTAAATATTAACATAGCACACACAATTCTTGGGTAAAGCAATGCTTTTATTGATGTTTTTTTTCAGTATTATATTATTTCTATATTTATTTTTAATTTCATATCATTTAATAACCTTTACTATAAATGCTATTCTTCGCAACCTATGTAATCAGTATTTATTTATTTAGATACCTTATATTGTGGCCAAAATAAGGCAGCTTACAGAGAGCATAATTAAGTTGCCTACCTAAAAACAGCCTTTCGATACCTTAAAATGCCTAATTAGTTTCGAAACAGAGTCATAGTGACATTATTTAGTGATATTATTATTTGGGGGGAGGGGTGATAGCTAAATATATAAAACAGCATAAGCAATTTTTGTCAATTTTACATCATTTTCCCTCTGCATGTTACTCTGGAGCTCGCATCTAACCAGTCTTTCTCATATGCACCCAATACGAAAAAAGCAATCTCGGCCACTTCTTCATTGGGTTTGATAATGTTTTGACTGAGAATTTGTGATTTGATGGTCATATGCAGGGGAGGTCATGGTGCACTGGAGAGACATCAATCTGGTTTGGGTGACTGAACTTTAGTTGACTCTCTGTCACTTGGACAAAACACTTAGGCACTGAAGTTTTCCACCATTAGCTCTGTGCTGAGACGGGTTACTATGGAAACTGAGCTGACATGAAACTGGTAATAACACTGCATAAGGGAAAGGGTGAGAGAGAAAGAGAAGTTATCACTTTTCAGTCTGTTAGAGGTCAGCAGCCAATCAGATTTGGAACGAATAATAATTGTGTTTATAGAGTGTTGCTGTATGACATATGCACAGGAAAAGGAAACCTTGACTGAGGTGAATATGGGGGAGAGGTTGAGTCACTCCAATATACTCTTAATAGACCAGCTGATATGGAGCTCTGCTGGCTGACTTCAACTAAGAAAGGAATATGAGTACAAAAAGCATATTCTTCATAAAAACTGTGATAACTGAAAGTTTAAAATCATGGATCATTTGTGATCGACTTATTCGTGTTTCTCTGCTTTTACCAGGGGGAAAAAGGAATAATGTCACATCTGGTCTGATTTTGCATGTGATTTTTAGTTATATATATATATATATATATATATATATATATATGTATGTATGTATATGTATGTATGTATGTATGTATGTATGTATGTATGTATATATATATATATATATATATATATAGATAGATAGATAGATAGATAGATAGATAGATATATGTATTTGCCCTCTTCCCCCATTCCTGCCCAAATTTTAATATTACACAAAGATAATGCAGTTTTTAAATGATGATTTCATTTATTAAAGGAAAAAAGCTATCCAAACCTGCCTGGCCCTATGTGAAAAATTAATTCCCCCCTCCTATTAAATCATGAAAGATCTTTGATTAACCACATTATTTTAGAAAGCTGAGTTAAATTTCACTAGCCACACCCAGGCCTGATTACTGCCAGACCTGTTGATTCAAGAAATCCCTTAAAAAGAACCTGTCTGACAAAGGCTTATGGGCCATTCACACAGAACGCGGCTTTGCATCTAAAAATGCAAAGGAATGGTTTTAAAAAAAGCGCAGCGCAGAATGCAATAACGACAATAACGGAAATAATAGAAGTAGGCAAACAGCAAAATTGATAACAAGTTGTGATTATCGCTTGAAGAAATGTTATATAATTCAGGGTATTCGGACACAGCCACTATGAGCACCTCCTCTGTCATGCTGCCGTCAAATAAAACAGCTGTTATGCCAACTTGCTAGTGTAAACAGAAGCTCGCAACACTTGCCCTGCCTCCAAGTTCTTCTGATTGGTCCACTGCTTTGGAACGGCGTGTAAAAGTTGAAATTCTTTTAACTTGACATGGCATCTTAAAAACGCAGTGCTGCAAAAGACGCGAGATGCGAACGTAATGGTCATGCATGTCCGTCAAGTGTGTGTTTACATAGAAAAACAATGGAAAAGTAGTGCATTGGAATGGAAAAACGCATTCTGTGTGAATGGCCCCTTAAAGAGCAACACGTCATGCTGCGATCTAAAGAAATTCAAAAACAGATGAGAAACAAAATGGTTGACATGCATCAGTCTGGAAAGAGTTATAAAGCCATTTCTAAGGCTTTGGGACTCCAGCGAACCACGGTCAGAGCCATTATCCACAAATTGAGAAAACTTGAAACAGTGGTGAACCTTCCCAGGCGTGGCTGGCCTACCAAAATTACTCCAAGAGCACAACAACGACTCATTCAGGAGGTCATTAAAGAACCCAGAACAACATCTAAAGAACTGCAGGCCTCACTTGCCTCAATTAAGGTAAGTGTTCATGATTCAACAATAAGAAAAAGACTGGGCAAAAACGGCATCCATGGGAGAGTTTCAAGGCAAAAGCCATTGCTGACTAAAAAGAACACAAAGGCTCGTCTCACATTTGCCCAGAAAAAATATCTTGATTATCCCCAAGACTTTTGAGCAAATATTCTGTGGACTGATGAGACAAAAGTTGAACTTTTTGGAAGGTGTCCCATTACATCTGGCATAAAACCGACACAACATTTCATAAAAAGAACATCATACCAACAGTCAAACATGGTGGCTGTAGTGTGATGGTCTGGGGCTGCTTTGCAGCTTCAGGACCTGGACGACTTGCCATAATTGATGGAACTATGAATTCTGCACTCAATCAGAAAATCCTGAAGGAGAATGTACGGCTGTCAGTTTGTGACCTCAAGCTCAAGCGCACTTTGGTTATGCAGCAGGACAATTATCCCAAACACATCAGCAAGTCCACCTCTGAAAGGCTCAAGAAAAACAAAATTAAGGTTTTGGAGTAGCCAAAATCAAAGTCCGGACTTAAATTCGATTGAGATGCTGTGGCATGACCTTAAACAGTCCATTCATGCTCGAAAACCCTCCAATGTATGAATTAAAACATTTCTGCAAAGAAGAGTGGGCCAAAATTCCTCCACAACGATGTGAGAGACTCATTGCCAGTTACCGCAAATTGCAGTTTTTGCTCCAAAGGGTGGAACAACCAGTTATTAGATTTAGGGGGCAATTACTTTTTTCACGTAGGGCCAGGCAGGTTTGGGCAGCTTTTTTCCCTTAATAAATGAAATCATCATTTCAAAACTGAATTTTGAATTTACTCGGGTTATCTTTGTGTAATATTAAAATTTGTTTGGTGATCTGAATCTTTTAAGTGTGACAAATATGCAAAAAAAAAAAAAAAAAAAAAAAAAACATGCATGCACTCAACTTGCTTGTTTGACTGGGGAGAATCTTTCATGTTGAATGTTAAAATTTGCAGACTTAAAAAGTCATTAGCATGGCAAGTTTTAATATTTTCACTACATCTATCTATCTATTTATCTATCTATCTGTCTGTCTGTCTGTCTGTCTGTCTAATATGCATATGTATGAATAGCTTATGCACACCTGGTCATATTTACTGTAGGGAAATACTGCACTGGAAATGTAGAATGTAATGATAGAAGGGCACCAAGAGAAAGAAATTGAGAATTGAAGCTGTTCTTAATACGTAATGAATTTTCTGTTGCACTCAGTCAGAGAGGTAGATTTCCTACTGTGCAAACAATTCCTAATTGCCGCTCAATGATTAATCCAAAATTTCAGCGATAAAGGCGCCGTTAACTGTACATCAATCATAAGATTGTGCAAAGACTGAAGGGGAACAATTACTCTGATCCTGCACAATGTGTTTGCCTACCTGCTCCAAATTTGCATAGAAAAGGGTTTATGAATGTCAGAGCTAGCATACCTTCAAAAAGTTCATAAAAGTTCAGTCTGAGGAAGAACATTCACATGTTTTTCAAGTATAAATCACACCAGACTGTAATGTTGGATGGTGGGAGGAAAAAGTGAAACGAAATTATTTCCGCACACAAAGCTATCGTATGGCTTCAGAAGGCTTGGAATATAGTACACAAATCATATGGACTTCTTTTATGCTGCTTTTATGGCGCTTTTTGTCATTTTAGAGCTTGACAGCCCCATCCTCATTAACTTTTATTATACAGGGAAAAAAAAAGAATTCAACTCTTATAATAAAAGAATTCAACTCTTCGAAAACTAACCTTTTGTGGTCCACGAAAGTAAAAAAAAAAAAAAAAGAAAAAAAAAGTTTTTATATTTACATTATTTTTGATTTTATATGTTAGGCACAGGGGAGAAACATCACATTTTATTTAATCAGGGCACAACAAAGAGAAAATACAAAGAGAAATAAAGTATATGCCAAAGAGAAATACAGTATTTATGTATTTATTTAAATACACGTGTTTACATTTTTGCTATATTATTCTGCCTTTTTATATTTACATGTTTTTTATGTATTATTATTTTTTTTAAAGCAAAACAGAGTTTTTTTTTTTTATTATTATTTAAATATAATATACAGGGGAGAAAAAAAATGCTTTCCTTAATCAGGGCTTTTTACCTTACAATAAGTAAGTATACAGGATAATAAACAAGGATATCTGTGAGATGTCAATAATATATATTTTTTTAATGTCATAATTTTGTTTTAGGTTTATTTTAAATATGCATGTGCTAAAATGTTACGCAAATCTTGCTATATCATTCTGCCTTATGAAATTATTTCCACACACAAAGCTATGGTATGGCTTCAGAAGATTTTCAATATATACACAATCAATATAGACTTCTTTTACACTCCTTTTATAGTGCTTTTTGTCATTTTAGAGCTTGACAGCCCCATCCTCATTAACTTTTAATCAAAAACGACCACGGAAGTAAAAAATGTCCAAACACAGGTGTGAACTGACATGAAGGCAAGTAAATAGTGACAGAACTTTTGTTTTTTTGTGAACTATTCTTTTAATATCCCTAATATCACTGCATAAAACTTAAGTTTCACTACCTCTGCAACTTCATGAAACATTTGCAGGTTTCATCATCTCGCTTCTAGCATATTCCTGAGATTCGAGCACTGCCCAAGGTAGCAGGTAATCTCGCCACACACACCGTGTCCTATTCCAAGTGTTTTCTCAAGGTTTTTATAGCATCGGGGCATCGCTGGCCTCGGGATGGCACAAACACTCATTGATCTTTCACGGTTAGAATAGCATCAATTATTAAACCGCAGTTTACAATTCCCACTTCATTACATTCTAACAGCCTACTGAAGGCTTTAAAACATGTCGCAGCATTTTAAGTGTTTCTTGTGCTGCAACCTCGTCTTGGCCAGCATTACACTCCATGTCCTTTATACCACCAGACGAGTAGTTCTCACAATTAACTTGTCATTTGTAAATGCTATTGAAAGCGTTTATTTTAATCTCACTCCTTGGGGCTTCAGTGACCCATTTCTTGAATTCCCAGATGGATTTAATTGTCAATCGCAGTCCATAAGGGATATTGCAGAGGAAATTATAATGTTTGCTGAGACTGACAACATTCTGTCTCCATTTTGTTCCACTGAAATTAAGGGAAATGTTTGCGTGTGATACTCTCCATGAAGCATGAGAAAGCATAATCCTGTTTATTTATTTATTAGATACCACATGGACGTCTTAAATTCAAGTTTTTATGTTACCCCTCTGAGTGAAATCTATGCATTTATTTTTAACATCACATGGACATGTCTTACACTTTTAAGTGTTTTTACCACAAGTACAGTTATTTTCTTTCTTTCTTTCTTTCTTTCTTTCTTTCTTTTTTTATTAGATATGTACGTATTACAATTTCAAGTGAGTTTTTTATATTACAACAATCTTATTTAAACAAGCTTATTTATTCATAGATATAACTTGAACATGTTAATGTTCAAGTTTTTGTTCATGTTCAAGTTTTTATATTACCACACTAAGAAGTTAAGAACACTATTTATTTATTTATTTATTTATTTGTTTGTTTATTTATTTACTAAGATATCACATGAACATGTCTCCCACTTTTAAGTAATTTTTTATATATTACTATACTACAAAGATTACACTAATCAATTAAATTTATGTCTTTTAAAAAAGTGGATTTTTTTTTTTTTTTTTTTCTGATGAAAATGTGAATGCTGATTTCTTACTGGTTCAAGCAAAATTACTTTGGTGTCTCTCTGGACTGATCACTTGTAAAAGTAATAGCACAGCTCCTCTCAGTCGGCTGGATGATTTTTTTTAAAGGTATCGTTTATCAGCAAAGTTTAATACATTGGTTTGGGGTTTACACCAAAGTGATGTTGCTTTAGCAATCTCATCTCTGTCATTTGGCTCCAACCTAGAATATTTTATTTTATCAGTGCGTGTTAAAATGGATATAGTGATAAATAAATAAATAAATAAATAAATGTCATTAGATTGTTGTTGAACAGACCTGTTAAGTCTTGTTGTGGAGAAATTCCATTTCAGGGTTCACTGACCTTTCGAGAAGCGCTTACCCAGGAGGAAGTGTAATGCATGCCCACTCGTAAAACTTGTCAGTTGAATCAATTTCCCCATTTCAATTACTGTCCACAATACTTGCTTGATCTCATTTTCACACAGTCACATGTTAACATTCAAGCATGGCTGTTAATTTGTAAAATTGCATCATTTTCGCTTTGCAGCATATGGGAAAACAATAAAACAACACTGTTAAAATGTCACCGAATTACTATTAAAGACTTGTAGCTCTGGAACTACTACATCCATTCTCAATCTGATTTACAAAACAACACACTACCCACTGAAATGTACCGTATTTAGCTTTCAAACCGGTAAATACAGAGATCGGTTGTCGTTGAAAAGGACGAGTATCACCTCTGCTTGTAGGGTGTAATGGAGTAGAACCTATTTTTGTCTAAACTTTCCATTCTGTCAAATAAACATGTCTTTGATGAATCATGAAGTCTATCACAGCTAAATGTTCCCTTAGATGTCAAATCCCTCTCGTGTTTCCAGGCATATTTCTACAAATCTCTCCTGTCAAAGTAGACAGGTATGGAACTGCAGGCTCACAGAAACCTTTGAGTGATGAGGAATGCAAGACGAAACAATGAAGCAAGTCATAGAGATGCTATTATTCAAATATTTGTACCTTGAAACATGAAGAAGGGTAGAAAGCCTCCAGATAATTTTTTAATGTTTTAAGGTGTAGTCAAATTTGATTTATTTGACAGTAGATGGTACATTTGATATACCAATGATTATTTTTTTAGGTCTTTTTTTATGTTTCTTTAGGTCTACAATTTTGCATTGTAGACATGTGTAGCCATTTTCTAGGTTTTTTTTTTTGTTTGTTTGTTTTTGTTTTTGTTTTTTTTTCCAAGACATTACATTGAAATTTTGTACTGTTATACCTTGGTCTCCCCCCCCCCTGTATATTTTAATTTTAATTTAAGATAGAGTTACTAACATGTTTATATGATGGACTATGTTATCCTACTGTAGCCGACAGGTGATATATAGTTTTCGGTGGCATCCTGGCAAGGATCACAGCATGCAGTACAGTGGAGGATTCTTCTGTAAATTGTTGATAAAATAGCCTGTTATTGCATGGTGTGCAACCCCAATCCCACTTTATTCACTGTATCCCACGTGTCCATTTAAAGACTGAGTGTCAGAATTCTGGCCCATTCAACGTCAGTTATTCATTGTTCTGAATCGTGTGGAATATGATTATGTTTAGTTACAAATTAAATCACAGCAGAGTTGTATGCATGATATCAATCAAATAATCCTGTCCTAAATTAGGCCGATTTTATTATATGCCGAAAATGGCTTAAAAGAGTCCTATTTACAGTATAAATTATTTATGTTAGCTTGCGAGTACATATTTGCGAGGATTGCATCATATATTCTGTTGCCAGATTTGTCTACATTAATATTTCTGAGCATGCATAGCATTGGCATGTTCAACAATATGCATAATTTAACAATTAAAGGGTTAGTACACCCAAAAATGAAAATTCTGTCGTTAATTACTCACTCTCATGACGTTCCAAACCCGTAAAACCTTTGTTCATCTTCAGAACTCAAATTACGATATTTTTGATTAAATCTGAGAGCCCTCTGACCCTCCGTAGACAGCAGTGCAATTGCAATGTTCCCAGGCCCAGAAATGAAGCAAGGACATTGGTAAAATATTCCATATGACATCAGTGGTTCAGCCGTAATTTTACGAAGCTACGAGAATACTTTTTGTGTGCAAATACAACAATACTAACATAATTTATTCAACAATTCTTCTCCCTGTCTCCCTGTCTTCTGCCATTTTAGAGAGTACTCCAGAACTTAATCAACGTAATGAGCGTTGTTTACATTCAGCATGCGCATACTGTCTACTGAACGTAAACAACGTTGATTACATTCAGAGAAAGCACGTGCATGCTGATCGTAAACACCGCTCATTACGTTGATTACATTCTGTGGTACTCTCCAAAATGGCGGTAACGACGGGGAGAAGAGTTGTTGAATAAATTGTTATTATTGTTTTCTTTGCGCACAAAGTGTTTTGAAGATGAACGAAGGTCTTAGGTGTTTGGAACGACATGAGGGTGAGTAATTCATGACACAATTTTATTTTCGGGGTGAACTAACCCTTTAAGCAGTATTATTTACAAATTCATATCAGAATCAGAATCAGAATGAGCTTTATTGCCAGGTATGTTTACACATACGAGGAATTTGTTTTCGTGACAGAAGCTTCCGCAGTGCAACAGAATGACAGTGACAGAACAAAAAACACAGATAATAAAAAGAAGATTTAAAAAAAAGTAAGTAAAAAAAAAATAATAATAATAGAACAAGTAAATAAGGAATAACAATATACAAATTGACAATTGTATGTACAGGTATAATCATAGCGGTTTATTGTCAACATATACTCACTTATAGGGTCTCCAGCTTCCTTAAAAAGTGCTAATAAATATTGTACCAAAGCATCCATCCCTAATGGTTTGCTCAAAGAGCTTTACTTTTCATCAAAAGCGGCACTCGTCGCAGTTAAATGTGCTTTTAGGCATATCAGGTTCTGCCATCTTTTCTCTTCTCTGGCATTCTTCACAACACATATTCATTACATCTCTCTTGAGCCTCCCCGCGCCTCCATTTCAGAGCACATTCTACTGTCAATAACTACACGGGATGATATGTACTCCTCAACCGATTCAATTTCCTCATGCCCTTAGAAGAGTGGTCCTTACTCAAGCAGTGGCGGTGGAAGATGTATGCCCCTGTCGACAGCAAATCTAATCAAGTGCTGTCTTGGGAATATCCTCACTGTGCTTGTTGGCTGTTTGCTAAAACAACATATGGAGCGTGGTTAAAGAGACTACTGGCGCGGGTCAGATGTTGTGAGTGAGGCTTGTTTCTCGTGGATTATTCAAATAGCAGCACCCTGAGGTCTACTGTAGTGCGAGTCGAGGTTACCTGCACCAAAACAATCATAATTTACATTCACATGACCATTTTCTACCCTCTCTCTGACTTCCAGGACATTTGTTTGGTGCTTTACTGTTTAAAACACCTATGTAGACCACATTCGGCTACACATTAAGTAGATTCTTGGTAAACCTATACACATATCTTACTTTTATTGTTCGTTTTATGCCAGCTGGGATTATAACAGTGTTTTATGATATTTAGGAATAATCATATTTGTCTTATTTTACTTGACTGCGACTTGGAGGGCTAAGTTAGTTAACCTCAAATTCATTCATATAGCTTTTTCTGAAAATGTAATTATTCCATTTAAAGGTCGTGTTTAAAAATGACATGGATGTTGATTAAAAAAATGTAAAAAGAAAAAAAAAAGATGAAGAAAAAGTGGAAACCTTTGCTGGTACATTTACACTATGATTTTTATTTTATTGATTACTTTTTTAATTATTTTATTCAGTGAGCATGCATTTAAATTGATCAAAAGTTACAAAAAAATAATTCATTAGAAAATATTTGTATTTTAAATTAATTCTGTTATTTTGAACTTTCTATTCATCAAATAATCCCGAAGGGGAAAAAGGCACACCTAATGTTCCTTGAGCATCAGATTATATTAGAATGATTTCTGAAGGATCATGTGACACTGAAGACTGGAGTAATGATGCTGAAAATGATGCTGAAAATTCAACATTACATCACAAGAATAAATGACATTTTAAAATATATTAAAATGAAAGACAGTTGATTAAAATTCTAATAATATTTCACAATTTTACTGTTTTTACTGTATTTATGATCAAATAAATGCAGACTTGGTGAGCAGAAGAGACTTCTTTCAAAAAAAAAAAAAAATCCATCTTCAATTCGGACTCGATTTCCCATCATCCTTCATACCTGGGACTGATCACTCATCACACACACCTGTTCCTCATTTACACACACACACACACATATAAGCCACACTCACACACACACTCCTCGTGAAGTCTTGATTTGCCCCGGCTGTCATTTCCGAGTGTTATTACCTGTGTTTGATTTCCTTGTTGTTGACTTTGGACTGTTACCTGGTTTCCTGATTGTTTCTCTGCATACCCTGATTTGGATGATTTGCCTGGACTGAGTTTGCTTGCCGCCTGCCCTGACTTCCCTCACCTGTTTTGACCATTCTGTTTCAGTCTAGCCTTCGTTGTTACTGCCTTGCTGTCATCTTGACCCTGTATTGTCTGACTACTCTCAATAAAGCTGCAAATGGATCCAACTCCGTCTGATCTGTCGCAACAGTTGGACTTTTCCATATATGTACATTGACCTTTTATTTCACCTTTCTTTCAAAAGATCAAGGAATTTAAATTTATATACACAGATTTTCAGCATTTAAGAATTAGATGTAAAGTAAGTCAATTGTAGATATTTAGGGCTTACGCCATTACCCTTACCAAAAATAGTGTACTTCAAGTTTATTTTATTAAGTATACTTAAGTAAAGTTCAAGTATATTTTTAAGTATACTTTATGTAGTAAGTATGCAAATATCAGTGTACTAGTAGTATACTTGTAAGTGTACTATTTCAGTACTCCTTGGGACTAAATTGGCCCACTTTCTAGCACATAAAAGTATACTTTTAAGAATACTTTAAGTATAAAAGTAGTAAACTTTGAGTACACAACTAGTTTACATTAATCTTTTTAGCTTGTACTGCAACTATACTAAAAGTGAACTTCTAGGTATACTGATAGTTTACTAATTAAATACTTGTAGTAGCATTTTTAGTACACTTTGAAGTATAGTCTCAGTAAACAACTAGTTTAGTAGTTTTATACTGAAAGTATACTCGTAAGTTTTCTTTAAGTGAACTTTACATCATACTTTAAGTATACTACTATGTCCCTATTTAGATATTAATTTGTATATACTGTATTTTGTTATATGAATATCTGAACATACAAAACATCCAAAGAAAGAACAGGGTATCTGCTTTTAAACAAAAACACTTTATTCTAGATTCTTGCATTCTTTTTTTAAACACTTGAATGTGGGTAAGATTCATAAATTTTTTTTTTTTTAAAAAGTAAGAACATTTTGAACAAAAAGCTGAAAAAAGACTATGAATTGGATTCAGAATGATAATCAAAACATAGATGGAGCCGATCAACACCCCAAAGCTTGACAGTCATTATTACCTCTTCATTGGTCCACATTTTATTCCATAACGTTACACAGTTTTGATGCTGTTTTATGTCAGATGATTGTGTTAGATTACATGTGGAAGTATCTGTTGTTTCTTTTTCTTCTTCACTTGTGTTTTTTGGAAATTCTGTACAGAAGATGTGTACTAGCGCCCCCTACCATATAACAATGACAACACGGATTCTAGGAGCACAAGTATAGCTCAAATATATTTAGACTTTTTCTAAGTATACTTAAATGTCATTTTAAGTATATTTCTGAGAAGTACATAAATCCCATTTCTGAGAGGTACATAAAAAGTAAACTAAAGTATACTTTCCTATTTTTAGTTTAAAAGAAGTATACTAATAGCACACTTGAATAAACTTCTTTTTTGTAAGGGTATGGACACTCCACACCAGCAAAATGAGGGTTATATGTAGGAATGAAGATCATAGAGCTCTAGATTTGCCATCCTAACACTGATGTCTGCAGGTTCAAGGATTCTTTCTACCCCAAAGGCACAATTTCTTAAAGCACTTTCTCTGGTCTTCTTTGGCATAATTCATGTTTACGAACCTGAAAAGTTGCAAAATCTAAAAGCATCCTGCTTGGAAAGGAAATGGAGCCCCACACTAAATACATAAATCAATCAACTTAGCACTGAGGCACAAATGACTTAAACAGATCAGACCAAGTTGGCGTTATTCCTGGACCCTGATGTCCTGTGGCTAGAACAGGTGCATTTTTATTGACAGCTGGATCTTTGAAGTCATGGCCAAATCAAAGCGTACCATTTCCACAGCAGTTTCTAGAATTAGAGAACAGGGAAATGGACACAAGAGATACATGAATTCATTACAAACGAATCTGAAGCCACTGAACACGATTTGTGAGAAAAAATCAAAGTCAAATCATCAAATGACATTGAAATTAAATGTATTAATTGTATAAAAGTTGTCATTTCTTATGTGATCAGTGTTTTTGTGTAATTTTTCGCATATTCTTTCTTCTATTCAGTAATCTGTCAAGCCTTGGCATATCATTGAATGTTGTGACTTGATTGAATGACACTGCAAATTGAAATCAAAAATGATTCAAACAGCTTTGAATTCAGAATGCAGAGATATTTTACTACATTTTATTACAGTTTGGTGTATTTAGTGGTGATGCTTTAGTTAGCATGACGACAGGCATTATACAGTTATTTATTTGTCTTTAAATTAAAGCATTGTTAAGGGTTTCTGCAGGTCTTCAAAATGTCTTAAAAAGTCTTATTCACCCTTCCACAAATTAAGGTCTTAAATTAGAGCAGCTTGTCTTTAAATTCATAAACGTCATAGCATTAAATGTTGCATGCACTACTTTTTCAATGCAATGAGTTATTTTTTTTATTTTTTTTTTTCAAAAAAAGTTTTTCAATGCAGATATCTAATATCTAAACATTCTTCAAGATACATTTTTTTTTTTTTTTAACAACTCTTTATTAAATTTTCTTCTGAGAACAGTTGTAATGGAGCCGATGAGACGTGAGGCGAGCGGATCCAAGTGCAAGCTTTTATTTATAAACATAGTCAAAATGCAGGCAGGGTCAAACAATAGCAAACAGGTATGTAGAAGACAAAACGCAGAGTAGACCGGTAAACAAGCAAGGGTCAGTCAACGGCGAACGTAATCCAACAGGACAAAACAAAGAGAGATAATCCAGGCACGTGATCAAAGGTCCAGGCAGGAGCAAACACAGTCCAAACGACAAGACAAAAGGGGTAATCCGAAATACATAGGCGAGAGTCAGAACACGGGAAAAACAGACAAGGCAAAATTAAGACTAAACTAAGGTAACTAGAAGAGGCTCCGTAGAGTAGCTATCACTAAGAGAGTGATAAACGCTAGACAATACTCGGCAGTGAGGAAGAGGAAGTCCAGGGCTTATAAAGCGTGTCTGATGGGATTCAGCTGTGTATGTGTAATCAGTGCATTCAGCTGTGTATGTGTAATCAGTGCAATGGATGATGGGAACTGTAGTCTGGAGTGACATGTAACAGTCTGTGTGGTGTGAGAGTCAATATGATGGAAGAGCGACCTCTGATGGCGAGTGGACGGAAGACCACAAACTCGATTCGTGACAGAGCCCCCCACCAAGGAGCGACTTCCAGACGCTCCCGACTTAATACAATCCAGGAGGGTGGTGGAGCAGAGGTGGAACAGGGGGAGAGACGGAGGGCCAGGTCTGTGTGGAAGTAGAGAGACCGGGAACTGAGGCAAAGACGGCAGAGCAGAGCACCAAGGCAGAGCAGGGAACCAGAGTGAAACCGACACAGCAGGAAACCAGAGCTGAGTCGGCAGAGCAGGAAGCCAGGGCGGAGCAGGACCCCATCAGGGCGGAGCAGACGGAACTGGAACCCACCAGGGCGGAGCAGATGCAACTAGAGCCCACCAGGGCGGATCAGATGAAACAGGCGGAGCAGAGGACCACCACGACAGAGCAGAAACCCTTAGTAGAGACTGGGATACAAGAAACAGAGAAAGCATATATGGTCTCAAGGACCGAGGCAGGGAACACAAAAAGTTCATCAGTATTTTGCCTGGTGACAACTGAGCAGGCAGACAGTTCATAAGCAACCTCACTGACTGAAACTGGACAGGCAAACAGTTTAAAATCTGACTCATTGACTGAAACTGGACAGGAAAACAGTTCAAAATCTCGCTTATTTACTGAAACTGGACAGGCTGACAATTCACGCTCAGGCTCATTAGTTGAGACTGGACAGACACAAAGTTCAAAATCAGGTTTGTTAACTGAAACAAGATAGTTAGACAGTTCATGAATTGTCTCTATAGCAGTGACAGGGTTATCGGGACAGACATGGGGTGAATTTATAGTTTCTGAGCTCAAGACAGACAGTTCAGGTTTAGATTCCTTGACAGAGACAGGCAAGACAGACAGTTCGAAATCAGACACATTAGTTGAGACGAGACGGACAGACAGTTAACAATCAGCCACCATGGCTGGTTCAGAACGTGACCATTCATGAACGTGGAGAGAGTCGGCAGCACTAAATTCCTGGGGGTGCACATCACAAAGGATCTCACCTGGACCACCAACGTCACGTCGCTCAACAAGAAGGGACAACAGCCCCTCCACTTTCTCCGCCGGCTGAAAAGGGCAAGTCTCCCTCCACCCATCCTCACCACTTTTTACAGGGGCACCACTGAGAGTGTGCTGACCACCTGCATCACTGTCTGGTATGGGAACTGCAGTGCTGCTGACCGCAAGACCCTACAACAGACAGTGAACACTGCCGCAAAGATCATCGGTGCCCCTCTCCCCTCCATCCTGGACATTTTCCTTTCACGATGCTCCAACAAGGCCACCAGCATCGTGAAAGACCCCACCCACCCATCTCACAACCTCTTCAAGCTCCTGCCATCAGGTAGAAGGTACCGGAGCATCAGAGCTCGCTCTGTCAGATTGCTCAACAGCTTTTTTCCCCAGGCTGTGAGAGCTCTTAACTCCAATCCCCCTTTCCCCCTCTGAAACCATGAACACCTCAGCCCTCCCACCCCCCAACTCATTAAAAACTGTTGACGATTTTACTAAGTGCAATTCTGAATATGCTACACACAGGTGAGTGGGCTATACAAACCACCTGTAGTAACGCACTCATACCACTATATGCACACTAGACACTTTCTATAAAAACTCCCTGCCACAAAGACTCTTAAGAAAATATATGTCTACTTGAACACTGCACTACAAAATAATACGTTTACTTGAGCATTGCACTACAAAATATTTTTGCACTATGCACTGTCTCCCACAAAATCTCTCTTCTGCACAGTAATTTAATGTACAAAATATATATTTTTTTGCACAATTTCATGTACATATATCTCTTTCGCACAATTTCATGTACAGTATTTATGTAAAGTTCTTGTACAGTCTCAGTTTGTGTATGTGTAGTCAACTAGGTATAGCAGATATAGTATTTTTAGTATATGTATAGTCAGATGGTTAACTGTTGTATAGCTCTATTGTTTTTCCTATACTTGCATTGTTGTATGTTTATCTTAGGTTTAACTAGTATGTAGCACTGTGGTCCTGCGAGACATGACATTTCGTTCCACTCTATGTCCACACATGTAGCAGAATGACAATAAAGCTCGACTTGACTTGACTTGACTTCAGAACGGGGCGAGAGTTCAGAGATAGCCTCCTCTGCCATTTCAGAGCAGGGCAAAAGTTCAAAAGTGGCCTCCGTGGCCGTGATAGAACAGGATGATGATTCGCAGACAGCCTCCATAGCCGTGACATGGCAAGACGAGTAATCGCAGACGGCCTCCATAGCCGTGACAGGAGAGGAGGAGGATTCACAGATGGCCCCCATAGCCGTGATAGTACAGGACGAGGATTCGCAGACGGCCTCCTTGGCCGGGACAGGACAGGACGAGAGTTCATAAAGTGGGTACCACTGAAAACCTCTAGAAGGTCTGCAGCGGATGCTGCCACCTCTGGAGGTTCTACAGTAGTACCATCAGGATACAGGGAGAGTTCAGCAATGGTTCCTTCGACTGTGACATGACAGGCTGAAAGTGCATTGCTGGGCGCCACCACCACGCAAGGAGCTGAAGCGAGCACTGCCGCTTCGGGAGGTTCTGTAACATGCGCCGCCACCTCTGGAGAAACTGCAACGGGCACCATTGCTTCGGGGAACACAGCCGCGAGTGCCACTACCTCAGGAGGTTGTGCAGCATCAGCCGCCACCTCTGAAGACATCACAGTGGACGCCGCCGCCTCTGGGTGTTCTGTGGTGATGTATGCAGCCCAAACACACCAAAAAGCGATCCCCATCATGGGAAGCACTTCAGACAGGGGATCAAGTTCAGCAACAGGAGAGCTAGAGTGAGTGGGTTTGGGGATGCCAGCTGTGCGTGCAGACACCAGCGGTGCATCCCTCACACTGGATACCAGACTGGGATATTGAAGGACTGACCTTGAATATCCGGGTGCAACAGACAGGGAGTGACAGGACTCTGGATGAATACACAAGAAGTGATGAGACTCTGGACGATCATCTGAGATGTGACGAGACTCTGGATGATCAGCTGAGACGTGACGAGACTCTGGACGATCAGCTGTGACGTGACGAGACTCTGGACGATCAGCTGTGACGTGACGAGACTCTGGACAATCAGCTGTGATGTGATGAGACTCTCGATGATCAACTGTGACTTGACTTGACTCATGAATGGCAGTAATGACGTGACCGGTTGTTGTGGCCACCATTTTGTGAGTGCTCTCTGGTGCAGCCACCATTACAGTCATAGATGTGGTGTCGCGTTCCTCCTCTGCGACACCCACAGTGAATAGACAGCCAACAGTCAATAAAGCAAAGTCCAAAAAACAACTCAGTGATGAACGCTGACCCTCTTGTCTAAGCTGAGGTCACAGAGGCTGATTAATGCCATCACAAAAAATCTCCATCAAAAGATAGTCCGGTAAATCAGAATAGTTCGCGATGGCTATAAATTTGCGAATATAGTTCTCTAGTGATCGCGGACCTTGTCTAAGGGCTAACAAGATTATTGCTGTGTCCATACCTGGCCAATGTTCCTCAGAAAAGCTGCTGGATCCTTGTGTGGCCGAGTATTCTGTAACGGAGCCGATGAGACGTGATCCAAGTGCAAGCTTTTATTTATAAACATAGTCAAAATGCAGGCAGGGTCAAACAATGGCAAACAGGTATGTAGAAGACAAGACACAGAGTAGACCGGTAAACAAGCAAGGGTCAGTCGACGGCGAATGTAATCCAACAGGGTAAAACAAAGAGAGATAATCCAGGTACACGAGCAAAGGTCCAGGCAGGAGCAAACACAGTCCAAACGACAAGACGAAATGGGTAATCCGAAATACACAGGCAAGAGTCAGAACACGGGAAAAAGAGACAAGGCAAAACTAAGACTAAACTAAGGTAACTAGAAGAGACTCCATAGAGTAGCTATCTCTAAGAGAGTGATAAACGCTAGACAATACTCGGCAGTGAGGAAGAGGAAGTCCAGGGCTTATAAAGCGTGTCTGATGAGATTCAGCTGTGTATGTGTAATCAGTGCATTCAGTTGTGTATGTGTAATCAGTGCAATGGATGATGGGAACTGTAGTCCGTAGTGACATGTAACAGTCTGTGTGGTGTGAGAGTCAATATGATGGAAAAGCGACCTCGGATGGCGAGTGGATGGAAGACCATGAACCGGATTCATGACAACAGTAGTATAAAACAAAAAGCAACTGCGCAAATTTAGAACCCACCCCAACCGATCCCACCCCCTGGTAGACTTAAAAAAAAAAATACAAAAAAAAAAAATAAATAAAATAAATAAATAAATAAATAAAAATTAATTTATTACATTAATAAAATATTTTTTACAAAGATTATAGAAAAGATGACACATTTAAAGCTGAATGCCATAAATTTACAGTTTTCACATTAGATCCATGTAGAAGTTGAGAGCTCCATCAAGATGATGTCCAACAAATACACAGTCCAGGTTCGTCTGTCCATTGTGTGAGGAGGATTCCAACGGTTGACTAGCAATTTTTTTTGCTGCTGTGAGAGCAGCTAACAGTAAACATCTTTGTTGGACGGACAAGGTGAAGTCTCAAAAGTCATTAATGAAAAAATGGCGCGGAGTTAAACATATCTCAGTACCCAACAAATATGATAGGTCTTGTGAAGAAAGAGATAGATGACTGAAGCAGAGGAGGGAGATTCCTCAGAAGGACGGATTAGTTTGTGCAAAGGGTGAACAGGCAGTTGAGAGTTCCAAGGGCCATACGCCCGTAGGGCCGATCTAATGCGCAAATACATAAAAATGGAGGTGCCTGGCAGATTATATTGAGTTTTGAGATTCTGGAAGGATTTTAAACCACTATCATCATAGATATGTCCCAGAGTGTTTACTTTATTATGAGTCCATTGCGGACAATTAAATGGAGTACTGCCTGACAAAAGATTATTATTGTGGAAAATAGGCGAATGCCTATGCCATATTGTAACTAGTTGTAAACGTCACCATCCGCAGAAGAAGTATAGAGGTTAGAGTAAAAAGAGTGGAAGGCGATATTAATGTATTTTGGGTCTGTCATAATGAGCTCAGATTGGGATTTCACTGCTGAAATATTAGCAAACTTTTCACCGTTGCATAATCTTGGTCTTGGTCTACTCCTTTGAAAATAGTAATTCTGCCTGGATCTTTGAATCAGGAATTCTGCCCTGGATCTCAGTAATGAATTGAGTTCGGACCTAACTGCCATAATTTTACTGAGTGTATTGTCTGAGAAACAACGTTGATTATCTCTAGTCAGATTCTGGAGCTGTGATTCCAGTTCAAATATATTTTTGTGTCAGTTTTTCTGAAGGAAAGAGGCATATGAAATTGAGTTATTCCTTATAAGTCCTTTAACTGGATTCCAAAGTGTTCGTGGATCATCCACTGAACCTTGGTTAGTTTCAATAAACTCAACAAATTTATTTCTGAATTGACTGCAAAAGTTTTCGTCCTGTAACAATTTAGGGTTAAATCGCCATCTAGTGGCACGAGATGACCGAGGGCTAAAAGATAATCTGCACAAATTTCCATCATGATCCGACAGAGATACGGAACAGATATCGGCATCACGAACAGCTGAAGATAAAGAAGTAGAAATGAAAATATAGTCAGTTCGCGAATAGGATTTATGAGTAGCAGAAAAGAAACTGAAAAATTTAGCAGAAGGATCTTCAAGATACGTTTTCATGAGATGCAAACTGTACATATGAAGTCTTATTTTCTGATAAATTAAAACGAATAATGAATTTATGCTTAAAACAAGTGTAAATATCTGTCAGTGACAAGTGTTTTTTTTTTGTTATTTTTTTTTTGTATTTTTTTTTTTTTTTCTCCTGAGCCTATTGGCTTATATTTGTTCTTGTATTGATCATAAACTGACTTCTTTTTATCAATTTCTCAGAAAACAATACTTTTTATTTATATAATTTTACTTCTTAAGTAAATGCAAATTGATTTAAGAATCTTTAGACATTTCCACTGGAAAAGCATGTCAAAAATACAGTTGAAGAGCATTCTTTTCTTTCTTTCTTTCTTTCTTTCTTTCTTTCTTTTTGGCAGTGTTACAGTGTTCATTCATTCATTCATTCATTCATTCATTCATTCATTCATTCATTCATTCATTCATTCATTCATTCATTGTTTGTTTGTTTGTTTGTTTGTTTGTTTGTTTGTGAAAAATAAATTAAAAATTAATGGAGAGAAGCTGTATTTTCAAACTTTGAGGCATTGCTAATACAGGACATTTAAAGACTATATTGACCTGCTGTGTACCATCCAGTTTATTCCTTACATTTCCTTTACTTTGTCTTAAAAGGTTTTTTGAATGCAATAAAATATCTTGTAGTTTTTAACGTTTAACAGCTATGGTGTGCGTTCATTGCATTTAATCTGAAAGACAAAACCAAATCCAACAAGAACTAATATCACCCTTTGAAAACCCGCTGAAAGAAGATGCTCAATAAAACACTTGTCATCTGCTTTTAATCTCACTCCCTGAATGTTCACCTCACATTGGTGTATTTAACTTAACACTTCTTCTTTTAACAGCCATTGGGATTGATCCATGGCATTTTTACCATGAGCAGGAGTCTGACATGCTGTCTTCATGAATCGTGCGTTCAATGATAAAGATAATTGGATCAATAGCAGTTCAGGCTGTAGTTGTTGCAGCAGATCACATGGAGAGCTCAGGCTATAGTCTTCATGCCCTAGTTATCAATAACATATAGAGCATAAACGCTTTGTGAGATCCATGTAGAAAGTCTCTTCAAGGTTCACTACTTCTTTCATAAAGAAAGCTATTGTGTTTTTGACAAATGTTCAAAATTATGTGCAGTCACATAAGGTGAAATTTTCAGTCATATACGTAGGTTGCCTAGAAAAGGCTGTTTTACATTTTGTTTCTACATAAAGCAAAAAAAAAAAAAAAAAGATAAACTAAAGTCCTTGAGTCTGATCTATTTAATGTTTTTTTTTTATTTTTTTTTTTTATAAATTTATTTAGTACTGTGTGTATTTTCCGGTGTTTTATGATTAATTAGAGCTAAATCTGGCTTTTTTAATAAAATAAAATCAATAACATGAAATGCAGCAATACATTTCCCAGTGCATTTTGATTAATTTATAATCTGTACAAATCACAAGATTATAATTTTTATTTGTATTTTTTATTTTTTATTTTTTTTATTATTTTCCCCATTAAAACTATAGGACTACCAATTATTTAATAAGATGTTTTTGATGTTAAATGTATGTAATGTTGACTGTGGGGAAAAAAAAAAAAAAAAAAAAGTATTTGCCCAAACACCACACTGTAAAAGCACTTAATAAAGCACTCTAAAATAAAATAAAATAAAATAAAATAATAAAATAAAATAAAATAAAATAAAATAAAATAAAATAAAATAAAATAAAATAAAATAAAGACGCAATGGGATTTATATTAATATATTATTTATATTAATTAAAACATCATTTGCATTCTCGTTCATTACTTCCTCGGCATCTGCTGGCATCTGAGTGTTTTAGAAAGGTTACACATATGTGTAATGACCATCTGTGTTATATTGTACATGAAAGAGGCTTAATGAAATTGACTGAGGTGCTGGAGCCTTAGGAAATAATCTGGGAGTGATCCATGACTATTGTCCCCAAGGGAACTGTCTGTACTAAAAGTGCTGGATAAGAAGGTTGGTTTGGGTAAGAAAGGGTCTGTGTAATGACAAATAAAACCATGCTCATGTAGCAGTTAATGCACAGTAATCCAGCCCATGTTAACCAGTGAAATAATTGCTTGAGCTGTGATGAAGTAACTGTCAGAGTTAAAGGAAAAAGTGAGTGGACCATCAGATATGTGTTTCACTAGCCCTGTGGATGTTGTGCGTTATAACAGTTATAGCTGCAGCAAAACATGTTATCATGCAAATTGCATATAGTAATTTATAGACACCATACCTTGCTGTCACTGTGCAAAATTGCAAAGTGCTAAAATTTCTGTAATGAAGCTGATGAAAATGAATTAACATGACATGCCAATAAGTATGTATGATTTTTACTTTTTTTTTTTCTTCTTCTGATTTTGATTTATTTTCTTATGATCTCAAAGGTTTTCTTTCAATAATGACTTGTTAGTGAGTTCCAATATGAAGTCCCTAATTCACAAGGTGTGTAATTGTGAATGCTTAACCAGGTCTCAATGAATATTTAATACTTTATTTAAAAAATGAAATGAGAGAAAATACATATGGTATTTATTTTTTATTTATTATTATTTTTGAGGTAACACATTATTTTGCTGTGGCCTTGTTACGTGTTACATTTACTTACAATAATAATAAAAAAATAAATTATGCATACTAACCCTATACCAAACCCTCATCCTAACCATATAATACGTAGTTAACTATTATTATTCAGTACTTAAATGTCTAATTACATTGTAACAAAGACACCATAAAATAAAGTGTAACCTTTTTGAATTATATCATATTATCATTAGATTTTATTTGAAGTCTGACTGTTCTGTTGCACCACTAATACTAATATTAATACTTCTAATACTACTACTGTACTACTAATAATAACAAACTCAAAATGTTTTCTGGTGACTTGCATTAAGACATGAACAAAATCTTTGATTAAATAAGTAACATTTATTTTATTTATTTATTTATTTATTTATTTATTTATTTATTTATTTATTTATTTTCTATTGCATGTATATTTGCATATGAATTTGTCCAATGCTTTTATCCAAATCGCTTTGAATTGCATTCAAGGTATGCACTTTATCAGTCCACGCATTCCCTGGGAATCGCACCCATTACTTTGCCGTTATTTGATCTGAATGTATTAGCGAACACATTATGTTTAGTAGGCAGCGCAAACATGCAAAAATAAACACAAATGTGACATAAGAAAGTGACAATTTGCACTATAGGCTGTTTTATTGTGTATAAACACTTTGGAAACCTAAAAAGTGAATTAAAAACATTGAGAATTGCATAACTGATCAGAAATGCTGTTGGAGTGGATATTTAGACCCTGTAGTGAGACCCTGTATTTAGACCCTTAGTGGTCTCTCTCAGACACTTCAGATCCGTCTTAGTGTTACGGTTCAAGCGGTTATAATGATGGCTGTAATTACAGCTGCAATTAATTATATTCAGATTGTATAATTAAAGAAAATAACACAAGGTGTTATCGCCTTTCACTTCTGCTGGGGACGTATTTTCTGTTTTGATCGCACAGACGCTCTGAGGTACTGCTTTCCTCTCTAGACCTCATTGTGGATTCAGAACACACATCCATACAGTCCACAACTACCACAACAGGGACAATTGAGTGGGCTGATGTTGCAGCTAGACACACTTAATGGAAACTGCAAGCTTTGTCATATCTAAAGATAACAACTGATCTGATGTCAGCTGAAGACAATGGCCACTCATTAATCTTCGTGACAGGAGGTGTAGACAATATGTTCGCGCCTGAGTGTCTCAAATCATGTAGTATGAGACTTGGGCCAGTTACAGAATGTTGATTTAGCCTGGCAAGCTCTTCATTGTTGGAAATGCACGCGGAGGACTTAAATTAGGAGGAATTAACCCTCTTAACGGATATGCTGATAAAGGAGCTTTTTGGGTAGATGTGCAATGCTTATCTCAGACTAGACTTATGTTTGATCCTATATTAATCGATGTTATCAGCGGTTTTGATTGCACAAATGTATGGAAAGGCAATGGATAAGGAATCAATTAACAGAAAATCCGCTTCCATCGCAGAAAGCAGAATTTACAAAGCAATTTTGGTTTCAATAAATGTGATATCTGAAGCCATTATTTATTATTGTCAATTAATTAGAATTTTTTTCTGTAATGAGAGGTGGGATTAGTGGTGACTTGCCTCAGGCTTTTTATTTATGCAATTAAAAAAGAGGTGAAAAGACACAAGGGGTCTGGAAAAGGGGTTTGTGCATGTTTTGGAATACACTATTGTTCAAAATTTTGGAATATTATGTTTGTTTGTTTTTTTGTTTTTGTTTTTGTAAACTAAGCTTTTTTTTCTGTGTATCAAGGCTGCATTTATTTGAATAATAATTAAAAAAAAAAACTGTGAAAACAATTATTACAATTTAAAAATATTTCTGTGATGCAAAGCTGAAAAATCAGCAAATATTGCAATGATTTCTGAAGGATCATGTGACACTGAAGAATTCAGCTTTGCATCACAGGAATAAATTACATTTTAAACATATTCAAATAGAAAAACGTTCTTTTAAATTGTAACAATGTTGTAAAGTATTTCTGTTTTTATTGTGTTTTTGATCAAATAATTCATGTTTCTTCTGTTAAAACATTTCCGTCTTTTCCCTGTTTGAAAAGAAAGATATGACACTTTGAAGAATGATATCTGCATATGTAAGTTTTATGACATCAAATTTCTCTTCTTTGCTGGTCATAACAGCTCAAAAGCACCCTTTCGCTTTGTAGATGCATTGAACAGGCATTATAAGAGTATTTTCCCACTGAATGCACATTAGGTCAGCATAATCTAGTGGAAAACAGGCATGCATGATAATGAAATAATAAACATAAATGTCCATCAATATTCATCTGAATGTGTACACTTTTGACTAAAAGCTCTAATGGATGTAGCTTATGGATCAAACATGCAAAATCAAAACAAAATGTAATATAAATAAATTTCTCATGTCAGGCATTACATCTGACATAATAATAATAATAATAATAATAATAATAATAATAATAATAATACAATCCAGTAATACAAATAAAATAATTTATGGATTTTTTTTAAATTTTATTTTTTTTTTTTAATTTAATTTAATTTTATATTATTCAGGAAATGAAAACGACTTCAGGATTATGGAAGAGATCGTGTGTCCCAAAAGGAACATCTCCAAACAATGTGTTTTAAGCTTTTATTATGTAAATATTGGCGTTATATCAGACAGTTGCTCAGAAATCACCATCGACCATTGAAAAACCTGTATCAGTTGACCAATAATCCAGAAACATGGCGGACACTCTATCACACTTACTCACTGTCTTGTAATTTTCCTTTGATCCCTTAATCTTGATTGGAACAATCACATAAAAACACAAGCCAATAAGAGCACAAGTGCATATGCACATGCAACTTCTGCACCAATCTCTCAATGTTCAGGGTTTTCTTCTTCCTATCCGCACCTTACCCTTCATTTCTACCCTCTTAGATGCAAAAGTTCTGTTAGTGGTTAGTAGGATGTTCTGAGTATTTGCTAGGGCATTGTGGCTGGTTGCTATGGCATTGCTCTGTGTTTGATAGGCTGTTCTGAGTAGCTGCTCTGGGTGGTTGCCAAGGCGTTTCTGTGTGGTTGATAGGGTGTTCTGAGTAGTTGCTAGGATGCTCTGGGTGATTGCTAAAGTGTTGCTATGGGGTTGATAGGGTGCTAGAATGCTCAGGGTGGTTGTTAAGGTGTTGTTACGGGGTTGATAAGGTGTTCTGAGTAGTTCATCTGGGTGGTTGCTAAGGCGTTCCTATGAAGTTGATAGGGTGTTCTGAGTAGCTGCTTTGAGTGGTTGCCAAGGCATTTCTGTGTGGTTGAAAGGGTGTTCTGAATAGTTGCTAAGGCGTTGCTATTTGGTTGATAGGGTGTTCTGAGTAGTTGATCTGGGTGGTTGCTAAGGTGTTACTATGTGGTTGATAGGGCGTTTTGAGTAGCTGCTCTGGTTGGTTACCAAGGTGTTGCTGTGTGGTTGATGGGGTGTTCTGAATAGTTGCTAAGGCATTGCTATGTCATTGATAGGTTGTTCTGAGTGGTTGCACTGGGTGTTATGAGTAGTTGCTAAGGCGTTGCTAATATATGTGGTTGATAGGGTGTTCTAATAAGTTGCTCGTTCTGGATGGTGGGTAAGGCATTGATATGTGGTTGATTGTGTTCTGTGTAGTTTCTAGGGTACTCTGGGTGGTTGCTAAGGCATTACTATGGGGTTTATAGGGTGTTCTGAGTAGTTGCTAGGGTGATCTAGGTTGCTAAGGTGTTGCTATGTGGTTTCTACAAAATGTTGGGTGGTTGCTAGGGTTTTCAGGGTAGTTGCTTGGGCATTGCTGTGCAGTGTTATTTTAGCGTTATTTATGTATTATATTTTACATTATTGTATATTTTAAGCTTTTGATTTCATATTTTCAGATTTCATTTTTAATTATAGTTTCAGTAATTTTATGTGCTTTTGACTTTTTTTTTTAGTTCTTATTTATTTATTTTGGTTTTAGAAATGTATTACTTTAAATGAAACTTTCAGTTTTGCCAAGGCAACAAATACATTATATTTCAGCTTTATTTCAATTAACACAAGATTTTTAATAGTTTTAGGGTCTATACTGAAGTTAGTTGAGTACACAGTATTTACTATAATAGGTTCCTCTAGCTGGTCCAAGCTTGCCAGCAGACCACCTTAGGCCAACAAAAACCGAGCCACCACGTTCCACAATCCATCTTGACCACCTTAATCTGATTTGGACTTTTTTCCAGCAGGATTTTTTCACCTCAGCTTCTCAAAGCAGTATCCACATTTTAACCTTCATCCCACCCTTACTTCTTACATGCAGAAGTTCTATTATTGTCACATTTCTCCCGCTGCAAAACTTCTCCTGAAATCAATGACGTGTTTGAGTGAACTTTTAATGAACAGACTGAAAGATTTGCGCCCTCCATCCTCCGCCAATAATGTCAGTGGAAGTTCTCTGAAAATCAAGCCCTGCGTCAGTCTGGATGTGCCAGTGGATGAAGTGGCTGTAATGAAGGATGGAACAGCTCTCACCGGTCCTGAGGAGGGCTGAATAAGCGCTGTCGAGCAGCTCATATAGTAAAAATCTTACAAATGGTATTAAATGGTGTTTGCAAACTCTCAAAAATAACTTTCTGTACAATGCTAGGGGGATATGAGTGGTTGCTAGGGCATAGCTATGTGTTTTGTAAGGTGTTTTCTAGGTTGATCTTGGTCGTTGCCAGGGCGTTGTTATGTGTTTTGCAAGGTGTTCTGGGTAGTTGTTCTGGTGTGAGTGGTATTTGCCTGTAGAAAACTTTCTGTCTTCTGTGTAGTTGCAAGGTTGGTCTGGGTGGTTGCTAGTGTATTGTTATGTGTTTTGTAGGGTGAGTGGCGTTTGCCAATAGAAAAAAGTGGTTGCTAGTGTGTTTTATATGTGGTTGGTAGGGTGTTCTGGGTGGTTATCAGGGTGTTGTTATGCAATTTTTAAGGTGTTCTGGGTTGCAAGGGTACTCTGGGCGTTTGCTAGGGTGTTGCTGTGTGGTTGACAGGATGTTTAGAGTTGCTGCCAGGGTATTGATAGTTGTTTGACAGAGTGTTCTGAGTAGTTGCAAAGGTTTTGTAAGGTGCTCTGTGTGTTTCCTAGGGTGTTTTGCTTAATTGTTGATAGGATGCCCTGAGTAGTTGCTAAGGTTCTCTATGTGGTTGTTGGGGTGTTCAGGGTGGTTGCTTAGGTGCTGCTATGTGGTTGATGGGTGTTCTGAGTAGTTGCTAGGGTCCTCTAAGTGGTTGTATGACCGTTGCTATGTTGTTTCTGGGGTGTTTTGGGTGGTTGCTAAGGCATAACTGTGGTTGCTAGAGTTTTCAGGGTGGTTGCTTGAGCATTTCTTTCAGCTTTGTTTTAATACAAAAAAAAAAAAAAAAAAAAAAAAAAATTGAATAGATTTAGTTTAACAATAGCAACACTATTGCTGTACGGTTGCTAGGGTGTTCTGGGTGTTTTCCTGTGTTATCACAAGCCAGGTTAAAATTGTGAAAATGGCTCATCTCTCAGACTCACACTTCTTAACACCTGGCATAAATGGTGCTGATGTTTTGTTTTTCTTTCAATAATATCTTACTACAGAATCAGTTTGGTGGAACAGCTAATAAACAAGGTATTTTGTTGTTAGAATAAACATTGATATCAAGTTTGGTTGATTATAGGTTTTCGCTTTTTAACAGAATTCATTGAAGTCAGCAGCAGACATACACTGTACACGCATGTTTGCAGACATGCAACATACTCCCGCTCAGGAACCCTCGAGCAAAACTGTCTGATATGCTGATTTGGCTCTTAATGTGAAAACATGTTTAAACTTGAGTATTTTCAGTATCAGTTATGAACGAACAAGCCCCAGATCAAAGCGTTCTTGCATGTCTCTTATATATCAAAGCCAAATTTGAGTCGCTAATTGAAATCTATTGGAAAACATGATCATAATTCACGTGGCATTCCACTGGAGACACCATCTTCCCTTGTTTGTTTGGTTTTCGAAGTTTTAATGAGATGTTCTCAGAAAGCTGAAGATGACACAGCAAACGTCACCGCCGCTCCTCCAGGCTCGAGGCCTACGTGACACAGATACCAAAGAAATTTGTTTTCCTCCTTTCTCCTCAGCCCATGTTGTCACATGAAATCTTCGGTCTTTCATTTTATATCAGACAGCAAGTTTTTCCTCTAGCACAAGACTGGCTTAGTCACTCTGCTTTATTTAATTTTTTTTTTTTTTTTTTTTAGTTCTATCTTTTCTGTTCCTCTAACTCGTCCTCTAATAAGACATGTTCCACTTTTGAAGGTCTCATTTCACTGATAAAGTCGCACTCCTAGAAGACATTGACATCATCTGTGCACAGATAGCTGACACATATCTCTCTCCTCTCCATCGTTTTCCTCTTCTTCTTTTTTTTCGCTCTATCACCTTCTGTCCTTCTTTAAAAACCCAGATTAATCAGGTTAAGGTTATGTCCTGTACTCACCATCTCTGGTTCTGTGGGGCAGACAGGGGCCACTTGTACTTTTCAGGGGCACGATTTTAAAATTAATCTTAACCTACTTTAATATTGTCATTCAGTCATTTTATGTCATGTAATCTCTAGAAGTAATCTATAACAATTTCAACAATTTCATCATGTTTCATTTATTTCACATATAATTGTGTATTGTAGTGTCAGGGGCACAATTTTTGAGGGGGGGGGAGGCAGACAGGGGCCAGTGAAACAAACATCAGCGCGCCCGCCTCTGTGTCACCGTTGGAACGCGACTGAAGTAACTTACAAATCCTATAATTTACATAATAAATAATAGTTTAGCATTCAGATACGTTACATCGCAAATATGGAAATATTATGGAATATTTGGATTTGTGCCGAATAAGAGAGGTAGGATACACGAGCACAAAGCTCCATATCGCAAACAGTTGAGTGCGCAAGCCTTTAAATTTACTCTTTTGTCAGTCTATGTGAGAGACGCATTCAGAATCAGCACATGGTCACTGTCTAGGGGGCTTTGTTTTCAAGTGCGCAACTCATGGAATTCACTGTTCTTCTGCTGGCGGTTATCAAACAGCGTTGCATTACTGCGGGCGCCCCCTTCTGGATTGAGGGTGAATTGCCTGTATTCGTTGTAAGGCATCATGCACCGAACCGAGATGCATGTGTACTGAACAAATCATTCAACCACCACCAGTGTGAAGCATCCACTCGGATGATGTGATGGCAGCCACAGTACAACGGCACCAGTGCACTCACCACACACCAGCTACAGGTGGAGAGGAGAGAGAGATAGAGCCAATCAAGTGGATGGGGATTATTAGGAGGCCATGATTGACAAGGGCCAGTGGCGGGAATTTGGCCAGGACACCGGGGTTACATCCCTACTTTTTACGAGAACTGCCATGGGATTTTTAATGACCACAGAGAGTCAGGACCTCGGTTTAACGTCTCATTCGAAAGACGGTGCTTTGTGACAGTATAGTGTCCCCGTCACTATACTGGGGCGTTAGGACCCACACAGACCACAGGGTGAGCACCCCCTGCTGGCCTCACTAACACCTCTTCCAACAGCAACCTAGTTTCCCCAGGAGGTTCCCCATCCAGGTACTGACCAGGCTCAACCCTGCTTAGCTTCAGTGGGCAACCAGTCTTGGGCTGCAGGATGATATGGCTGTGGCATTTATATTTAAATAAATCTTTTATGAAACAAGTTATGACAACCACTCTGTAAATTATTATGTTTCAAAAAAAAAATAATAATAAAATAAAATAAATAAATAAAAGTAAAAATAAAAATAAAAAACTGTTTGCATACTTTTTTTTTTTTTGAGAGTTCTTATGGTTAAAATTAAATGGTAATTGAATTTAAGTTTGGGCTCTGTTGTTAATTGTAAACTTATAGTAATGTAGTTTTTATGCCTAAGAAAATTTTAATTATAATTGAATGTATTTAAAAAAAGAGATTTGTTCAGTAAATCACTGTTTAATTAAAAAAAAAGAGTGATTTGTTTGTTTTCTTTTCCTCCTGCTGTACCGAAACCATACTGAACCGTGACGTCAAAACTGAGGTACGTACCGAACCGTCATGTTTGTGTATATATATATATATATATATATATATATATATATATATGTATATGTATATGTATATATATATATATATATGTATATGTATATGTATATATATATGTATATGTATATATATATATATATATGTGTATATGTATATATATATGTATATGTATATGTATATGTATATATATATGTATATGTATATGTATATATATATATATGTATATGTATATATGTATATATATGTATATATGTATATATGTGTATATATATATATATATATATATATATATATATGTATATATGTATATATATATATATATATATATATATATATATATATATATATATATATATATATATATGTATATATAAAATACTAATTTTTACAGTGATGATTCTCATTAAATCCCTATTACTGTAATAGTCATATTAGGTTATTAAATGAATACTGCAACGTATTTTATTTTTCATTTTAATTAAAATGAGCATGAATTAAACTAATTGCTATAATTGCGTAAATACTTCTAAATGTATTATTTCATATTACAATAACAATTTTTTGAAGGTTTTTCGGGTGAAATGACTCAGATGTGTTTTTTGACAGCTTACATTGAGACCATCCTCTATAAAATGTTAAATAAAGGATTGTCGGACATCCTTTTTTCCTTGTGTAATTAAAATCTGGATTACACTGATGTATTATACATTGTTTAGATTGACAGTCTGGGCCCTCTGGTCAGAATAGTCTGGGGAGAATAAGAGGACTGTTAAACTGCCTATATACACACACAGAGGAATCGTCCCGGTGGAGCAACATCCTATTAGATGACTGCTTTTGTGAAGTGGTGTGAAAGACAGAGATACCTCTGAGAAATAAACCAGATGATTCTGGAGAAGCACGAGTGTGTGTGTGTGCGTGTGTGTGTGTCTGTGTCTAAGGCCTGTCCCAGATTAAACGGCTACATCTCTATCTTTAGACTGATGATGTGCACCCATCGACTTCTGAACGTTTCTGCTCTAAATCAAACCATCAGTTCTGAATTCTTCTTCTGCTATGACAGCTCAAACTTCATTTCATGGTCCTGAGTTTATCTTTATTTTTGGAGGTGTTAACAAGATTTAATTTCCTGAATTTTGATATGGATTGTGTTGTCATGAAGTGCTTAATACTGAACCATTTTAATGTAGATCAGTCCTAGTTCTGACATACAGTATATTGAAAGGATTTAAATGCAAATGTGTTTCTTATTGGATGTATTGTGTGATCTTAGCTTTATGCCAGTGTTTCATTTGCTTTTAACTTGAGGGAGAGTTATGTTTTCACATATATTCCCAAGGGCATAAAATGTCAGTCAACATGATATTTCTGTTTTTGGTGTATAAATGTCCCTTTTCTTTGCCCAACATCAGTGCAAACACAGAATTCACTTGATCCAAACAAATATTTGGCTACAAGATCTCCACAAATATTTGGCCATTACTTTAGGGGATTATTCCCATTAATTCTTGTTTACCCATCATCTGTATCTCAACATGACAATGTTTCTTTGCACGATTCTCATCTCTCATACCCCCACTGGAATCATGATGCCGATGCCTGCCATTCTTTGTTGTTCATGTTGGGAAAATGCATTTTCTGTTGTTTTACCTTTATTATTCATAGAGAGTACATGAACACCCATTTGCATGCCAGTTGACTGTGAAGTGAAGTGTTTTTTTTTTTTTTTTTTTTTTTGGTGGAACTTGTAATTTGTAAAATTAATATTTTGACAACAATTGGCATATTTATTAAAAATATATATTATATATAGCAATAGAAAATTTGATTTTAAATTATAATAATATTTCACAATATTGCTGATTTTTCTGTAGTTTTTAACAAAAATAATGCTGCCTTGGTGAGCAGAAGAGGTCTTTCAAAAACATATATACAGTAGGTACGGAAAGTATTCAGACCCCCTTAAATTTTTCACTCTTTGTTATATTGCAGCCATTTGCTAAAATCTTTTAAGTTAATTTTTTTTTCCTCATTAATGTACACACAGCACCCCATATTGACAGAAAAACACAGAATTGTTGACATTTTTGCAGATTTATTAAAAAAGAAAAACTGAAATATCACATGGTCCTAAGTATTCAGACCCTTTGCTCAGTATTTAGTAGAAGCACCGTTTCGATCTAATACAGCCATGAGTCTTTTTGGGAAAGATGCAACAAGTTTTTCACACCTGGATTTGGGGATCCTCTGCCATTCCTCCTTGCAGATCCTCTCCAGTTCTGTCAGGTTGGATGGTAAACGTTGGTGGACAGCCATTTTTAGGTCTCTCCAGAGATGCTCAATTGGGTTTAAGTCAGGGCTCTGGCTGGGCCATTCAAGAACAGTCACGGAGTTGTTGTGAAGCCACTCCTTCGTTATTTTAGCTGTGTGCTTAGGGTCATTGTCTTGTTGGAAGGTAAACCTTCGGCCCAGTCTGAGGTCCTGAGCACTCTGGAGAAGGTTTTCGTCCAGGATATCCCTGTACTTGGCCGCACTCATCTTTCCCTCGATTGCAACCAGTCGTCCTGTCCCTTCAGCTGAAAAACACCCCCACAGCATGACGCTGCCACCACCATGCTTCACTGTTGGGACTGTATTGGACAGGTGATGAGCAGTGCCTGGTTTTCTCCACACATACCGCTTAGAATTAAGGCCAAAAAGTTCTATCTTGGTCTCATCAGACCAGAGAATCTTATTTCTCACCGTCTTGGAGTCCTTCATGCGGGCTTTCATGTGTCTTGCACTGAGGAGAGGCTTCCGTCGGGCCACTCTGCCATAAAGCCCCGACTGGTTGCAGTGATGGTTGACTTTCTACAACTTTCTCCCATCTCCCGACTGCATCTCTGGAGCTCAGCCACAGTGATCTTTGGGTTCTTCTTTATCTCTCTCACCAAGGCTCTTCTCCCCCGATAGCTCAGTTTGGCCAGACAGCCAGCTCTAGGAAGGGTTCTGGTCGTCCCAAACGTCTTCCATTTAAGGATTATGGAGGCCACTGGAACCTCTTAGGAACCTCAAGTGCAGCAGAAATTTTTTTGTAACCTTAGCCAGATCTGTGCCTTGCCACAATTCTGTCTCTGAGCTCTTCGGGTAGTTCCTTTGACCTCATGATTCTCATTTGCTCTGACATGCACTGTGAGCTGTAAGGTCTTATATAGACAAGTGTGTGGCTTTCCTAATCAAGTCCAATCAGTATAATCAAACACAGCTGGACTCAAATGAAGGTGTAGAACCATCTCAAGGATGATCAGAAGAAATGGACAGCACCTTAAAGGTTGCTGTCCATTACAGTTAAATATATGAGTGTCACAGCAAAGGGTCTGAATACTTAGGACCATGTGATATTTCAGTTTTTCTTTTTTAATAAATCTGCAAAAATGTCAACAATTCTGTGTTTTTCTGTCAATATGGGGTGCTGTGTGTACATTAATGAGGAAAAAAAATGAACTTCAATGATTTTAGCAAATGGCTGCAATATAACAAAGAGTGAAAAATTTAAGGGGGTCTGAATACTTTCCGTACCCACTGTATATAAATCTTGCCGACCACATGTGCCACATGCTCTTTGATTATAATTAATTTACTTGATAACTAAATAATAAATCGATTAATTATTTTTGCACACTTCGTTGCACAATACCCTTACTTTTTTTTTTTTGTACTATATATATATATATATATATATTTTAAAGAACTATGGCCAGGCTGAAAAAAAAATCTGTTTAGTCAAAGCAATTAAGCCTATCTTAACTTTTATTTCTGCTAGAAAAAGTAGATATGAATAAATTGTTAATGCAGCTCCTGTTGTATTATTTTTAGAGCACAGACATTTATGAGAAACGTATGCAGTTAATACCCAATGTCATATATGTGCGTACCACTATACTGTAACTTTGATGGCATGTCAAATATCGAATAAATATTTTATAATGCCATGGGATGTTTCTTTATTCAACAAGAAAATGTGCATTTTTTTATTCTATGAAGAGATCTGGGAAGCTGACAAACAGCACGAAAGAAAATAAAAATAAAGGTTGATTCCCAAATCACCATTGCACAAACCAGTGAGCTCAGTTCATTTAAAAGACAGAATATTAATGCACAAATACTCAGTGTTTCAAAACTTTATTCTATACAGTACGTGGCTAGAACTGTTCCTGTTCTGTTCTATTTTCGAAAAGTTTCCTTCCGTCCTTTAGGTAAAGAAACCTTCAAGCTGGTTAAAACTTTTATCATCTCCGTTCAGGATTCTTTAAGGTGTTATTTTGTGCTTTGCACCCCATGGCTGGCCCAAGGAGGCAAGGGGAGAAACCAGCATGGATTGATCCTGGTCCTGTAGTTCCTGAGGCTGTGGTGTTTTTGGCCCGGATAGGCTCCGATCTCACCTGCTGCTTTTGCCGTGTGACAATAGCCTGCTGTAATCAGCTCTTGCTGTATTGTTCTCTGCTCTGCTCTGGCTCTCACCTGGGCTTCTACTGCAGTGACATTCAGATTCGTGCCAGTATTCAAACGCTGCAGAATGGAGCTGCACCAAAACAGTCCCTCACTGTTTGCTTCATAAAAGCTGATGAGAGGGTTTCATTGCAAAGCATCAAGAGGGTTGCTTTGAATCTTGTGTGGCTGTTTGCATGACAGACAAATGGGGCTTGAAGTCAAGGCCTTCACATGGTGCTACTGTTTGAGTTGGCAGTGACGAAATATATGCATTATAAGTTTCGATGTTCTGCTTCGAGATGCATAGGTTTTTCTCTTTTGAGCCAACTTTAGATTACAACAGTTTTTTTTTTTTTTTAATAATTATAATAAAAAAGCGGAAATTAAAAATGAAAACAAAAGATATTTAATAACTGATTTCAAAATAACACTAGTTTAAAAGGCATTCATTCATTCATTTATGGGAACCAATTCTAGATAATTGTTTTTATTAATTTAAAAAAAAAACAAGCAATACTAATAATAATACACATTAAAAAAGCAAATAAAATGATAAAACAAAATTACTCAAATAAAAAAATATATATATGATATGATATATGATACAAAAATATAATGAAAAGCATTTACATTCCCTATATATAAGCACATCTGTTCAATTCTGTTGAGTTTTTGCCAATTGAACAAATTTTAGGTGGTTTAGATTCGTTTAGATTTTTAAATAAAAACATTAACTTAAACTATATACATATTAAAAAAATTAAAAATTAAATAAAATTAAATAATTAATATGTATGACAAACACAACAAATATATTACAACTTATTATGAAATTATGAAAATAGAAAATAAAAATACATCTAAAATAATTCAAAATATTAATATAGACTAAAAGAGCACTTATTTGAAAAGCATTTAAATAGGATAAATTTTGCATTCTTTTTAAGCTCTTATACAGGTGCATCTCAATGAATTAGAATGTCGTGGAAAAGTTCATTTATTTCAGTAATTCAACTCAAATTGTGAAACTTGTGAATTAAATAAATTCAGTGCACACAGACTGAAGTAATTTAAGTCTTTGGTTCTTTTAATTGTGATGATTTTGGCTCACATTTAACAAAAATCCACCAATTCACTATCTCAACAAATTAGAATACTTCATAAGACCAATAAAAAAACATTTTTAGTGAATTGTTGGCCTTCTGGAAAGTATGTTCATTTACTGTATATGTACTCAATACTTGATAGGGGCTCCTTTTGCTTTAGTTACTACCTCAATTCGGTGAAGCATGGAGATGATCAGTCTGTGGCACTGCTGAGGTGGTATGGAAGCCCAGGTTTCTTTGACAGTGGCCTTCAGCTCATCTGCATTGTTGGGTCTGGTGTCTCTCATCTTCCTCTTGACAATACCCCATAGATTCTCTATGAAGTTCAGGTCTGGTGAGTTTGCTGGCCAGTCAAGCACACCAACACCATGGTCATTTAACCAACTTTTGGTGTTTTTGGCAGTGTGGGCAGGTGCCAAGTCCTGCTGGAAAATGAAATCAGCATCTCCATGAAGCTTGTCAGCAGAAGGAAGCATGAAGTGCTCTAAAATGTCCTGGTAGATGGCTGCGTTGACTGTGGACTTCAGAAAACACAATGGACCAACACCAGCAGATGAAATTCCAAATTAAATGCAAAATTTAATTGATTTCCAAATTAAATGCAAAATTTACTTTTATCTGAAAAGAGGACTTTGGACCACTGAGCAACAATCCAGTTTTTTTCTCCTTAGCCCAGGTAAGATGCTTCTGACATTGTTTCTGTTTCAGAAGTGGCTTGGTAGCCCTTTTCCTGAAGACGTCTGAGCGTGGTGACTCTTGATCACTGACTCCAGCTTCAGTCCACTCCTTGTGAAGCTCTCCCAAGTGTTTGAATCAGCTTTGTTTGACAGTATTCTCAAGCTTGTGGTCATCCCTGTTGCTCGTGCGCCTTTTCCTACCCCATTTCTTCCTTCCAGTCAACTTTTCACTTAATATGCTTTGATACAGCACTCTGTGAACAGCCAACCATTCAGTAATGACCTTCTGTGACTTACCCTCTTTGTGGAGGGTGTCAATGATTGTCTTCTGGACAACTGTCAGATCAGCAGTCTTCCCCATGATTGTATAGGCTATTGTGTAACCATTTTGAAGGTTCAGGAAACCTTTGCAGGTGTTTTGAGTTGATTAGCTGATTGGCATGTCACCATATTCTAATTTGTTGAGATAGTGAATTGGTGGGTTTTGTTAAATGTGAGCCAAAATAATCACAATTAAAATAACCAAAGACTTAAACTACTTCAGTCTGTGTGCATTGAATTTATTTATTACACAAGTTTCACAATTTGAGTTGAGTTAATTTGAGATGAACTTTTCCACGACATTCTAATTCATTGAGATGAACCTGTATTTAAGCTATGAGACTACACTTGTTCAGATGTAAGATATGTATAATTATTTTCATTAATCTAAGTTCTACAATTGGACATTATTGTCAAATGAGAAATTTTAAAGGTGCACCTGAACTGAATCAGCACATGCACCTCATAACAAACTGTAAAATCCCCAGCTGTACTTTGACAAATGTGCTTTCACAAGAATCCAGGTGATTTTACTTGAAACTTGTTTTAATCAGTAACAGTAGACAAAGTGCACTTGGCCCTGTGGTTCATTCTAATTTCCAGACTATATGGAAGATTTCCATTTATTTTCTGTTCCAAATTTACATCAGTCAGCAGACTTCAAGAGAGGATTTCCTACACCTCACTATGTTTTATGGCCTGGGGCTCGCCTGTCTTACTTGCTATGTAGTTTCAGCTATGCCTTTCAATTGCATTATAGCAGCCTCTGGGGCAGCCCGAAGCCAAATGGTCCCATTTAGAAAATGTAAAAGTTCTCTAACTTTTGCAAGGAATTATCCATTTGCACCTTGAACAATTTCAGCAACGATTATCAATTAGAACCTTGCGTTGGCTGAGTGAAGAGAAAGGTCACGTCCAGTTAGTTTAATCAGCATTAAACAAAGTTCTATTCATTCTATTCATTAAACAAAGTGTTCCTTGAAGCTTCTTTTAAAGAGAACCAATTCTAGTTATAAGGATATAAATTCTAGATAAATAACCATGTTTCTACTTTAGCTGAAAAAAAAAAGGTCTTAGTTATTTAATTGTCATTTTGCAATTGCTTTGGATTAAAGGAATAGTACACTTTGCAATTGAATTAGATTAAAGGAATAGTATACCCAAAAATGAAAATTTGCTGAATATGTACTTATTCTTGGCCCATTCAAGATGTAGATGGGTTTGTTTCTTCATCAGATTTGGAGAAATGTAGCATTCTGTCGCTTGCTCACCAATGGATCCTCTACAGTGAATGGGTGCCGTCAGAATGAGAGTCCAAACAGCTGATAAAAACATGACAGTATTCCACAAGTAATCCACACCACTCCAGTCTATCAGTTAACATCTTGTGATTTGTGCATATTTCTCTCCTAATTCAGATGAGATGACCTTTTCACTGGAGAAAGCAATTTTATGGATAGAGGTCTCGTATTTTAGGACCGGTTTGATGGATTTGTTTCTTACAAACACAGCTTTTTACTTCACACGACATTAATTGATGAACTGGAGTGGTGTGGATTACTTGTGGATTATCGTGGTGTTTTTATCAGCTGTTTGGACTTTTATCAGCTGTTTCATTCTGACGGCACCCATTCACTGCAGAGGATCCATTGGTGAGCAAGTGACGGAATGCTACATTTCTCCAAATCTGATGAAGAAGCAAACTCATCTACATCTTGAATGCCATGAGCAGGAGCACATTCTCAGCAAATTTTCATTTTTGGGTGAATTATTTCTTTAAAACATCTGCTAAATAAATACATGTGGAATGTATTTAAATGTCAACCTACATTAATGTTTTGGTCTTATATTATAAATGATGATACTTGTGAAGATTTAACCACTCTAATCCTAAAGTGGTAACATTGTACAAAGGTGTACCAAATGTACCTTTGTGATTTATGTACTAACATAAAACCAAAGTGAACATCCATAAATCTACTTTCGACACCATAACTGTGGCACATCAACCTTTCCTGCTGTGAATTTATTATGCTGTGAAGTGTACACATCTGTCATGGATACAATAGAGAAACGTACAGTGCAAAACTCACTTTGAATGCTGTCTGATGGAATTGCAAGTGCATTCAAAGTGTTTTCAGCACATTTTGCTACAACTTTTCAAAAGTGTCTCTGATTGCCAAAGCCCACATTTCAAGTAATAATATGCCCTACTCCACTCTATTTGCTTTTTTAAAAGTAAGCAACTTGTCAGTTTCTCAAAAGAGCCATATCTCAGTGTCCTGGGCTTCCTACTGTAAAGATGTCTATTTTAGTCCAAAATGGCAGCCTTTATGTTCCTAAAGCGGCTATTTTGTGTGTCTCCAGTTTCCTGCCTCCGCAAAGCTTTTATCTTCACCTGTGTCCTCTGTAGTGAAGCTGTTATTAAAAATATGAAAATTGCAGAATGACACATATGCACCTATAGATTCATCCAAGACATATCTGTTGGGGCTGATAAATTCTGTGAATGAGAGCTTGTCATATTTAATGCAACTTCTTGCATAAACCATTTTTTTTCTTTGCTTATGAGCAGGATGTGCAAAGCAAATTGAGTTGATAAATTTACTTTTCTTTATGAATTTTGTATGTAATTTCTGTGCCACTTATGTCACCAAAGAGAACAAAAAATAAATAAATAAATAAATAAATAAATAAAACGTTTTTTGAAATATAGGTTTCCTGAACACAACCCCCAAACTCACACAATTTGTTGAGCCAATGTTGCTGTGTCCAGCTATCAGGAATCTCACACAAATGCCAACCAGTTGTGTTTAAACAGTATGGGGGATTTTGGGGAACAGTATTTTTTTTTTTTTTTTTTTTTAACAACAAAAATTTCCATCATTTATGTTGGTTTTGATAGATTGCAAAAGTAGTATTAATATCAGTAATAGAGTGGTATTACTAAGCATTGTGATTTTTATTTTGGGCAACACTTTATTTTAAGTTGTCCATAATACAGAGCAGTTACCTAGTTAAGTACTTAGTAGTATACGTTATACCTACATGAAACAATGTACTTACCTTGTAACTAAGTTATGGAACAACCTGTACTTACAGTTTGTAATTATGTACATGTAATAGGCAGATACTGTTACACATATGTAACAGACCGAGTGTGTTACACAGCTACTTGTGTAACCAAAAGATTGTTACATATGTGTTGCAGATTTTATACAATGTAATTATAAATGTAAGTACACAGACTTAAAATAAAATGTATTGAGATTGTACTTAAGTGTACTTCATGTGTATCGACACTGTACACCTTATCCAGCTGCACCTTAGTTTGATTTAATCCACCAGTACACAGCTTAAATACATGTAATACCTTTCTAATTACATTAAAATTACAGAATATTACACAGGCATACACTACTTAAAATGAAGTGTATCAAGATTGTACTTAAGTCTACTTCATGTGTATCTATACTGTACCTTATCCAGCTGCACCTTAGTTTGATTTAACCCACCAGTACACAGCTTAAATACATGTAATACATTTCTAATTACATTAAATTTACAGAATATTACACAGGCATAAACTACTTAAAATAAAGTGTATCAAGATTGTACTTTAGTGTACAAGTAGCTGTGTAACAGACTCAGTCTGTTACATATGTGTAACAGTAGCTGCCTATTACATCTACATAATTACAAACTGTAATTGCAAGCTGTTCCATAACTTAGTTACATGGTAAGTACATTTTGTTTCATATAAGTACACTGGATACTACTAAGTACTTAATTAGGTAATTTCTCTGTATTATGACACCTTAAAATAAAGTTACCTTATTTTGCTATAGAGAACATATTTGGTCTTTCAGCTATTTGTATTTTAAATTTTAAAACTTTAATCCATTGAACTTTATAATAAGGTAATTTATTAACATTAGCATTAGTTAACATGAACTAACAATAAGCAATACATATTTGTTTATTTAAATCTTAGTTAATAAGTCTATTAACTAATGTTTACAGTTGTTGAATTTAAGATTAATGAACACTGTAGTTTTTCTTTTCTTCTATTTTTTTTTTCTCTTGTTAGTTCATGCTAATTAACGTAAATGAAACATTATTTCAGTGTGTTACTTGATTTTCATTTGATTTTCATAATGACATTCAAACCTTGTGTTTTATGTTTAGTCATAATATAAAAGGACTACTTTGAGTACAAACACAGCTGATTATTCACCATATCTGATAAATCTGATTATGGTTTCAATAATATGTTAATCATGCTATCATCATATTAAGCATGATTAGGCCTGCATGAAATATGTGTTTTTTTCCCAATTATGAGGAGAAATCCCCAAAAATCTGCATAATGCATTTAAACATGATAAAACAAGCTACAAGTTAAAAGTTCCTGAAAGCACTGTGAAATTGAAATATTTTATTAAAAAAGATAATGTTCTAGCTCTATGGATTATATGCAGGCTTAATTATGTCATAAATTGTACTTGTATGACTTCATCTGAATATGTAACCAAAATTACTGCTGACATCATACCTCTAATAAACCCCCCATGAATCTTTCCCCAGTTTAGCATTTTAAAGCAGCTTACATGTGTTCAGAGGCGTACGGGTCACGGCCTGTATTAGTTTTATTCAAAAGAAATCACTGTTAAGTCATCAAGCGCCGGTGGGTCTATCTAAACGCCCCTGCAGGAGGCAATGCTGGACGCTGTTTGGGCCAGTGAAGCATAAGGTGCCCTTGCTGGGCAGTAGTATAAAATTACATTCCCCTTCTACTGCTTTTGGCGGGATGCCGAGGCAAAGCTATTGTCCCCTCCGTACAGAGCTTGCGACATGAAATAACACATAAATGAATTATTTGGTCAGAGGAGGGAAGCAGTGAAATTAATCAAAGATGCCATGGCTCTATTATAGCTGTTCAGTCTTCTTGATGGCAGTCTGCATTTGGAATAAAAGGAGAAGATAATGGCTTTTGGAGACCTATTCTCTTGTTTTGCATTCTTACTTTCACCTAAACAAACTCCATGGTCTTGATGACGTTCAATGGTTCACTGACATTGGATGGAGACACAAACAAAATGAAGTTGTGATTCCTGTTCCTTCAAATTCAATGTGAAAAGACAATAGGTGTGTATTTACATATTTGTTTTCTGAAGAGTATCCTGTTCATTAATATTTTATGCTATGTTCAGAAAAAAAAATACTCAAGTCATTATCAGTTTCTTATAAATTTGGAGGAATTAGTGCAGAAAGTACTGAATTATTATGATTTATCGGATTTATTTATTTATTTACTGCAGTAGAAATGTCATCAAAAACTGATTGGAGCACTTTTTATTTATTTGTTTGTTTGTTTATGTATTTGTTTATTTATTTATAGATCAAACATTATTTATAGCATCTTTCAAGCAAATCAAATGAAATTAAAAGTTCAAAAATAAACAAGTAATATGGAATAAATGGATGGAATAAAAATCAACAATAAAATGTTGATAAAACAAAATAAAATATAAACACAGGACAATGATGTTAATGAATACAAATAAAACCAGGAAGGCCCCTCAGAACATTTGGTTTTAGACCAAAAGCATTTTAAAAGGTAGCTGTCACGCCCCTGGACTGTTTTGTTGTGGTTTTTGCTCCCCATGTGTTCTCTGTGACCCAGTTTCTCCCCAGTCTGATTGTTAATTTGCTCCAGGTGTGTCTTGTTTTCCCCTGATTTCCTTGTCTTTAAAAGCCCCAGTCCATTCAGTTTGTGTTTGTCGGGTCTACTTGTTGGATGTAGTTTGTTTCCTGTGATGGATTTTCCCCTGTGATTCCAGTATTAAAGACTATCCAACGTTTCTCCACGTCTCTCTTTCATTCCACCCAACGAATCGTGACAGAAGACCCGACCAAAAACAGTAACCTCCATGTTTTTCCCTCCGTTTTGTTTAATCGTTTTTACCCAGTGTTTTATGTTTCCGTTGTGCCCCATGGATCCCTTCATCCGGCCCGAATTCCTCCTCCTCCTGCTGGAGCAGGGGGACCGATCTCTCGAGGACCATACACGACTGTTCCTGTGTTTAGCTAACGCCACCAGCTATCCGGACGACGCACTCTGTTCATTCTATGACGCAAGCCTGAACACCACGAGCAGAGCGCTGTCGTCCGAGGATGGTCCTCGAGAGGATTTCGCCACCTTCGTGGAGTGGACTCTGGCGAGAAACGGATCGCCCCTCACCGTCTCTCCCGAGGATGCTCTCGCCAGATCCACACCTGACCCAGAGCCCAGCCCACCAACTCCCCGCGGTGTGGAGCATCAGCCCGAGCCCACCGATGATGGAGAGCCATTTCCCGCTACGATCCACGAGCCAGTGCCAAGCCGAGCGACTGAGCGGAAGATCGTCCCGGAAGTTGAGCCCAACACGTCAGATCAGGTGCAAGAGCCGGTGACAGTGCCCATCACAAGGGAGCCAGCCATGGACGGTGTGAGCGCGGAGTGGAGCTCCGCCCCCTGCACCGCAGCTGAAGGTGAGCTGATAGGATATCTGGGGCTGCTGGACTTTGAGGGGGATCTGATTGATTGGGACACGGCTCTGGAGGCCGACATTCCCCCTCTCCTCTCTCCTTCATCCTGGCTGGTCCCGTCCAGCCCTCCTTTGTCTCCACTAGTCCCGTCCAGCCCTCCTTCGTCTCCGCTGGTCCTGTCCAGCTCCACTCCTCCAGAGCATCCTCCAGAACCCGCACCTCCAGAGCACCCCCCAGTGTCGGCTCCCATTCCAGAGTTTCACCCTGAAAGCCCAGAGGCTGACAAATGCCCGCCCTCCCACCCGCCCGCTCCTGCCTCCTCCACAGCTGTCGTCTGGCAGTCCCTCCGCTCCCTCTCAGCCCACCATCAATGCGGTGCGAGCCCCACAGGACTGCCATCCCCCAGCGTCGTCAGGGCTGGCGTATCCCTCACCTCCGCCTCCAGCCTCCTCGGCCCGGACTCCGCCTCGGACCGTGGACCCAGCAGCTCCACCTCGGCTCCTAGCTCCCTCGCCTCCACCGTCATCCATCGATCCACCAGCTCCACCGGGCTCCCTCGTCCCTCCGGCTCCGCCTTGGTCGGGCGTCGACCCGTCATTGCCTCAGGACTCCGCTCCTACGGCTGCACCTTGTCGCTCCGTCCCACTGGCTCCGTTGGGCTCCTTCCTCCCACCAGCTCCACCTTGGTCCTCAGTCGCTCCGGCTCTGCCGCGGATCTCCGGAGCTCCGTCTCCGCCTCGGTCGCCAGACCCCTTGTTGGATGTCGTTTGTTTCCTGTGTTCCTGTAATGGATTTTCCCCTGTGATTCCAGTATTAAAGACTGTCCAACGTTTCTCCAAGTCTCTCTCTCGTTCCTCCCAACGAATCATGACAGTAGCAAGCTTTCCTATGACTTGATGTTCTGCTGGGCCCTGTGCCAAAATTTACTACTTCCAGTAGGTGTGATTTGCCTTAGGTAATGTAAATTAATGATACAAGAGGTTAAATGCATCATTTCTAGGTTCGCTTGGTAAGGGAAATCATCTTGTTTACATTAAAAGCTGTATTAATTATTCTGTAAGGGGTTTTGAGTAGATCATTTCAATAAGAAAATGAAATTCTATTTGAATGGTATTTGAATAAATGAATGAATTTGGCTGAAGTGCTAATTAATGTTGATCAAATCAATGAACATTGCAGCTTGTTTGATATTTATATACTTGTTGATAATAGTGCACACATATGCTATTTTCCTGAATAGTCTTTATTATTAATTATTATATTAATTTGTATTAAATGCCACATTTGTAGGTTTGCTTGGTAAGGGAAAAAAAAAATGGTATTAAGTGGATCATTATATTAAGAAAACGCTAATTCTCACCCTGTGATAATTTACAAAACCGTTTATATTTATTATATTAATATACATCGTATTTTCAAAGTGAAATTGCTAGAACAAGAGGTTGTAGCTTGGCATTTGATGCCATCTCAGATGGATAAACATAAAATAGGATCTCTTACAGTTCATAAATGCAAATAGTGCATGCAGAAGGAAAGGAAAAAACATATTGCGTTCCTACATTTTGAAAACTGATGTGTTGATGTTGCACTAGAATGGAAGAGAAGTGCAAGTGAATCTAAATTTGCATAAATCTTCTAACATATTGCTCTTAGGTGAATGAATTCAGGTGTTGTTTACCTCAGTGGTGATGTTAGGGTAATGCTAGGTTGTCAGTTTGGTAAGTAGGGCCACAACTTGGCAGAAACAATTATATTATTTTCACTTTCAATTTCTGGAGGTCCACTGACTGTGAAATACAAGCTAGAAAATATGGATGCAAAGGGTTGGCATCACTTTCTGTCTGGATCTGGTAACTAAAGTCCTCAGTGGGAGGAAGGTCACATCCAGTGATCTCTGCACCTGAACAGATGAGATGTGTTATGAAGTGGTTAATATGAACAAATGCTTTGAGATGATTTGAAAAAGGCCTGTAATAGCTGAGCAGAACTGCATCATCGATGCCTGTGGCAAACTTTTCAATTGCCGCAGGAAGTACGGACTTTATTGTTGTTGTTGAGAAGACATGAAATGATGGGGGAGATGAGGGAAAATGATTGAGAAAGGATGCAAGCCTTATTTAAACTTGTGTTGCCTGCATGAGTCTCAGTGTATCGGAACATATGAGCTAACCACTAGGCTTTGACCATCCTGAATACATTTTATGTAATACATTTATTTCTGAATATATTTGAATACAATCATACGGTATATGGTTGCACCAACAATTTGTGTGGTCTTACTTTAATTGAGATGTAAAGTTTACACCAAGGGCTTAGTATCCAGTTGGTTTGTAATTAAGCCTGTGCTTAATACAGTTGCACCATTTGTTCTTATAAGGCAAGACTTATCAAGTCAAGCCACCTTTATTTATATAGCGCTTTTAACAATACAGATTGTGTCAAAGCACTTAACAGTATCAAATTGGAGGATAGAGTGTCAGTAATGTATAATGATAAGATTAAACATTGTTTAGCTCAGTTTAGTTTAAATAGTATCTGTGAAATCAAATTGACGATAATCACTAGAAATTAATTGTCCCCAACTGAACAAGCCAGAGGTGACAGCGGCAAGGAACCAAAACTCCCTCTGTGACAGAATGGAGAAAAAAAAAACCTTGGGAGAAACCAGGATCAGTTGGGGGGCCATTTCTCCTCTGGCCAGACGAACCCTCAGTTCAATTCCAACCTCAGCCATGTCAGATTGTGCAAAACGGCTTATCTGATTCCTGTGGTCTTATCCCGATGGGGCATTTTAATTTATAATTTAATGTATTTGTTATATTTGTGTTTTATTCATTATTTGAAGTTTTTCATTTATATGATTTATTCATTTGCTATAATTGTAATGTATAGTTTAATGCAGTTATTGTTTCTTGGTCTATTTTTATAATATATATATTTGTTTGTTTGTTATAATTTTAATTTATAGTTTAATTCATTTAATATATTTATGTTGTGTATATATATATATATATATATATATATTTATATCATACTATTTATTATTTTAAAATGTATTTATTCATTTTTCATAATTGTATATTATTGTTTTAATTCATTTTGAAATTTAAATGTATACATGTATTATATTTGTATTTTGATATTGTTGCAATTTCTAACAACAATAGTATTATGTAATTAGGTATTTTATTATATTTTTAGTTATTTTGTTTTATTTTAGTTTTATTGTATTTAAGTCGAAGTCTTCACTGGGGATATGTCCCCGGGGCTCATCCAGGTGTCCCGGCCTCCGCCGACGATCAGGGCCACAGACATGATCTCCCGGCGCCAATCCACCATTTGATCCGGACACGGACTGAGAAACAGAATAAGAAAGACAAATATTAGCGTAGATGCCATTCTTCTTATGATGTAACGAGTACATCGTGTGTTATGGGGAGTGTTCCCGGTTCTGGTTGATCTAATTAATACAGCCTAACAATCCTAACTTATCCAGTGGAAAAGTGGAAAAATATTTCAGTATACAGTATTTTATCAGATTACAGTTGATGTCTCATGCTTAAGAAATTCAAAAATTGAGGTCAGTAGTATTTATTTATTTGTTTATATTTATTTAAATTAGGTTTAATGTCAAGTAGGTTCATCGCTGCAAATGTAAACAATGTAACAAACGAAACAAATGTAAATGTCAAAATAATAGATATCTTATATATCGTATCGGGTTACGCATGCAACCATTATTCCCCGAGAGGGAACGAGACGCTGCGCCCCCTAGGGGACAACATTGGGGAATGCAGCCTGCATGACCAGTGTCTGAATCACGTGTGAAACAACACCAATCTATTGGTCTACATGGCCCACGACGTCATAGGTGGGGTGCCTGGAAGTATAAAAGAGCACCTGCTGAATATGTCATCCTCTTAGCTTTCTGATGGAGATGTAAACAGGCAGGCCGAAGGCATGGAGAGGGGGCGCAGCGTCTCATTCCTTCTCGGGGAACCATGGTTACATGTGTAACCCGAGACGTTCCCCTTCTAGGGAACTCCACACTGCGCCCCCTAGGGGGCACATTGGGGAACGAAATCCAACCAAGCCATGCCGAGGCACATGCCTGTCCACCTGGTGGGAGAGCACCAAGGAAGCGACATACATACACCAAGCCTTTCCTCAGAAAGGGGCCATGCCACTGACACCACGAGCAGCTCATGCAACTTGGCAGAAATGGGAGAACCCGAATAGCTATGCAATAAAACACAAGACCACTGAAGAGGCTAACTAGAAATACTCTAGAGGAGCTCAAAAAAATCACTACTTAAATCAGCAGAAATATCTGCTGAGCTGTACCCTCAGATAGCTGTATCCTCAAAGTTCTATGAATGCTTGTAGACCAGAATAACAATACACAGCTAGCCTAGATAGCCTGGAAAGACCTTCCTGCAGAGCTGCCCAGACCACAGAGAGTGGGCTATCTGCTTAGAACCCTAGCAGGGGAGACAGCACTGTCTAGGAAAGTGCTCAGGAGACCGCTATTTTAAAACCCTAAGAAGGGGAGCTATCACAGAGCAAGCACATAGAAATCTTCAGATAGATGTACTCAGGAAGGGGCTACCAGAAGCAGGACCGGCTACCCAGACCACAGAGAGTGGGCTATCTGCTTAAACCCAAGAGGGGAGACAACACTGTCTAGGTAAGGGCTCAAGAGACCGCTACTTAAACTCTAAGCAGTGTAAACTCTATCTCAGATATCTATCTTTTCTCTAGGAAAGGGGACCACTGCAATTGCCACCAGCAGTGGCTGTCTAATTAAACACAAAAGGGGAGACAGCACTGCTAACAAACAGAGAAAGATGATCAGGAAGCTCCAGCCTCGGGACGTGGAAGATGACTGCGCCTCTTGTCTAGCACGTTCCTGAGATCCTTTTTCCCTTTGTTAGCGATAGGCTTCCCTTGCTGACTCCTAGAGGGAGGAGGGGGACGGTTAGCGCTGCTAGACTTTTGATCTTGTCTATGAGTCTCAGCTCTAGACCAATCATCCCCCTTAGAAGAAGATTTGGAGCGCCGAGGAATTAATTTCCTGAAAGCAGCCAATTGTGCTTTCACCTCCCTGAACTTCTCCACAACCGCCTCAATGGAAGTGCCGTCGACGGAAGCGACGGAAGTGCTGCTTATGCCTGGTCGGCATAAGCGGAGCATCGAGGAGAAAGTATTTTTCTTCCCGATGGCCTCAAGATTGATCCACAGATGTCTCTCCGTAGCCACCATCATCGCCATTGAACGCCCAATGGCAGCAGCAGTTTGCTTAGTGGCGCAGAGAGCCAAATCTGTGCTGCGGCGCAGCTCTTCGACCGCCTCAGGTGACAAACCTCTGCCCTTATTCAAATCCTTCAGCAAGTCAGCCTGATAGGCTTTTAACATCGCCATGGTGTGCAAAGCACAACCAGCCTGACCCGTTGCCACATACGCCCTGCCATTCAAGCGCGAGGTGGTTTGAAGCGCCACTGACGGCAAGGCAGGAGTCTTTAAAGAGGATTACTCACCCTGCAAGAGATAACTCGCAAACATCTCTTCAACAGGGGGCATCTTCGTCTATCTGCGCTCGGCCACACCCTCAACATTAGCATAGTCAGCGTATTGAAAGGGATGCAGCCGAAAGGAATATGATTTTCCTCAGGATTTAGATATCTCTTAGTGGAGATCTGGGAGAAACCGAAGACTCCCGGGGGGCGGGACGATCATGACTGGCCAAAAAGCGCTCATCTAGTCTAGATGAGCGCTTTTTGGCCGCTTTTTGACTAGATGAGTGCATGAGAAGCCTAACAAATTAGCCAGATCAAGTCGCTTAATGGCGCGATCCATCACATCCAATATATCCCCGTATGCGCGGCTGGGAGTGGTCGATGATGACTCAGTGCTCGCTCTTTCATCATCATCACCAACCACATCAACCTCTTCATCTTTGTCATTATGACTAGAAGAGCACAGCAGCGTGCTATCAGGATCAGATGACTCCAATGAAAGAGTGTCTGGATCCCGTAGCATGCTAGAGCTCACGGCAGAAGTTTTTGAAAGATCCATACCTTTCTCGAACTTCTCTGCGACCTCAACCTGCGATCCCCACGAGCTTATTGAGTTTCCGCCGTGCCTCGGCAGCAGCGGGACCCGACCTGCGAGGTGCAGACGCTTGCCCCTTTTCCCCCGAAAATAAGGGACAAACGTGATCAGAGCTTCCCCACAGAAAATGATTCACAATGCACGCATTCAGAGCCCTCAAGCACCGAATACGCATTAGACATAGTAACACACTGCTCGCAACAGACGGCTCCTGAAGATAGCAAAGAGGATGACGTATTCAGCAGGTGCCCTTTTATACTTCTGGGTACCCCGCCTATGACGTCATGGGCCATGTGGATCAATAGATTGGCGCTGTTTCACACGTGCTTCAGACACCATTCATGCAGGCTGCATTCCCCGATGTGCCCCGTAGGGGGCGCAGCGTGGAGTTCCCTAGAAGGGGAACTAATGTAAGTTGCTCTCTTGTCAAATGTTTCTGTAAATATTTAGTTAATATGAAGGGTTGCAATTTTATTGATGCAATGCATACATATTTTTGCTATGGATAAGGTGTCAATTAGTGCTGATTTAAGTCATTTAACATAATAAAACTTCTTTTCAAAAAGTTTATGGTCTCTCTTCTGGTTACACTTAAAGTTGAGATTGACATGCATCTCTGCATTTAGAGAGATCAGTTCCAGTATGTTAGAGCTGCGCCAGGTGTTCCCCGTCGTGTCTGTAAGCAGGCTCATCACTCTTAATTAATGAGGCCAGTGAGTATTTACATTTACATTTATGCATTTAGCAGACGCTTTTATCCAAAGCAACTTACATTGCATTCAAGTTACAGTTTTTGACATTTTATCAGCTCTTGGTTTCCCTGGGAATCGGACCCATGATCTTGCATTGCTAGCGCCATGCTCTACTATTTGAGCTACAGGAAAACATTTGGCCCTTTCAGGAGAAGACTTGAGAAGCTGCATTGTCTGGTGCTGTGAGAGCAGAACAGTGAAGAGCTTCATCGGCGTCAGAGGTGTGCGTTCACAGCCTCACACGCAGGAAGTCAGAGATCCACTGACAAGATGGAGTCTGACACAGCCAGATAGGACAGCTTGGTCTATAGAAGGTGCAAGATTACAGTTTAAAATGTGACGGCGAAGCCAATGAGCAAATTCTGATTCAGGATCTTCTGCATGCAATCCAAATGCTGCAGGATAAAGTACTGGTCCAAGCTCTCACCGGTATCTGCTGATTTGTTTGCTCCGCAAGCAAATTTACAGAAGGTCTAGCCAGGGGTCAGGGAAAGTTTTGACACTGGCCAAGACCGTTTCTCAAGGTCGCCATGATTGTTGCCATCAGGGCAGCTGGTCTATAATAGTATTTGGGTGTGTTATACTCGGATTTTAGGGGATAATGAAGATGATGGTGTTCGTGAAACGAACAGAGATTCAGCATATGTTGTCAGATTGGCTGAAGTTGACTGTCATTTCTGCATTTAGCAGATGATCTCATCTAAAGTGGTTCATACTGTATATACGTTCATGCATTCTCTGGGATTCAAACTTATGACTTTGATGTTGCTAGCACCATGCTTCCATCAGCATGTTTTCACCTTTGTTTTCAGTTTGTTTGTTTTTGTTTTTTTTGTTTTTTTCAGTGATCGATTAAGAATGTTTTTGTTCCATTTATGTATGTAAACAGGAGCAAGAGACAAAAAATAGAGAATAGGCAATTTATTGAAAACTGCATTTAAACTCAAACAGGCTGTTCATCAGCTGATCAAAAGTTTAAGTTAAGCCTTAAAAAGTTAAAATCTGCGCCAAAATATGGCTTTCATGTCATTGTCCTTCTGGTAGTCATTTTGTCATGATCTCCTGATGGCAAAGGCAAAAAATATGCAGTTTTCAATAAACTGGCTATTCTCTATTTTTTGTCTCTTGCTCCTGTTTCTTCTTTCGGTATTTTGGAGCAGTACTTACAACCTGGTTACGATCCACCAGCGTGAAATGCAAATACCTGTAATGTTTCCCCTGGCCTTAAGATTTTGTTCAGGAGTGTATTAAGACAATTTAAAATAACAGTTTTCCATTTGGATATATTTTAAAGGGCCATGAAACCCTAAAACACATTTTTTGAGATGTTAATATATATGAATAGGTTGCACATCAGTGAAAACAACAACAGCACTCATTATGTATATTATTAAGGAAAAAGTGGTTATTATTATTATTATTATTTTCTTTTTTTTTTTGGAGCAATTTCGTTTTTCCAGTTCAAAAAGAAAAGTTGATCCTAGGTTGATCCTATATGCGTTAATCTGGAGTGGTGACTGGCTGCCATGGCTAATGAGTACTGATTACTGAGTACTGGAAGCTGATTTTTCAGCATCATTACTCCAGTCTTCAGTGTCACATGATCCTTCAGAAATCATTTTTAATATATTGCTTTGCATCAGTCAATCAATCAGTCAGTCAGTCAGTCAGTCAGTCAATCAATCAATCAAATAATCAAACAAACAATCAGTCAATCAGTCATATAAAAATGCATACATATTGTGCATACATTTGTAAATAAAAAAATAAATGGTGGGGTAGTTCATTTTTGACATAGTGAAAACTATTAGAAATGGAAGAAATAGAGGAGGAGGAATCGCCTTCTATATTAATGACTTTGGTTCCAGTATGCCGCACTGTTATTGAAAACCTGCTCCCCTATAATCATATACTATAAAATAAACGCTTCTATTCCCCTCCAGAGTTTGCATCTTTTATCTTGGTCGGCCTGTACAGCAGCAGCCTGTGCCGCAGAGGCAGGTGAGGAAATGGAGAAGCCGCTCTTCACTTATCATTTTGGGAGACTTCAAAAACCCAAGATTGAGCAGAGAACTCCCACAATACAAACAACACAACAAAACTGTTGATTATTGCTACACCAAGATAAAAGATGCCATTT